>CAWUFW010018191.1:0-231560 GCA_963921515.1 Calotriton arnoldi
GCTTGTAGGCTGGCTGTGCTGGCTGCTGTCTCCATCCCCAGCATCCAGCAGTTCGTCACCTGTGGAGAGAATGAGATTTGTTATTGTGTTGCACCTGGCGAAGTATGTATTTGTCGTCTGACATTCACAGTTCGTGCAATCTCGTACATGGGTTTCCCGGAGGCGTGTGTGTGGCTGTACCATTTGTAGTTGTGTGTGCTTGGCAATGGGACTGTGTGCTGTGCACATGTGGCATGGGACGGATTGGCCATGCCGATGGGTGTGTTGCTGTGACCCTACTTATTGTGACTCTGGTGTATGCGGGCTCCTGGCCCATCCTGGGTCTGGTTTGTACTTTGCTTTTGGTGTTCAAATGGGACGCTTAGGAACGCATATGGCAACATGGGGGCCATGCCCCAGATTCGCATTTGGGAGGGAATATGCTTTTGGGGTTCAAATGGAACGCTTAGGAACGCATATGGCAACATGGGGGCCATGCCCCAGATTCGCATTTGGGAGGGAATATGCTTTTGGGGTTCAAATGGAACGCTTAGGAATGCATATGGCAACATGGGGGCCATGCCCCAGATTCGCATTTGGGAGGGAATATGCTTTTGGGGTTCAAATGGAACGCTTAGGAACGCATATGGCAACATGGGGGCCATGCCCCAGATTCGCATTTGGGAGGGAATATGCTTTTGGGGTACATGCTGTGAGCCATGGGTGCCGAACGTGACATGTGTTGTGGCAGCATGACAGTGCATGGTCTGAGGTGTGTGCATGCCTGACATGGCCTGCATATTTGCTGTCTGTTGTGATTACTGGACATGGCATTGGACGCATCGTTATGAGTGAGTGATGGTTGTGTGCCAGCCAACGTATTGCAGTTGTCCCATCTCCTTGGTGTGCGTGCTGCCCTGTGCCATGTGCATCACTGCAGTGCTCGTGGGGGGGTGTGGCCCATGTTGTGTGTTGTTGCTCACAGTGTGGCGTGCGCTTCATTGACTTCTGGCACATGGTTGGTCATGGGCATGTATCTTAGCGTGACTGCTGTATGTGTGGCAGCTGTGCGGATGACATGCCTTTCATGAGACTGGGGCTGACGGATGGGATGGATGGTATGTTGTATGTGCATGGTGTGTCTGTGTGTTTGATGGGTTCAGTGGTGTTCGTGTGCATTTATGTTGTTCCGCTCTGTTGCGTCTAGTGTTGTTTGTCTTACATAGGCGTAGTTGTGGGGTGTGTGGTTGACAGGCAGTAGGGGCTACATGGACAGGACTTCAATGGTGTTTCGGTTGTGTGTGATGAGTTGCACAGTGGCTGCCGTGTGGTACTATATTCAGTGTGGCTTGTGCATGCAGACGTGGCTCCTTGGGTGTTGCTGTGTCTGTGATGGGTCATGTGAGGTGTGAGTCTGTGGTTCATGTCCGTGTGCACATTGTTCACTTGTTCGTGACGGTGGGCGGTGCTGCGCGTTCGTCTGCTACGTGACATGTCCCATGTGTTGGTCGTGTTACGGTCCTCATGCCTCCAGTAATCCAGCCCTGTCCAGTTTCCCACCTGCAGGTTGTTCGGGCGTGCACTGTACTGGATGCCACATGGTTCTAAGCGGGGGTGCTCCATGTTGCAGGTCTGTGGGGGTGGGGGGGTGTTGTGGGTCGTGGTGGTGGCTGGACACCCACTGACACCGATTGCTGTGGACCGTGATGTCTACCTTTCGGCTGTCGTTGTGCACTGCGGTGGCTGACACGTGGCTGTGGGGTGTGGGGGATGCTCCTCCTTGCTGTGCTGTGGGACTAGGGGCCTGGTGTGTGTTGTACTTGGGCTGTCCACCCTCCCACCCACTGCACTTTGTGTTCCTGCCACTTACCTGTTACTTGTCGGTTAGTGCAGCTGTGGCGGACACATGGGTGTGGTGGGTGCTCGTTGTGGCGCTTCTGGCATATTTGGGGACCTGTTGGTGGTTACGTGGCTGGCTGAGTGTACACATGTCCCCACGCATCTTACAGTTGTTCTGTTTGGGCTGTGTGTGGTGGTGTCTGTTGCAAGTGTGTGTGATGTGTTGTGTATTGTGTGCTGGATATGGGGGTGTTTGTCCCTGAGAGCTGTGGCATGGTGGTAGTGCATGTGAGTACATAGCGGTGTGCTGGTATACATTAGTTTGTACTTACCAGCCTCCACTCCCCCTGCTAATCCGGCGAGGATCTCGGGATGTATGATGACTCGCACCTTCTCCTCCCACGCTTTGAAGGTCTTGAAGAGCGCGGGATTCCCTCCGCCAGTGACGGCAGCCAGCTCTCTGTTTTTGCCCTCCTTCTTCTTGACCAGGCTCTTGACGTCATTCCACCGTTTGTTAATTTCGACTCTGTTCCTGGGCAGGGTCCCGACTGCATTGACCTGGTCTACGATCCGGTTCCACATTCTGTTTCTGGTGGCTAGTGGTGTGTGCTGGACCATGTTCCCATAGATTTGTGGGTGCACCTTGATAATCTCGTCGACCATGACCGTCAGCTCAATGGGCGTGAACTTGGGCATTCTTTGTGATGCCATGGTGTTTGTGGTGCTGGTGCGGTGTGTGTTGTGTAATGTGCAGGGGGTTTGTGGTGCCGGTGTTTGGTGGTGGTGGTGGTGGTGGTTGTGATGTGTGCGTTTCTGTGGTGTGCTGCTGTCCTTGCTGTGTCACTGTGTCCTCTCCTCTCCTCTCCTCTCTAGTTTGCAATGTTGCAAGGGGTTGTGGTCTGTGGGAGTGCTGCTTTTGTACTTACCTATGTGGGTGTGTCCTCATGGTCTGTTGTTTTCAGGTGTGTTGTGTCTGGGGTTCTGGCCTTTGTAGTTTTTGTTTGTCCAGGGGGGGTTTTTTCGGGATGTGTACTGTGCTTGTGTATTTGTGCGTGCCTTGCTGTGTGGACTTGTTGGCCATGTTGTGTGCGATTGTTTTTGTCAGCGGATGGTTTCTGTGCAGGGACGTGGGCGCCATGGCTTCTGCCGTGTCGATTCTCATCGGTGTTGTTTGCGCAGGCGGGCGGTATATTTGTAGTTTTCCCGCGCTCATGGCGGTGCGATCGTAATCTCACGTGCGGTGTGTCGGCCGTGAGGGCGGGCGGTTTTGTGTTGTCGTGCGTGTTTCCGTCCGTGGCGGGCGGTTTGACTCCGACTCGGACGATGGCGGGCGGTATTTTGTGTGATTTTTCCGCCGATGGCGGTTTTCGGTTTGTGTAATCGTAATGGCGTGGTCGGTGTTCAGACGGTGTGTGCGGGCGGATTTTTGCCGCTTCCATGCCTGGCGGATTCTTTTACGCCGGGTATCGTAATGGGCCCCTTATATATTTAAAGTTTATATTTAATTATTGTAATATGTTTCTTTAGCCAAAATATATTGTTTTATATATTGATGTGTTTGCAAATTATTTTATTATGTTGTTTAAGTATTTTATATTGTTTTATAATGTGAATTTATATTTGGTGCTAAAGATATATTTAATTGAGCAGTTTTTATATAGTCGATATTTTTAAAAAGTCGATATTATTGGTGTCTATATTTTGGTATTCGATATTTTAGTGATGTTGTATGTTATAAAAATTTAAACGATATTTAATGTAACGATATTTAGCATTTCGATATTGTGGTAAACGATATTTTTTATTTACGATATTGTGTACTCGATATTTTTGTAATTTTATAAATAAGTATAGGTAGTAGATATTATTGTAGTCGATATTTAGACGCCGATATTTTGTGTATTCGATATTTTTGTAGTCGATATTATGTCAGTTATCCTTCAAGTATATGGCGAAAAGGCAACAAACTGGGTAGTGAACATAAGGTGTAGCGGCATGTGTCCATCCAGCTTGGCCCCGTGATCAATCATTGTCGCTAAGTCTGTCCGCCGCTTCCACTTGTTTGGTCATTCGGGGCGACGTCCGCCCGGTGCAGATATGTTTGGCAAACTTGAGCGCTGACTTGGCGTCGGTAAAGAAGTGTGTTTGGCCGTCGTGTGAGATTTTCAACTTTGCCGGGTAGAGCATTGCATAGGGGATCTCAGTGCGCTGAAGAAGGCACTTTGCAGGTAGAAATTCTGGCTGCTTTTAAGATCGAGTCCCTGTCGCGGTAGTTTAATAAGCGTGCTATAATGGGCCTAGGTGTACCGCCAACGGGCGGTTTGGGGCCAAGCGAACGATGCACGCGTTCAACCACAAAGACTGCAGAGAGTGCAGTCGGAAAGAGATCTCATAGCAAAGTCTCGACAAATGGTTCCATTTTTGGAATAGACGCGGGTTCCAGAATGCCAGCAATGTGCAGGTTGTTGCGCCGAGATTGCGCTTCCAAATCTTTGTTTTTTGCTTTTATTACTGTGAGAACTCTTTCCATATTGAGGAGGTGCTCTTTAGAGTCAACTTGGTACTCATGTGCTTCTTCTGTGCAATTCTCAAGGGCGTCCAGTCTGGATTCATGAGTGTTCAGTTGGTGCTTTACCATATCAAGCCCTGCTGTTAGAGCGTCGAGTTTGGTGTCCATAGACTTGAGATTAGAGCGGACCTCCAGCAAGATGGTGCGCAGGTCGTCGTCTTGTTTATATCCAGCCTGGGAAGGTTTATTTTCAGAATTTGTGTCGCCTGCGCTCGTTAGACGTTTATTCTCAAACGGCAGTCCCATAGACTTGAGATTAGAGCGGACCTCCAGCAAGATGGTGCGCAGGTCGTCGTCTTGTTTATCTCCAGCCTGGGAAGGTTTATTTTCAGAATTTGTGTCGCCTGCGCGCGTTAGACGTTTATTCTCAAACGGCAGCTTGGACTGCTTGGGATTTAAGGCAAATTAAGGAGGTGTGCTCAGATCGCTGTATCGTCGCAGCCGAGGGGTATCGCGTTTTCAGGAGGGGGCGTATGGGCAGCTGCAGTTCCAACGCAGTATTTGGCCTGATTTCGGGCTTGAAAGCATCCAGAGGGTCGAGACAAGGTCACTGGAGCCCTGCCAGGGAAAGAGGAACAGGCGAGCGGCAACCCCAGGGGCAACGGGAGACAATACCGTCCAGGGCACCACACCCCGCCCCAACCCGGCACCACCACATCGCTCGCTCAGTACCCTCCAGCACTATGCCCCAGGGCCTGCACAGTCCAGCTCGAGCCCAAAGCAGACACGCGGCTCTTAGCGCCCAGGGATCGCCCCATAGCAATCACCTCAAGCGGTGGAGCCCCCGCCAGCCAGTACTCAGATTCAAGGAACAAGGGCCCTCCGGCCTACTCACGTGGTTGCAGGTCAACTCGTCCAGGCCTCCCGGATTCACCTGCAGGATCATGCTCCGCAGCAGGGAATGTCGGCACTCCACGAGCCGCGGCAGCCGCCGACTCCGTCATGGTCTCCCGCGTGGCACGCGACTTCACTCACAATGGGGTCCACTGCAGCCACCATAGATAAGCGGGATCCCCGCAGTGGGTGTCATCTCCCAGAGCTCGCCGCAGGGTTCTGTGATCCCGTGGAGCAGCCAAGAGCCCAGCCAGCCTCAGCTCAGGCCGCAATGTCTCCCAGGTCTCAGTACGGAACAGCAGCGTGCCTCTCAGGGCAGCGTAACGCCGCCGGACCGCTCAGCACTTTCCAGCACTCAGCTGTTGGTTGGACACGGGGGTTTCAGCAAGGAGGTAGCTGCGGCAGGCCGCGGCGTGGCAGATGGGGTGGGCGCAGGAATAGGAGGCCTCGCTGAGGACGCCGCAGCGCCGGGTCTGCCTCCACCACGAGTCGCCTCCGCTGCGCGATGCTCGTAGCTGCCTTTCTCTTCCGCCGATCAGCCCGAGGGAGGTATGGGTATGCTCCCCGTCTTGCGCTGATTCTATCCCGGTAGGGCATGATTTACAGACACCCCGTTTTCCCCAGGATCGTGCCGGATATTGCGCCCGGCCAGCAAAGCCCCTTTAGAAGGCGGCCATCTTGCTGCTCGGCCAAGCCACGCCCCCCAACATTTTGCCTACTTACCCCCATTTTTCTGTAAAAATTGGTTTTTATTGGCCTTAAGTCTTTGTGCACTTTACCACTGCTTACCAGTGCTACACTGCTTGCACTCACTCCTCTAGACATGTTAAATTGGTTTACACCTGATTGGCATATTTAATTTACTTATAAGTCCGATGTAGAGTGGTATACCATATTCCCAGGCCTGTAAATTAAATGCCACAAGCGGGCCTGCAACACATATTGAGCCACCAACTTAAGTAGCTCCTTAGAACATGCCCCATGTCTGCCATTGCAGCCTCAATGCAGTTTTAAACTGCAAATTCGTCTTGAAAAAATAAACCTCTTACCAAGCCTTAAACTTCCCTTTATTGCATATAAGTCACCCCTAAAATAGTCCCTAGGTAGCCCATAGGGCAATGTGCATGGTAATAAAAAGGTTATACATGTACTCAGTGTGCGATCTGAGATCATCACTATGTGCTCCAGTGAGCAGGATGGAGTTCCATCTGAGCAGTGTTCAGGAATCTGTGAGCTGGTGTTATTTATCTGTCATAGGTCTGTCGACTTGATTCATCTGAGTAAATTGCCATCCTTCTAGCCAGTCTCAAGCAATTTCAGGTTTAGTGAATAAGTGGATTGTTTCCATGATTATTTTTAATTTTGCAGGAAAGAGCAACATGTACTTCATTTCCCCTGCTGCAGCTGTGTCTTGATTTGCCCTCCATCTCCTCAGTTTTGTCTTGCAGTAATCTGATCGTCTCTTGCAGTTTAATTACTGATGTGCGCAGCTCATTGACGTTCACCTGGAGGGTCAGTACTGTATCTTCCATGGCTTTCACTGTTTCTAATAGTTCCCATTGGTTAGTTCTAAGCAACTTCATTTGTACACTAGCGTGTCAATATTTGTCTACAACACTTGGCATTAATTGGTCATTGCATGAAATAGGTCCACTGATGGTGGTCCCATCGCCCATGCACAGTGCTCTGCCACCACCGAGGGTTGCGCCATCTGTGCACTCACTGCAATAGATTACTTCACTGTCTTATTAGCTTGCGTGCCTTTCACAATCTTGCCTTTCACCATGGCAATGATTTTAGGAAAAACAACACCTTAAGCACTGTTGTGGTGTATCAGACACCACAGTGATGTCCTGTGCACCACAACATTATCCACTCAAAGAAGGGAGGAGTGAGAAACACCATCGCACAGGGCAGGTACGTCCGTGCGCACCCACACTCAGTGAGTCTTGCAGGGGGAAGGTGTCAATCCTATCCTTCCAGCCTTTGTGTCCCCTCAGGTCCCCTCAAAGCCCATCAAAGCTTTTTACAGTGCCCTGGGCACTGTATGCAGGGTCACCCCCCACAGGGAAAAGGGAGCATCAAAATCCAGTCAAACTGTGCCCGGATGCACCCACAGGTGGCTTTTCATTTGAAGGACAATGTTTATTTGTTTCTGTCTTTTGTGTCTCTGAGAGGTCCCCCAGGTGTTCCATGCACTCAGTCTTTCATTGGGCAACCCAGCTCAGACAACAGCTCCTTTTGCACCCACTCTCCTTCCGGATTTTGCTGAGTATTCACATTCAGGCAAAGGGGAGCATGTAATTCTCTCCAGCAGCCAAGTCACTCTCTATTCTGGCTTTCACATCTAGGTGGGACCCCCAACTCGAGGGCGGGGCTCCAAAAGAGTCTTCCTCTTCTCCCTGGATCCTCCACAGAAGACCTTCTCTCCTATCAGGGCCACCTACAGACTCACTGTTGTCAGTCTACACCAATGGATATACCTTCTGGGGAATACTGCTTCTCCTCTTGAGGACCAGCACTGCTTACCTCCAACAGAGGGATGGCATCTCGAGTACTAATGACACTCGTGCTGTGAGATCTCTGCATCAAGTGCCCCAACAGCCACATCACCAGTCATATTCACTTTCAGTGGACCGCCCCTCGCACTGTCTTTCTGCTTGCAGCCGCATGTCCTTTACTGCAGTCAAGGGGCCACAATTTTGAGTGCTGGTTTCTGACACCGCAGTTGAGGACCACGGACTCCTTCAATGCGGTCATCTACGGCTGCTCTCCTGTCAGCCTCAAACTGCTCCACTAAAGACAAGGGAAACATTGCTGCTTTCATGACCGGATGGTGGCATTACAGTAGAACTTTAACAGGATTATGCATTGGGCTAGCTGGAGCTGTATCTAATTTTGTCCGATCAGCCAAAATGGCCACCCCGTCTGTCTTAGTGGTGGCAAATGAGAAGAACTGTTGCGTGAAAGCGCGGGACCTAAGCCTGTGCCAGTCTCCAGTGACCAAACGTGTCTCCTGTAGGAGGCATAGGTCTGTTGTAAATAGGATAGAATCTCTCCTCGCTTAGTTGGATTGTTGAGCCCCTTCACATTGAGAGTGATAACTTTTAGTTTATCATGTGGGGAGTGATAGGAAAGAAAGTGCAGTAACAGCTACCCAGGGTAATAACCTACCCTCCCACCAGTGTGGATCGCTCGTTCCCTGGCTGACCCTACTTTCATAAGAATCTAGAGTGTAGCACACCCCTGTGTAGTACGAGTACACCCCCAACAATACCAATGGTAGTGAGGAAATCTTTAACTCCCTTGCTATTTTTTTAAGAGCAAAGTGAAGGAAGTTTACAAAACTTTCATCGATAACAATTTGAATCCAACTGAAAACCAGATAGACTCACCAATACCCTCCACCTCCAAATTTCTTGCGTCTTTCTCTTCTCCAAACACAGAGCAGCTTCTACAGCTAGTAAGGACATCCAAGTTTGGGCTTCATCGGACCCATGTCCCCGTAGAATAGTCTATGCTGCTTCAGAAATCATCAGTGAGCAATTGGTGGTCATATATATTGAGATAATCAAATCAGACATATTTCCAGAAGTTTGTAAAATAGCCTTGGTCCTTCCGCTCATAAAAAAATCAAATCTAGATCCATTGGAACCTAACAGCTACAGGCTGATCTCCATATCACCCTTTCCGGCAAAGGTATTAGAAAAGGCTCTAAACATAGAACTCATGACTTTCATACCTACCAACAAACTACTAAATCCATCCCAATATGGTTTCAGAGAAGGACACGGCACTGAGACTGCCCTGGTTATGGCCTCCGAAGAGTTAAGATTAACCCTGGGCAAAGCACTACGCTACGCTGGCGTAGTTTGCGAAGTTTGCGCTACTTCGCACAACGCGAATTGCACGTAGCACAGTGCAAACACGCGTAGCGTAGCGTAGTGCAGCGGTCATTTTTTGCTTGCTCGCGGTCCTCAACGTCAAGTTGGCGACCGCGAGCAAGCAAAATGACATCCCGGCGAGACTTTTTCCTCGTTCGCGATCAGCAACATCAAGTTGCCGATCCCGAGCGTGGAAAATAAACCTCCCGGCGAGATTCTCAATGCGGGTAGGTCAGGTTTCTCATTGCGAGTGGTCGCGTATGCTCGCGACCGCTCGCGATGAGAAACTACCAGTCCGCGTTGAGAAGCTGCCGCTCGAGTAAAAATCTACTCGAGCGGCAGTAAAAGACAGCTCGCACTGTGCAAGATGCCGTTTTCAATGATTGCACAGTGCGGACAAGCATCCGGCACTGTGCAATCATTGCGAACAGTGCACTACGCAGTTCACGTAGTGCTACGCGTAGCTCGCGTAGTGCGAACTGCACTTTGCGTAGCTTCGCGTAGCGCTACTTCGCGAACTACGCCCAGGCTTAGTTAAGATCCATTTTGGATTCAGGTAGAAAGGCTGCCCTGATTTTATTGGACCTGTCTGTGGCCTTTCGACACAGTGAACCATGATATATTGGTCAACTAGTTATCAGATCTAGGGATAAAAGGCACGGATCTCAAGCTGCTTAAATCATTCTTATCCAACAGGGTTCAGTTTGTGGAGGTGGGAGCCTACTCATCTGAGCGATTCAGATTACCATGTGGGGTACCACAGGGCTCCTCGTTGAGCCTTACCCTCTATAATCTCTATATTACCCCACTGGCCAGAATCATTAGAGACTCCAGCTTCTCAGCTGTCTCCTATGCTGATGATACTCTTGTGGTTTCAGTATCCAGCAACCTTAAAGAAACAGCAGAACGCTTCAATAAATTCATGACTAAGGTAAATCTATGGATGAAATCCAGATTCCTAAAATTTAATGGTGGGAAAACAGAGGTTCTCCTCCTGGGTACGGACGCTTCCTTCTGGTCACTTAGCTGGTGGTCGACAGATTTGGGCAACCACCCATCACCAGTGAAAAAAGTGAAAAACTTAGGTTTCATCTTTGATGATAGACTGACCTTCAAAGATCAGATCAGCACCCTTGCTTCTACAGTCTTCTTTATCTTAAAGATGATTAGGAAGATCCACCCCTTTATACCGCTAGACCTATAAAAGACACTTGTGACAGCACTAGCCTTACCCAAATTGGACTATGGAAATGCCCTTTATCTAAACATCCCAAAAAAATATCTGCAAAAGCTACAGCGGCTTCAAAATGCATCAGCGTGCTTGCTGCTGGATATTCTAAAATATTAGTCAGTGTCCCAAGGCCTGAAAAAACTACACTGGCTTTTAGTCGATAAAAGGATTAAATTTAAATCCCTGTGTCTAGCCTACAAGGCACTGCATGGCTCCGGCCCACAATACTTAAAGAACAGTTTGAACTGGTACTCACCCGCTAGAAATTTACGGTCCTCCTCCAGTATAATCCTACTTATCCTAGAATCAAGAGAGTGCACTGGGGTGGAAGGAGATTTATTTTAGGAACAGCCAAAATTTGGAACACACTCCCTATAGACATAAAGAACAGCCCCAATTTATGGTCCTTTAGAAAATCCCTGAAAACCTGGCTCTTTATCAACAAAGTAACCAATACTTCTATCATCGGTAGAAATCTGGCATTTGCTGGGCAGCAGCGCCAAGATGCCCTCAGCCATTCGAGCGCTTTACAAAACTTAAAATAAAATCAATAAATCCATCAATCAATCAATCAACAAGAACACAATTTAAAACAAGTACAAAAACATATTGCCATCAGAACCTACGGCACTGGCCCTGGCCAGGAATGTCCTGTGTGAATCCCAGGGGTAGGGGCTCATGAGAGTATCTTGAACACCTCTCTGAGCAGTCCCGTCCCCCTGGGCCCCCACTACGATAGCCCCGCCACCCCCATTACTGTTGACAGTGATCTGGTAGCCTCGGTGGTGCTGAGGTCATCTCCAGCTTGTCGGATCAACCAGTCAATGTGTCCAGCACCGCTCGCCTCTCCATAGCTATGGTTTCGGGGTCAGGGCACAGTCCCTTGGATGAGGCCGAGCCCCCTGCCACCGAAGGTGTTTCTGGACTTTCTGATCTGGGGGACTGGCCAGCTGTCTTTCCTCAAGGGAATCTTCAATTTTCAGCACCTGGCATGTCTCAGCCAGGGTTTGAAGTTGGTGAAGCTTCCCATCCCAGCGACAAACTATGCGGAATGGGTGGCCCCAGGAATAAGTGATTCCTTTGTCCCTAAGGAAGGTGGCCACTTTGCAAAAGTCCCATAATTTCTGCAGGGTGTGAGCCGGCAGATCTTGGCAGAGTGCCAGCGTATGTCCTCAGAATTGCAGGGGATGAATGTCTCTGGCTTTGCGATGTATGGTTTCTTTGAGTTGAAAGTCATGGACACATGCCAGTAAGTCTGCTGAATGGGTATCCTTTGGTTGCGCAGGACCCACCCTGTGAACCCTGTGAACCTGTATTTCTCTGTCGGGTGGTGGTTGCAGGATCTGGAGAAACAGGGCCTTTTCATATGCTCCAATGTTCGTGTCCTTTGTTTTTGTTGGCACCCCCCTGATGCGAATATTATTCCGTCTCGACCGACTTTCTAGGTCCTTCAAATGGGCCTGCTGTTCTGCTGATCTCTGAGGTGGATTACTTCCTGCTGGAGTTGCTCGATCTCTTCGTCGTGGCCAGACTCATGGTGCTCGAGGGTGGAGACCCTGTCCCCCACCTCCAACAGGTCATGGCAAACTTCTTTTAGGTCCTGTGACAGGTCTCTCTTAACCGTCTGGAGGTCATCATGGAGGGAAGCAAACATGGCCTCCAGAAATGATTGAGGCACTGACACCTCGTTGTCTTCTCCATCTGCCGGCTGTTCCAGAGGTGGGAGTGTCAGCGGCTCTCCCGACGGGCCCCCAGTCAGTTTGCTCAGCATTCCTTCAGAGATAGCTCCTTTTTCACATGTGCTGCAGCCATGATCCCTATAGGCCCTGGCAGGAGATGGTGAGCTTACAACGTCGTATGGAGGTGCCCGGTAACCAGAAGGGCCCCACTCCATCAGTTCAGCAGGAATGGGGTCTCAGGAGTCATTGTCTTTGGCCCTGTCAAAGCCCCTCTCAAGTGGAGCCCCTGATCTCTGAGCAGGGGGCCCTCACGTCCCTCCGTGACCCGGAGTTCCAGGTCAGCGTATCTTCTTCTACAGGAAGGACTTTCAACCTGGGATTCCCCAGGAAGATGAGCGATGAGGAGGGGGAAGAGCTCCAGTGTAGCACCTCAAAGCAAAAGTCTATCATACATGCAGGAGCCTATTGTGGCCGGCAACGTCTCTGCTTGTGGGGAGATGCCTCCAGGGTCAACTGTGTGCCCCCCTGGCACTCTCCTCTTGGTCTTGCCGGTGCGCTTACTCACAGTCTCAACCGGGGGCACTGGCCAAATGTGACAGGCCCACAACAGCGGCAGCTCATGTCATCCTCTCGGGTCCTACAGCGCTTCCAGGGATCTTAGTGCTCGTCATGGGCTCCTCATCACCCTTGCCACCTCAGTTGACTCCGGCCAGCCCTGAAGTTGCAGTTGGGGTCTCAGCAGGGGGTAGAAGGCATCCTGTGTCATGTCTGGGAAGGCCTCTATAGGGGTCTGTGCCTGGTCAGCTGTGGTGAGCTACATTGGCTTCCGTGATGTGCGTGTCAGGCCCCAGGTGTCTGAACAGGCCACAACAGGGCTATAATCCGCCTCACGCCTGCGACGTCGCAGTGGTGCCTAACAGCCAGGATACTCCTCCCTGCTCCGAACAGTATTCAGGGGTCACCGACTATGAGGGTCTTACTTAAGGCTGCAGCCAGGGGACAGGATAAAACCTCCTTCAATATTCACCCTGCGCCCTAAGCAGTGGTTATGGGGCTGGTGTGAATGTGTTTCTGCGGGGCCGCAGTCCGCTCCTCATTTACGAGGCCACGCCATCTTAAAGGCCATGTGCAGTTGCAGTGTGGCCCGTCACGTTGGCAGCCTGGGGTGCACGGTGGGCTGGCCCATATGGGGAGAGCCTCTAGGGCCTCTGGTCCGGAGGGAGACTCCGATCGCCAGAAGGTGTACCCAGGTCCCTAGCAGAGGGCATTGGAGTTGATGTGGGCAAGTCGTGCCCGGCTCAGGACTTACTGTGTCGCAGCCGCCTCCATGTTGCGTGTCCCTGGGCGGCTGCATTGGCGGTGCTGGATCTAATCAGAAGTTGGCCCCCCTGCATCTGCCCTCTGGTGCCAGGTGTCTTCCTGAATGCAATGGGGCACTCTAAGGCATGTGCTGTAGGTTATGGAGGGCGGGCAGCAGTCACTAGTAGGCGGCGGCAACAGAGGAACGAGAAGGTATGTTCTATCCATCTGCCATCTTGGCCACACCTCCTGAAGCGTAGGTTTAGACCTGATGTGTTAGTTTAGACCTGAAGTCTTACTTTAAACCTGAAGTCTAAGAGTAGACCTGAATTCTAACTTTAGACCTGAAGTCTAAGTTCCAAAGTTAGACTTCAGGTCTAAAATTAGAGTTCAGGTCTAAACCTACACTTCAGGTCTAAACATACACTTCAGGTCTAAACTTACAATTCAGGTCCAAGCTAACCTTTGTGAATCAGGCCCACAGTGTTCTGCTTACTGGTATTTGGACCACAGTTGTAATGTGGTTTCACCCACTGTAAGTTCCCTTTAAAATAGAGTATGATCCACTACTTGCAAGGCCTGCCTATTAATAAAGACTTGCTGCTTGTAGACAGTAGGGTAAGGAGCTTTGGTTAGGTTGCATGGGATATGTATGGAGAGGTGGGGCTTCAATCTCTTTCTCTTTCTCTTTCTCTCTCTCTCTCTCTCGTCTTTGCTTCAGATTACCCTACAAGGTGCATGTTGCTCCACCCCTTCTTCCTGCTGGAATCTGAGTGATGAAAGACTTTATCCTTAATAGTCTGAGACTAATAAACAAATGTCAGGAACCTTGGTCAGGGTGTGAGTATTCATATTGACCAGAGCCAGGGGGCGGTGGGAATTAGTTGAGCACCAGAGCCAGGGTGTTAGACCTGATAGCCTTAGGGTGGTCTTCCCACTAACTTTTTGCCTTCCTCCTCCACTTTTTGTGACATCGTTGTTGCTGGAATTAGGACTCTGTGCATGTTACCACTGCTAACCAGTGCTAAATGCTTGTGCTCTCTCCCCAAAACATGGTAACATTGGTTCATCCCCAAGTGAAATAATTAATTCACTTATAAGTCCCAAATAAAGTGGTACTCCCTGTACACAGGGCCTGTAAATTAAATGCTACTAGTGGGCCTGCAACACTGATTGTGCCACCCACTTAAGTAGACCTTAACCATGTCTCAGGCCGTCCACTGCAGAGCCTGTGTGTGCAGTTTACACTACCATGTCGACCTGCCAAAATAAACCTTTTGCCAGGCCCAAACCTCACCTTTTTTATACCCATATGTCAGCCCTAAAGTAGGCCCTTGACAAGCCAGAGGGCAGGGTGCCATGTATTTAAAAGGCAGGACATTACTTTTAAATTTTACATGTCTTGGTAGTTAAACCACTTAAATTATTTTTTTCACTACTATAAGGCCTATCTCTCCCATTATTACAATTAACTTATTACAATTTGTAAGAGTAAGCCCCAATTGTGAAGAGATAGACTTTTTGAATTTGATGTCTCTGGAATCACAATTAAAAATCAAAATTTAAGGTGAAGTCGGATTTAAAATTTCAATTCTGAAAATGCCACTTTTAGAAAGTTGACATTTTCTTCCTTTAGCCATTTGATTAATGCTGCCTGTCTCTGATCACATGTTGGGGGTGGGTGACATTTGGGCTTTGTGTATTCCCACTAAACAGCCACACACAAGGCAAACTCAGGTTTGACTTCATGGGCTATCCTGGCAGGTGCGGGACCCAGCCTCATTTACACCTGAATAGCCTGTGTCCTGTCCCCACACAAAGGGTTGCATACCCCCTGTAGTGAGTCTGGAGCCAGGGAAGGAAGGGAATACCTCTGTGCACTTCAAAGGCATGTCTTTGAAGTCTCCCACACTTCAAAGGCACAACTGGGTAAAAGTACTGAACCTCTGACACCACTACTTCAGTACACGTCTGGACCTGTGAAGACTCTGCCAGGAAGAAGAACTGCTGTGTTGCTATACTCCTGCCTTGTTGTGCTGACCTGCTGCCTGCTGCCCTCTTTCCTTGGTGAGGGGACTGGACCTGCATCTCTTGAGTCCAGAGTGAATCCAAAGGATAGCTGACTGGCCTCCTGATCTGAAGTCTCAGTGACATAAAAGACTTCCAACCAACCTGCTTCTGCACCTAAGACTCTGCCATCTGTGAGTCTACCCTGCTAATTGGTGCCACCTCAGTCCTGGACCCTTGGAAGTGGGCTAAGGGTTTTTCTAGCAGAACCAATGCATCCTTTGCTGAGCGATGCATCCCTGAGCAGAACCACAGCATCTCCTCGGCTGAGCAGCGCATCTTTGAGCAGAACCGATGCATCACTGCTGTTGTGTGGAATTGGACCCATCGCAAAATACTCACATTGCAGCTGTATCACACACCTTGGGAGTGAAACATTGCCTTGACGCATCAGGACCTCGCACCACAGCCTCCGTCACATCTTGGTACCGACACAAACCACAACCAGGATTTAAGGTGCTTGGGTTCAGTGGACCTAACTGGGTCCCTGTAGCTGACCCACACTCCATCGTGGTCAGCTTGAACTTTTGACTCTGTCCCTGTCCAGTTTGACCAGATGCCCCTGGTTGGTACTTCCTGCTCCTAAGCACTATTTTAAAGTTTATTCTTTAAAAATTAATAACTCAAGTTCTAGGTATTGGATTTTTGTTGATTTGATCTTGTGTTTTTCTTTAAATTAAGAGCTATTTTCTAAACTGGTGTGAATCTTTTGTTGTGGTATCTTCAATGTTTTACTGCTTGGAGTATTGCACACATACTTTATACTTTGCCTCTAAGTTAAGCCTGTCTGCTCTGTGCGAAGCTACCAGAGGGTGAGCACAGGTTAATTTAGGGTTTGCCTGCTTCTTATCCTGACTAGGACTGTGGTTGCTCTTTGACTAGGGTTCATACCCCAGTCAACCACCAACCCAATTTCTAACATTGGTGATCAGCAGTGATTATAGAACTTGTGTTTCTGCAGTGTCATCTAGTGATTTGGTGTACACTACTATTCCACATCCAAGACCAATTAGAATTTTTAATTCTCACTAATTGGTATTTTTTGGATTTTTCATCTAATTCATATTGATGGCTGCTGGATCTACAACCACAAGCATGGAATTTGAGCTGGCCAACATAGAGGTATACATTGTGGTCCAGCTCAGAGACGTCTGCAAAATGTTTGTACTTCCTGCCAAGAGCATCACAAGGAAGCTGGAATTGCAAAGGGTGCTAAGGGGATGGGCAGAAGCCCACTCTGTATTGAATGAAACAACAGCTGAAGATGATAGGCTGGATGATAGCCCCAATGTGGAACCACCTGCATCAGACGAGGAGGGGGTGACCCCTGAATTGGAAATCTCTGTCAGTGCAGGGAACAGTGTCTTTTCCCATGGCCTGTCCCCAGAGGAAATGGTGGAGAGGATGGTAGAGATAGAGTTCAAATTGCAGATGGCTAATTTTAAAATGGCAGAGACGATGGCTGAAAGGGTCTTGGAGTAGAAAAAGATGTAACTGAGTCATGAGAGGAGCCTAAAGGAGCTGGACATCAAGGCCAGACAGGCGGAATCTAGCAGTGATGGTGTCAGCATACCTACAGTACATGAAGGAGACAAAAAGGGTTCACATGCCCAAGGATTTGGTACCCATTTATGTTGTGGGAGACGACATAGACAAATAGTTTTCTGCCTATGAATTCGCAGTGAGGTTTCACAAGATTCCTGAAGAGCACTGTGGGGGGGTGGGGGGGTGTTTGTGGAAACACATGCCTTCTGTGGGGAGGGACAAACCTTTGATTTTAAAGGTTGGGGACCAAACCAAGTATACCCCATGAAGTCCATTTTACTCGCCAAATTTCAGCTGACCCCATAAAAGTATCGCCAAATCTTGTTTAGATTTTGTGGAATACTCTAGTAAAGGCACTGAATGATTGGGTACTGGGAAGCCAAGTAAATTATCATTTTGGGTTGTACAGTCCGATTATGGAAGAGTACATGCTGAGTATTTGCTTTACAGAGTTGCACCAGCACCTAGTTGACAGTAAGCTGACTGACACCAGGAAGGCCCACAAAAGAATTTTCAAGGGAGTGGTGACCAGTCTCAGTCTGATCCTAAGAAGAAGAGGTTCTTTGATCACAAGACAGGGAGGTTTGTACCCCAATGTTCTGAGTGGTACAAATATGGGCACACCAGGGGTGACTCTAAATATCCCAAGAGGGCACAATTCCCCTCCGGTAAGCAGACATATGGGTTGGCAACTGCAGCGTTCAGGGAGGAGATAGACCCAGTTAGCTTTGAGGAACAGATAGAGGTAACCCTAGTGTCCCTGGGGGATAGAGAGAGGCTGCCAAAAGCCCATATGCCATCTAATACTTTCAAGTATAGGCACTGGGTCATAATCAATAGGCAACGGGTGGAGGCTCTACGAGACACCTGAGCCAGAATGACTACTGTCAAGAGTCGGCAGGTGTCTGCAGAGCTGGTCCTACTGAACACATTCAACCAAGTCTTAGTTTCCGACAATCGTGAGAATCATCTACCAGTGGCTCTGGTCCCCTTTAAGTGGCGGGGGTCTCAGCTTCTTTGAAAGTAGCTGTGAGCCCTGCCATGCCTGTAGATTGTCTATTAGGCATCAACACCTGGAGCACACTACCTGGAGGGAGGTAGAGCTCATGCCACACTTGGAGATGATGGGATTGCCTGAGTGGGTCTGTGTGACCACACAGTACATGGCTGCCCGTGAATGGAGTCATGGGCATCTGGAGCATGGAACAATAGCCCAGACAGCTGCCAAGCAGAGGGACAAGGGGCATGGGAAACCAGCCCCTGATGTTCTCATGGTGGATGTTGACGGGGTCCCTGAGGAGGAGGCTCCGGCGCTATCCAGGAAGGACATTTACACTCTAGGTGACCTACCTGAGCTTGCTGGCTGACAAGCTGGGGGTGGGCCTACCAGGGAAGAATTCTGAACAGTGCAGAAGGAGTGTCCGACTCTTGAGGCGGCAGGCCTAAGCTTATACTGCATGTGAAGCCTCAGGGGATTATGAGCTTAATATTCCTGTTGCTGGGGCATCCTGTGTGCTAGTGGTCCCACAGTGTTACAGGGCCTTCCTACTGGGTTTGGCTCATGATATCCACCTGGCAGGACATTTAGGGCAAAACAAGATGTTTGCCAGTCTTGTCTTCCACTTTTATAGGCCCAGAATGAAGACAGACTCAGATGCCAGGCAAGTGGGAAATCAGGGAAAAAGCAAAAATCTACCCTGATCCCATTACCAGTCATTGGCATCGCCATTAAAAGGGTGGGCAACAACATGATTGGACCCTTGGACCCCATATAAAATACTTAGGCAAGAGGCTTGTCCTGGTCTTGATGGACCATGCCACCCACTACCCTGAGTCCATCCCTCTGAGGTCAGTGACTGCAACTATGGTGGCTAGTACTCTGATGGGGATCTTTACCCATGTTGTGTTCCCCAAGGAGGTCGTTGCTGACAGAGACACTAACTTCATGTCTGCATACATGAAGTCAATGAGGGGTAAGTATGGTATAATTTACAAGTTCATCACAACCTATCACCCCCAAACCAATGGCCCTGTGGAGAGATTTAACAAGACCTTGAAAGTCGTGATTATGGGCCTGCCTGCGCCCATGAGGTGTAAGTGAGATGTCCTCTTGGCATGCCTTCTCTTTGCCAACAGTGAGGTGCCACAGAAAGGAGTAGGGTTCCGCCCCTTTGAACTCCTCTATGCCCACTCTGTTAGGGGACCTCTGAGCTTTGTCAGGGAGGGGTGGGAGCAAGCTTCAAAGAAATCTCCCCAGGATGTGGTGAGCTACATGTTGGCCTTCCTCAAACAGATGCACCGCTTCTGGAAAAGGCAAAAAACAATCTTGAGCAGGGGTGGGCGAAGCTAGCGGGGTTGAACTCTGTGGAATTCTGCAGAGTTACCAAAAAACTCCACCAAATTCCACGGAGTTCCGCATGCAGGCGGAGTACTGTATTGCTCGGCCACCCCTATTCGGAAATAACATTTAATGATTACTGGCAAGCTAAAACTGGCACAACTAGAAAGCCATCAGCGATACCCTCCACAAATCATGATTGGTTAATAAAAACAAAAAGAACACGCCCACTAAGGAAGTAACTATTCTCAGCACTCCGGCAATGACTGCTCTAGCAACAAAATGGTCGTCCCTAGTAACTCACTTCCAGAAGCAGGCAGGTTCTGGACAGGCTCACCTCACACCATCATGAGGGAAAAACGACACCTTTGAAGCCCCCTCAGATGAAGCCAAGTGTCCCAGGGTGGAGAGATAGTCATCCCCAGCACTGTGAGTGCAATAGTCTTGCTCAAGTGCCTGAGACATGAGTCACGGAGTCTGGTACTGCAATTAACAGTAAAGTTAAACTCAGCTCCACAGGTTGGCTTATTTTGAACTCCGTGCTCCAAGCGGAGCACAGAGTGGTCAAAACTCCCGTAAGTCCGCTGGCGGAGCAGAGTTTTAACGCACACGCTTAATCTTGAGGCCAGTCAAAAAGTCATGAAGCTCTTGTATAACCAGAAGGCCACTCTGGTGGAGTTTCAAACCATCCAGAAAGTATGGATCATGGAGCCAGTAGAGCTCAGGGCTCTCCAGGACCGCTGGACCAGCCCACACAAAATCAAGGAGTGTTAGGGGGAGTCCACCTACCTGGGTGCTCCATGTCAACAGACTCAATCCTCACTTTGAGAGGTCCGAAGTGAGCATGCTTCTCGTGACAGATGAGGGAGTGGAAGAGGAGAGAGAACCTCTCCCTGACCTCTTCTCTGCACAGGAACATGATGGGTCAGTGGAGGGTGTCAAACTCTCTTCCACAACAGCAGAGGGACTGTTATGAGTTGCTGGGACAGTTTGCCTCTCTGTTCTCACTCACCCCTGGACTCACACATTTGTGCATCCACGATATTGACACTGGAGACAGCTTGCCTGTGAAGAACAAAATTTACAGGTTGTAAGACAGGGTGAGGGCCAGCATCAAGAGGGAAGTCTCCAAGATGCTGGCATTAGGGGTGATTGGGCCCTCCAATAGTCCCTGGTCCAGCCTTGTGGTGCTGGTACCAAAGGCTGCCCTACCAAGCACCACTCCAGAACTCAGGTTCTGTTTGTACTACTGGGGTCTCAATTCCATCACCAGGACTGATGCACACCCCATCCCTTAAGCTGATGAGCTCATTGACAGGCTGGGTGCTGGCAATTCCTCAGTACCTTTGATTTTAAATCAGGGTACTGGTAGATCGCTCTGACTGAGGGGGCCAAAGAGTGGTCAGCATTCTTGACCCCAGAGGGCCACTTCTGATTCCGGGTGATGCCCTTTGGCTTCAAGAATGCCCCTGCCACCTTTCAGAGGCTAGTTAACAGAGTCTTGGATGGTAAGAAGGCCGGTTGTGCCACCCACTTAGGTGGTATTGCTGCTTACAGTTCCAGCTGGGAGGAACACCTGCATCGTCTCCAAGAGGTCCATCGGCCATGCAACAGGCAGGTCGGACCCTTAAGGCAAATAAGTGCCAGATAGGGCAGGGTTCTGTGTACCTGGATCACCTGGTAGGTGGGTGCAAAGTATAGCCCCTCCCGGCCAAGATTGAGACTATCATGGCCTGGCCATCACCTAAAACTCAGACCGAAGTAAGAGCCTTTCTGGGCCTAAAAAAATAACTACAGAAGATTTGTTGTGGGAGTGGCATCATTGTGGCCCCCATAACAGAGCTGACTTCGAAAAAGCAGCCCTGATTGGTGATCTAGACAGAGGCTTGCCAGAAAGCCTTTGATACCCTCAAGGAATCCATGTGATCCAGCGCGATATCAGCAAACAACATTCATACACCAGATACTCATTGGGGCCCATACATTCACACTACGCTAAAACTTACGCTTGGGTTTATCAGTTGTTACTCTCTATCAAAATCCCTGCTACTAATTACCTTCTGATTGAAGAGTAATGACTTACCAATGAATCCTTTGCTAATTGGGAAATTTAAAATGAGTGACATTCATTATAGTACATAATCCTGAAATAACCACTGAGTCAGGAAGTTTTAAAATGTTTATCTAAAGATTTAGCAGAGTAAAATACAGAGCCACATGGTACTTAATCGCAATACCCAAGATTAAGCATAAAATGATTATTGCTAATCAATGACGGTGTTTAAAGAAAAGGAGAAGATAGAGACAACAGCGCAACTAAAGGTTGCATTATATTTACCTAAGTGCGAGAACCAAACCCCTTAGCCAAGGAGTTGAAAGAATAGGACCCAGGAAGGATGAAGAGCAAAGACCTCCTCCAGGATCAGGGCAGGACCGGTGACCTCTCTACAACGATGCCTGCGTCGTTCCCCTCTCTGATACTCGGCTTCTCCTCGTTTCTCCCGTGTTTCCCTTCTAATGGACTCCGCCGCCCCCTCCTCAGGACCTCTTCTGCAATCGATCAGCTTGACGGTCTGGAGCTCTTCCTGTCAGCATCTCCGCTCTCCTGTGCTTCAAGACTTCCGACTAAACTAATTAACTAATTCTATATCTATTGTAACCTTCTACGCCCATGTACCTCCCCTTAATGTTACTAAAATATGGGGCCACTGCTTCTGATTGGACAGGGACAGGGGGTGGATTCTCGTACCATATTGATTTGGCCTAAATTGTAAAGCCTATTGTCTTTACGTTCCCACCCCTTCAAATTAATACATTCGCTTTATTTCCCACCCGTCTCATGACAAATGTAAACCAATTTTTATAGACATTGTATCAATGTGTGACAGGAAAGCACTAGTACAACATCTTCGGCCATCAGGTTACGGCCTTGGACTTCGTCCAGGTTGACTTCATTTGGCAGGCACACAAGACACATGCGCAGAACCATTTGCCTCTCGAGTTTCAGGTCACCAACCCAGGCCCAAGTTTACAAACTAATAAAAGTGCAAGAAGAAAATATTAGAATCACAAATAAAATGTTTCACTGTATACCCACAATTTCTATTCTATTCCCAATTAAATATATATACTATCCCGCGTTAGTAGCGTTAGGAAACGACAATTTAATAATGACATGAGAGCAAGCAGAAGCATGTGAAAACATCGAGCAGCCATTTTAATGCACACTGCGCAGAAGCAGAAGTTTCCCACCAAGCAAAGAAAGACGTCACACCATGTGATATGGTTGCGACATGCGAATTGAGCTTTCCCGCGCATAGCGGCCATTTTGGATTACAGACAAGCGTTATTCATTAGTAAAACACATAGGCAAGCATCTTTTTCTTTTGTGTCGTGAATGCAAAGGTTAGTATTAACAATACAAGTTTAATAAATTAATACTGTGAGGAGGATGGAATACAAGCAAGTTTCATTTATGAAACCTTGCTCCATCACATGTGTCCAGCACCTGTACTCAAGGCACCCAAACAATTTATAGTGCAGACAGACACTGCACAGCATGGCATAGGGGTGGTCTTAACACAGTTGAATGTGGAGGGCCTAGGCAAACCGGTAGTCTTCATTAGCAAGAGGCTACTTCCATGGAAACAGAGGTAGAGTGCGATTGAGAGCGAAGCTCTTGCTGTGTTCTGGGCACTGAAGAAGTTGAGACCATGCCTGTTTGGGACAGAAAACATTGTTTACAACGCATGCGATACATCGCATGCCATTACAATGCAAGTCATTACAACGACGTGTTGTTACATCGCATGCCATTATAACGCAAGTCGTTATAACGACTTGCTGTAGGGGGCAGAAGGTGTTGGATTTGTTGGATTTTCAATCCAACACCGTCCCTACTGTTGCACACACTGGAGTTGGAATAGTAAATTCTACTATTCCAAACTCCAGCGCCCCCCCTACAGCAAGTCGTTGTAACGACTTGCGTTGTAATGGCATACGATGTAACAACGCGCCATTGTAACGACTTGCGTTGTAATGGCATGCGTAGAAAACAGATGCGTTGTAACGAGTCCTATTCGTTTGGGACTCACTTCCTGGTTAAGACAGACTACAGGCCCCTCACATTGCTCATGCAGATGCGGGTTGAAAATCCCAAACTGTTGAGGTGGTCCATCTCACTATAGGGTATGGACTTTATGGTGGAACACCTTCCGGGGTGAGACCACACCAATGCTGATGGTCTCTCCAGGTTTTTCTGCCTTGGCGAAAATAGAACTCCCAAGGGGGTGGATAGCTCGACCCACTTTCAACTGGGGGGGGAAACATGTTAGACCTGAAAGCCTTAGGGCGGCCTTCCCTTGAACTTTTTGCCTCCTCCTCCACTTTTTCTGACCTCTTTTTTGCTGGTATTAGGATTCTGTCCACTTTACCACTGCTAACCAATTCTAAAATGCTTGTGCTCTCTCCACTAAATATGGTAACATTGGTTAATACCCAATTGGCATATTTCATTTACTTAGAAGTCCCTAGTACAGTGGTACTTCCTCTACCCAGGGCCTGTAAATTCTATGCTACTAGTGGGCCAGCAGCACTTATTGTGCCACCCACTTAAGTAGCCCTTAACCATGTCTCAGGCCTCCCATTGCAAACCCTGTGCGTGCAGTTTACACTGTCATGTTGACCTGGCAAAATTAACTTTTTGCCAGGCCCAAATCTTCCCTTTTCTATACATATAAGTCACCCCTAAGGTAGGCCCTAGACAACCCAGGGGGCACAGTGCAATGTATTTAAAAGGCAAGACATGCACTTTTAAAATTTGAATGTCTTAGTAGTGAAAAGCACTTAAATTTGTTTTTCAACACTGCAAGGCCTATCACTCCTATAGGATAACATTGGGATTACCTTATTATAATTTTTAAGTGTAAGTCGTGTGAGAAGTTGGCCTGGCATATGCTGTCCACTAATTATAGTGGGCACCTTGCACCAGTCCAAACAACCCCTTATTGGAGATAGGTTAAAGACAACCTTTATTGAAAGCTATCCTAGTGGTAGCTATGGAGAGCAGCCTTCAGGCTAAGTCTTGAAGGAATGTAAAGCAGCTTGTTTTACCAGTCTATAATCTCTTGAGTGACCAAATGAAAGAGCACCACACCAGGTATATATTCAAAATATATGTATTTATTACTAAACACACCCCTCTAGTCTCTTTATGAGGCTAGAGTTCGAAGTACATAAGTTATAAGTTATTTAAACACAGTAATAGCACAAATACACGTTTGGGCCCTAGGGGCGTACCAAACCATATACCAATAAAGTGGTATAAGAACCACGACTGAGCTAGACACTAGGCCTAGAGCCTCTAGAAGTGCTTGGACCACAAGGAACCACCCAAGGTAGTGACACAGGGGACCCACGGGGGACGCGTGCAGTGTAGTAACACAGCCGCGAATCGCCGTTAACTTCTATGGAGAAAGTCGCGGTTGGGAATTTAAAGAAAAGGGACACTTAAAGAAGGACTTGGAGCAAACCCTTTGAGAACTAGGGGGCATATTAGCAAGGGCTGGCGGTATAATTATTGCCGCTTTAGCGTCCGTTTTTGGGCGAAAAGCGGCGATAATTATATCGCAATATTATCAAGGACACGCTAGCGCGTGTTTCCTTGATGTAGAGCCCGTTTTTTCACAGCCTCGCCTCGCATCGCTAATGAGATGCAAAGAAGGCGTGGCTGTGAAAACAACACATGTTAATATCGTGAAGGCAGCTTCGTGATATTAACAAGGAGGTGCAGCGATAAAAAAAATCGCGCTACCTCAGCCTTAACTCAGGAATTTAACGTCTGTTAAATTCCTGACTAAGGCATACTTTTAATGGGAGATAGATTATGCTGATACGACCACAGGGTCGTATCAGCAATGTTATCGCTGTTTTCAATGGAACATTGCTGGAAAACCAGTGATGTTCCATTGAAAACACCGCTATCGCTGAAATATTATCGCCATAGCGCTATGCGTTGTAAGTATAGCGTTATCATGGCGATAATATTCAGCGATAGCCAGCGATAATATTTCTATCGCTATGTACGGCCAGCGATAATTATCGCTGGCCGTTGATAATATGCCCCTTGGTCATTCTAGAGTCTCTACCCACGGTAGCACCGGAGTACTCTTGTTACCTCACCCAGGGAAAACGGGTGCATAGGTGCCTTTCGGGGTCGGGTTTCGTCGTCGATTTGAATGGCGATCTGCTGCAAAGTGCTGCTGGCGACCAAGTGAAAAGTGTCCGGGTGGATCCAAAGGTGGATCGGAGATCTGAAGAACCTGAAAGCAGAGGGGACAGAGTCTGGGTCACTAGCCAGTGACCAGGAAGGCGATGAGCAGATGCCCACCGATGTCGAGTGCTTCAGGTAGGTTGACGGTCGTCTTGACTCTTCAGCCACGAGGTCCAGGAGGTGTTGTCGGCAACCAGGAGCAGGATTCGGGCTGGTACACGACGTCTGTCGAGTGCTGAGGTGTTGGCGACTGGATTGGACCCAACAAGCCTCGGCAACGGCAAGTCTCGATGAAGATGAAGATTGACGATTGTGCAGACCAGCAAGGTCTGAGGAATTCACCCAGCAAGGGTAAGTGAGGGCAAGCTTGGAGCAACCAGGGAGCCCAAGTAGAAAAAGATTGGCCTTCGTGAAGGGCTACTAGCCAATGGGCTAGCGACCGCAAAGGAGCCTCGAGACGGTGCACGTGGAGCTGGCTCACAGGACACTTGTAAAGTGGAGGCCAGGGATCTTCGGTGCAGTTGGTGCTGGAGGCTAGGGCTATGCGGAGCCCAAAGCACGATTTCGTGGGAGACCCAGAAGAGGATGCACTTGCAAATGCGTGCGGTGTCCAGGGGTCATGGTTCCACATTACCCACGACAGCTACGGGCCTCAGCTTTGCTGGGGTCTCAGGGCAGCCTCGGGGAAGTCTGGAAATCTACCTCTGGTGATGCAAAGACTTCGGCGTCCGACAGGAGCTTCAGCGATGCAGACCAGACAATTGCTTCTTTGGTGCCTGCCAAGCAGGGGAGTCACTCCTTGACCCCAAGGGAGATTCTTCTGTTCTCTAATCTTTAAGAAGAGCGTCGAAGGTCCAGGATTCTGTGTCAGAGTTTCGTCCAGGGATAATCTAAAGTCCTAAGGACTGGGTTCCTATACTTATACTAAGTTTAGGGGTTGGACTTACTCTGTGGTCCCACCTATGGGTGGGTCAGGGCAGAGGGGTGGCTACACCCCTTTCCCTTTGTCCAGTTCGCGCCAAAGCAGGGGCTGCAAGCCCCTGATCCGGTTTGAACTGGGGTATGCACAGGGACACCAAATGTGCCCCCAGTGCAGGACTTCAAAGCACCCGAGAGTGCTCCCGCCCAGCCCCAATACACACTATCCTGTCTGGGGAGGTGGTCACACCTCCCTGGGACAGGAAACCTATTGTCCAGGCCTCCCCTGCCGGAGTTTCGGTCAGCAGCAGGAGGCCAGACTCGTGTCTGTGGTAGCGGCATCCATTTTGTGATGCCAGGGCTTGGAAAGTCAGTACCGGGCATACCGGTGTGTACATGTCTTTCCCTCTAGAAGGGTGGAATGCTACCCCGCCGCCAGAACTGGTGGGGGGTAGTATTCCAAGATGTTTGACACCAAACACGACATGTTTCCGTGCAGTCATCCCAAAGTTAGCATTTAACGCGAGGTTATAATGCGCTTAAGAGTATATGGTCAGGCTGCACTACAAACAGCATCAGAGAAGGGTCTCCGAACGCTGCAGAGGGGCCCTGCTCATGCAGGGGCACCCTCTCACATAGGAACCACGCACTCTGCCTTCAGGATTGATAAGGCCTGCCATAGGAGTGACTTATAGGTTTATATGTGTGTATGTATATAGTGATATAGGTAGCCTATATCACAGTAAGGGGTGCATGCACCACCTTACCCAGGCTGCAGTAGCAGACCTGTGGTGTCAGTTTGGATGGCCTTCCAGGGGTGGCACAATACATGCTGCAGCCCCTGGTAGGCCTCTGAGGTACCTATGCCCTGGGTACATAGTATACCATATACTAGGGACTTATAAGGGCACTCCAGATTCCAATCAGAGATGTGCCTAAGGCACATGGAAACCATTTTAGAGAGGAAGCAGCTAGGCTGGGGTTCTGATTAGCAGGGCCCCAGCCAGACTAAGGTCGAAAAACAGTGAAGCATCAGCAAAAAGTGGGGGTACCCATGTGAAGCAGATCCTACTCTCCTACACAACCCCCCAAACGTAGGGACATTAAACTAACCTTGCCCAGTTAAGTCTTCATGTTCTAAGTGGAAGTACCTAGAGAGTCCATCTGCATTGGCATGGTTACTCCCAGGTCTATGTTCCACTGTGAAGTCCATCCCCTGTAGGGAAATGGACCACCTAAGCAGTTTGGGGTTTTCACCCTTCATTTGTTTTAGCCATAAGAGGGGCTTATGGTCTGTTTGAACAAGGAAGTGAGTACCAAACAAGTATGGCCTCAACTTCTTCAGAGCCCAGACCACAGCAAAGGCCTCCCTCTCAATGGCTGACCAACGTTTCTCTCTAGGGGTCAGCCTTCTGCTAATGAAAGCTACTGGCTGATCCTGACCTTCTTCATTCAATTGTGACAGTACAGCCCCTACCCCCAATTCAGATGCATCAGTTTGAACAATGAACTTCTTGGAGTAATCAGGACTCTGTAGAATGGGAGCAGTGCACATGGCCTGCTTCAGGTCATCAAATGCCTTTTGACAGCTAACTGTCCACTGAACCTTTTGGGCATTTTCTTGGAAGTTAAGTCATTCAGGGGTGTCACTATTGATCCATACCCCTTGACAAATCTCCTATAGTACCCAGTCAGGCCTAAGAAGGCTCTCACCTGAGTCTGGGTAGTTGGAGCAGTCCAGTCCATGATGGTCTGGATCTTGCTCTGCAAGGGTTGAACCTGGCCTCCACCCACAAGGTGGCCCAGGTACACAACCTGACTCTGCCCTATCTGGCACTTGGTGGCCTTGATAGTCAGGCCTGCCTTTTGCAGGGCCTGTAAAACATTTCTGAGGTGGACCAGGTGATCCTCCCAGGTGGAGCTAAAGACAGCAATATCATCTAGATATGCTGCACTATAGGCTTCCAGACCTGTAAGGACTGTATTCACCAACCTCTGAAAAGTGGCAGGTGCATTCTTCAGACCAAAGGGCATCACCACAAATTGATAATGCCCACTAGGGGTTGAGAATGCTGTTTTTGGCTTTGCATCATCAGCTAGTCTGATCTGCCAGTAGCCAGCTGTCAAGTCAAATGTGCTTAGATACTTGGCTGAGGCCAAAGTGTCTATTAGCTCATCTGCCCTTGGTATTGGATGGGCATCAGTCCTAGTGACTGCATTGAGACCCCTGTAGTCCACACAAAACCTCATCTCTCTTTTTCCACCACTGGTGTGAGGTTTTGGCACAAGGACCACTGGACTAGCCCAAGGGCTATCTGAGGGTTCAATAACTCCCAAATCCAACATTTTCTGGACTTCTGTCCTGATACAGTCCCTGACATGGTCAGGTTGCCTATAAATCTTATTTTTAATAGGCAGACTGTCCCCAGTGTCCACTTCATGAGTGCACCAGGTGGTCTGACTTGGAGTCAGTGAGAACATGTGTCTGAACTGATTGAGCACCTGTCTACAATCAGTTTGCTGCTGGGTAGTGAGGCTGCCTGCCAAGGCTACACCATCCACTGACCCATCATCAGGGTTCTGTGAGAGCAGGTCAGGGAGTGGGTCACTCTCTTCCTCCTGTCCCTCATCAGTAGCCATGAGCAAGCCCATGTCTGCCCTGTCCACATATGGTTTTAACCTGTTGACATGGAGAACCCTGTGGGGACTCCTGGGTGTTCCTATGTCTACTAAGTAGGTAACCTCACCCTTCTGCTCAACAATGGTGTGGGGTCCACTCCATTTGTCTTGGAGAGCTGCTGGGGCCACTGGCTCCAACACCCACACCTTCTGTCCTGGCTGATAAACAGTCAGCACAGCCTTTTGGTCATGCCAGGCCTTTTGAAGTTCCTGGCTAGCCTCAAGGTTTTAGTTGCCTTTTTCATATACTCAGCCATCCGGGAGCGGAGACCAAGTACGTAGTCCACTATGTCTTGCTTTGGGGGCTTGAGAGGTAACTCCCATCCTTCCTTCACCAAGCACAGTGGACCCCTGACAGGGTGACCAAACAAAAGTTCAAAAGGGCTGTAGCCAACCCCTTTTGAGGCACCTCCCTGTATGCAAATAAAAGGCAGGGCAAGAGTATGTCCCATCTTCGCCTAAGCTTTTCTGGGAGCCCTTTAATCATGCCCTTCAAGGTTTTGTTGAATCTCTCAACTAAACCATTGCATTGTGGGTGATAGGGTGTGGTAAACTTGTAAGTCACTCCACACTCCTTCCACATTGCTTTTAAGTATCCAGACATAAAGTTAGCACCCCTGTCTGATACAACCTCCTTAGGAAAGCCCACTCTTGAGAAAATTCCCAGGAGGGCCCTTGCCACCACAGGTGCTGTAGTGGTCCTAAGGGGAATAGCCTCTGGGTACCTGGTGGCATGATCCACTACCACCAGGATAAACCTGTGCCCAGATGCTGTTTGGGGATCCATGGGACCAACAATGTCAATCCCCACCCTTTCAAAGGGAACCCCCACCACAGGTAGTGGTATCAGGGGGGCCTTTGTAGTGCCACCTGCCTTGCCACTGGCCTGGCAGGTTACACAGGAGCGACAAAACTCCTTGGTGTCTTCAGACATGTGGGGCTAGTGAAAGTGAGGGACAATTCTGTCCCAAGTCTTGTTCTGGCCCAGGTGACCTGCTAAGGGAATATCATGGGCTAGGGTCAATAGGAAGCCCCTGAACTTCAGAGGTATAACCAACCTCCTGGTAGCACCAGGCTTGGGGTCTCTACACTCTGAGTACAAGAGTCCATCATCCCAATACACAGTATGGGGACCACTAGCTTTCCCAGCAGCCTCAGCAGCAGCTTGCTGTCTGAGGGGTTCAAGAGAGGGGCAGCTCTGCTGCTCCTGGCTCAGATCTGCCCTGGAAGGTCCCCCTGTCCCCAAGAACTCAACCTGGTCAGGTTCAAGCTCCTCTGGGACAGTTCCTTCCTCAGGACTGAGATCATCCCCCTCAAGGGACTGATCTTCCTTCTGAGCCAAGGGGGAAGGCACTGCCTTTACCCTACTACTCCTCCACTTGGAAGGCACTTGGTCCATTATTCCAGAATCCAAGGCCTGTTCAGTGCTAGACATTTTGGCTTGTGACCTGGTCACAGCAAACACATCTGCAGGGATCCCCAGCATTTCTGCATGGGTCCTGAGCTCCACTTCTGCCCAAGCTGAAGTTTCTAAGTCATTGCCAAGCAAGCATTCAACTGGTAGGTCTGCACTTACCACAACCTTCTTAAGGCCAGTTACCCCTCCCCAGGAGAAGTTAACAACTGCCAGAGTATGGTCTGTTCTGACATTGCTAGCATTGGTCACTTGGTACATCTCACCAAGTATAACTTGCCCAGGATTCATAAGGTCTTGTGTCACCATGGTGACACTTGCCCCTGTGTCCCTAAATGTCAAAGCCTCTCGTCCATTGATTAAAGGCTGTTGTCTGTACTTGCCCAGATTACTGGGACTCATAGAGGAGGTCATATCCATGCCTCCATCACAGACTAGGACAGCCTGAGTGAGTTCTCTGACTAGGTCAGAGCCCATCTCAGTACCCAGGGTCAACCCTACTAAACCCTTGGTTGTAGTACTCCCACCACCAACTGTAACTGCACTAGGGGGAGCAGGTGCCTTAGGGGCATTGGTGGGGGCTGGAGTCGAGTCTTTGGACTTGGTGCAATCACTGGTCCAGTGGGTCTTTTGCTTACAGACCTTGCACCATGGTTTTCTTTGGCCTTTCCCTTTGGTAGACTGTGAATCCCCGCCTGAAGAAGATTTTTGGGGGCCTTGTGAAGACTTTTGATCTTTACCCTTCTCCCCACCCTTATCAGAGTTCTTAGAATCTTGCTTCTTAGGGTCACCACCTTGGTTCTGTACCTTCTGCCTCACCCTGGTTCTGACCCACTTGTCTGCCTTCTTTCCCAATTCTCGGGGAGAGGTCAGATCAGAGTCCACCAGGTACTGATGCAACAGCTGATTTTGACAGTTATTAAGAATCTGCTCCCTCATTATCAGATTGTACAATCCTGTGAAGTCACACACCTTACTGCCCATCAACCAGCCTTCCAGAGCCTTAGCAGAACAATCCACATAGTCTACCCAGTCTTGAGTCTGTGCTTTTTGGGCATCTCTGAACTTTAACCTGTATTGTTCAGTTGTTAGGCCAAACCCATCAATAAGAGCACTCTTCAAGACCTTGTAATTATCAGCATCCTCTTCTCTTACAGTGAGGAGCTTGTCTCTACCTTTGTCTGCAAAGGAGAGCCACAAGATTGCTGCCCACTGCTCCTGAGGGACCTTCTGTACTTTACAGGCCCTCTCTAGAGCAGTTATCCATTTGTGGATGTCATCCCCACTCTGGTAGGGAGGGACAATCTTGCTCAGGTTTCTATGGTCATAAGACCTTTCCCTATCTCTAGGGATATTGCTGCCACCATGGGACTCTAGTCCCAACTTTTTTCTCTCTCTGTAGAGATCTAGGGACTCCCTGTCTAGAGCCAATTGCTGCTTTCTGAGTTCAAGCTGGGCTTGCTCATACTGAATCAGCCTCTTTCTCCTCTCATGAGAGGATTCCCTCCTATGAGAGGAGACAGAGGTCACTATTGAGGTGTCAGAGTGGTTAGACTCCTGAGAAGGAGATCTAGACCTTCTAGGCACACTCATAATCCTTCCTGGGGGGACAAAGTGGAGGTCATTCTGATCCTCCTCTTCCTCTTCCACAGGAGGGATTGGGTTTTCCAGGTCAGGGTCATTGTCACCCTCCTGGTCAGTTCCAGAGGGGGGGTTGGGGGTGTTGCTACCCCTGGCCCCATCCTCATCTTCTGCCCCACCCTCTGCACCTGCCCCTGCCCCTTCAGTCCCTAAGGGCCTGTTGAGGTCATCAGCCATTAACATCTCTCTCAGATGTTGGGTGGTGGGACTTTGGCCTGTCTTCAGTTTCCTCACATTGCATATTGCTCTCAATTCCAAGAATGGGAGTGTATCATACTTGGAGGGAAGAAGCCCAGTGGCTTCTGGCAAGGACTCTCTGGGTCCTGGCTTTGAAGACATCACTAGTGAGGTGTGGTGTATGCACTACCTACTCTAGTGTGGCCTACTAAACTCTCTTGAGTTGTAGAAAGGGTGTGCTATCCTATTAACACACAACTCTAAGTTCAGTAGAACTTACTGTATACTAAGCTTAATTTATATGTACCTTAGGTACCTTTAGTGGTTTTCAGTTGATCAATTCAATTGAGATTATCTGGTAAAACATTAGCAAGCTGGAATCCCACACGCTGCACACCAATGTGAGAAGTTGGCCTGGCATATGCTGTCCACTAATTATAGTGGGCACCTTGCACCAGTCCAAACAACCCCTTATTGGAGATAGGTTAAAGACAACATTTATTGAAAGCTATCCTAGTGGTAGCTATGGAGAGCAGCGTTCAGGCTAAGTCTTGAAGGAATGTAAAGCAGCTTGTTTTACCAGTCTATAATCTCTTGAGTGACCAAATGAAAGAGCACCACACCAGGTATATATTCAAAATATATGTATTTATTGCTAAACACACCCCTCTAGTCTCTTTATGAGGCTAGAGTTCGAAGTACATAAGTTATAAGTTATTTAAACACAGTAATAGCACAAATACACGTTTGGGGCGTACCAAACCATATACCAATAAAGTGGTATAAGAACCACGACTGAGCTAGACACTAGGCCTAGAGCCTCTAGAAGTGCTTGGACCACAAGGAACCACCCAAGGTAGTGACACAGGGGACCCACGGGGGACGCGTGCAGTGTAGTAACACAGCCGCGAATCGCCGTTAACTTCTATGGAGAAAGTCGCGGTTGGGAATTTAAAGAAAAGGGACACTTAAAGAAGGACTTGGAGCAAACCCTTTGAGAACTAGGTCATTCTAGAGTCTCTACCCACGGGAGCACCAGAGTACTCTTGTTACCTCACCCACGGAAGCCGGGTGCATAGGTGCCTTTCGGGGTCGGGTTTCGTCGTCGATTTGAATGGCGATCTGCTGCAAAGTGCTGCTGGCGACCAAGTGAAAAGTGTCCGGGTGGATCCAAAGGTGGATCGGAGATCTGAAGAACCTGAAAGCAGAGGGGACAGAGTCTGGGTCACTAGCCAGTGACCAGGAAGGCGATGAGCAGATGCCCACCGATGTCGAGTGCTTCAGGTAGGTTGACGGTTGTCTTGACTCTTCAGCCACGAGGTCCAGGAGGTGTTGTCGGCAACCAGGAGCAGGAATCGGGCTGGTACACGATGTCTGTCAAGTGCTGAGGTATCGGCGACCGGATTGGACCCAACAATCCTTGGCAACGGCAAGTCTCAATGAAGATGAAGATTGACGATTGTGCAGACCAGCAAGATCTGAGGAACTCACCCAGCAAGGGTAAGTGAGGGCAAGCATGGAGCAACCAGGGAGCCCAAGTAGAAAAAGATTGGCCTTCGTGAAGGGCTACTAGCCAACGGGCTAGCGACCGCAAAGGAGCCTCAAAACGGTGCACGTGGAGCTGGCTCACAGGACACTCGTGGAGTGGAGGCCAGGGATCTTCGGTGCAGTTGGTGCTGGAGGCTAGGGCTACTCGGAGCCCAAAGCACGACTTCGTGAGAGACCCAGAAGAGGATGCACTTGCAAATGCGTGCGGTGTCCAGGGGTCATGGTTCCACGTTACCCACGACAGCTACGGGCCTCAGCTTTGCTGGGGACTCAGGGCAGCCTCGGGGAGGTCTGGAAATCTACCTCTGGTGATGCAAAGACTTCGGCGTCCGACGGGAGCTTCAGCGATGCAGACCGGACAATTGCTTCTTTGGTGCCTGCCAAGCAGGGGAGTCACTCCTTGACCCCAAGGGAGATTCTTCTGTCCTCTAATCTTTAAGTAGAGCGTCGAAGGTCCAGGATTCTGTGTCAGAGTTTCGTCCAGGGATAATCTAAAGTCCTAAGGACTGGGTTCCTATACTTATACTAAGTTTAGGGGTTGGACTTACTCTGTGGTCCCACCTATGGGTGGGTCAGGGCAAAGGGGTGGCTACACCCCTTTCCCTTTGTCCAGTTTGTGCCAAAGCAGGGGCTGCAAGCCCCTGATCCGGTTTGAACTGGGGTATGCACAGGGACACCAAATGTGCCCCCAGTGCAGGACTTCAAAGCACCCGAGAGTGCTCCCGCCCAGCCCCAATACACACTATCCTGTCTGGGGAGGTGGTCACACCTCCCTGGGACAGGAAACCTATTGTCCAGGCCTCCCCTGCCGGAGTTTCGGTCAGCAGCAGGAGGCCAGACTCGTGTCTGTGGCAGCGGCATCCATTTTGTGATGCCAGGGCTTGGAAAGTCAGTACCGGGCATACCGGTGTGTACATGTCTTTCCCTCTAGAAGGGTGGAATGCTACCCCCGCTGCCAGAACTGGCGGGGGGGTAGTATTCCAAGATGTTTGACACCAAACACGATATGTTTCCGTGCAGTCATCCCAAAGTTAGCATTTAACGCGAGGTTATAATGCGCTTAAGAGTATATGGTCAGGCTGCACTACAAACAGCATCAGAGAAGGGTCTCCGAACGCTGAAGAGGGGCCCTGCTCATGCAGGGGCACCCTCTCACAAAGGAACCACGCACTCTGCCTTCAGGATTGATAAGGCCTGCCATAGGAGTGACTTATAGGTTTATATGTGTGTATGTATATAGTGATATAGGTAGCCTATATCACAGTAAGGGGTGCATGCACCACCTTACCCAGGCTGCAGTAGCAGACCTGTGGTGTCAGTTTGGATGGCCTTCCAGGGGTGGCACAATACATGCTGCAGCCCCTGGTAGGCCTCTGAGGTACCTATGCCCTGGGTACATAGTATACCATATACTATGGACTTATAAGGGCACTCCAGATTCCAATCAGAGATGTGCCTAAGGCACATGGAAACCATTTTAGAGAGGAAGCAGCTAGGCTGGGGTTCTGATTAGCAGGGCCCCAGCCAGACTAAGGTCGAAAAACAGTGAAGCATCAGCAAAAAGTGGGGGTACCCATGTGAAGCAGATCCTACTCTCCTACAAGTCCCAGTTGTGTATAGTTTTCGAGTTTGATATCGCTGGAAATCAACTAAAAATCCAAACTTATGCTGAAGTCGGATTTTAAATTGCAATTCTGAAAATGTCAATTGCCATTTTCTTACTTTAGCCATTTGGTGCATGCTGCCAAAAAGAAGGGAACTGTTAGTTTACATCCCCAGAGGAGAGTCATCGGTCCAAAACCCTGGTCGCACAGGGACTGTGCAAGAAATTTGGATCCAAACCCTGATGGAGATGCTGCAACTGCTTTGAGGGAAGAGGTTAAGCTCACTGTGGAGAAGGAGTACTAGAAGTGTTCACAAGAGGAGTGCCTAGATATGCAGGACATATAATGAACCAAGTCTGACCGATTCTTGGGGTCAAGGTGGAATTGATACATAAAAGCCATGAGCAGGGGTTGAATACTGAAAACTGCTGGTTTACTGTTTGGCATACTGGTCTTTCAACTGCATGTTACTGTATATAAAGTGCATATCTCAAATTGTATGCTTAATATTTAGCTTTGAGTGCAAAAATATAATGTTCTCTTTTAAAAGTAAAAGCACTTGCTGGACAGTGAGGTATTTATGGTATTATGTGCTTTACTGAGTTCTGAGTTTCGAGCTCACCTCCTGTAGGATTTGTGAATTACTCTGCTCAACATGTGTGCTTGGCTTCCTATTTGGAGTGTCCATAGTATGGGACCCCCGAATGTGACTTCAGTTGTTACAATTGGGACCCAGAAACCTCTGCATGCTTTTGGGCTCCTGAAATCAATCTTCACATTGTCATTTTTTGACCTATTTTCTAAGTCTTCATGTTTCTAATGCAGGTTTTTTATGCAGGTTTTTGCAGTGGACAGTCTGTTTATTTAAGAGGGAGTAGCTTCCATCAGAGATGTTATTATATCCTTATATTACACTATCCTATCACCGTACCTGGTCCCTATCATCCATTAAGTTTATAATCATATTTGACAGGTATTTTGTAGCTCCCTCAATTTTGAAATAAAGCATTTTTCTGCTTGTCCAGAATTTCAGCCGGGCATGATATTAGGGTCTTTCCAGTTACTGGGGGTGTGGGAGTTTATTGGTTCTTCCCTGTCATAGTCTTACATAAGGAATTCCAGTCTGAAAACTGTGAATGAGAAGCTGGTAATGTCAATAAATTATTTTCATCTGGTTCTCTTCCTTAAATCTTAGCTTCATCTAGCCTCATGATTCAGATTGGCCCAGTGCAACTGCCTTAGCAGTTGTATTAGGCCAATATTCCACGCTCAGCATCTGTGCCTTTGTTGCCTGTTTCTAGCAGAGAAGGATCCCCAGGGGGATTTACAATAGTGTTCTTGTGGAAGTGGCTGCCATCCTCTCATCATCTACGCCACTTATCATCCACGCCACTTGACATACTTTGACAGAACTGGGGGGCATATTAGCAAGACCGGTGATAAAATTATCGCCGTTTTAGCGGCAGGAAACTGCCGCTAAAACGGCGATAATGGGCTTGCTAATATGCGCTATAGAATTCCAATAGAAGCCCAGGTTAGATGTGCAGGACATCTAACCTGGGCTTCTATTGGAATTCTATAACGCATATTAGCAAGCCCATTATCGCCGTTTTAGCGGCAGTTTCCTGCCGTTAAAACGGCGATAATTTTATCGCCGGTCTTGCTAATATGCCCCCGGATCTTTATCATCAGAAATTAGGTGCCTCTGCTAAGGTGTGTCTAACAACTTAACTATGGTGTCACGCATGCTGGTTACTTTTCATATGTTGGATAACATCTATAAACAGGGGTGTATGTATAACCCAACATCACCAAATTTGATACTGAGGTCATCTACTGTCATTTTTGGTGTTGTATTAGGTGCCTCCATGTCACTTATTGTAGGACTCTGCATCTGGTTAGTAACCAGATGTAGGCCTGGGCGGAGTTCCGACAAACAAACTCTGCGGAGTTCCGCCAGCGGCGGAGTGTGACGCGAACCGCTGTTTGTGCTGATCTTCCTGCCACTTGGGTAGAAATTCTACCCGAGCGGCAGCTCGTGCTCACCAACTTACCATTGGCCAGGGCGAGCGGGGAAAAAACTCAGCGGAGCTGCGTTTTCTGCACTTTGCGAGCTCCGTGGAGTGCAGGAAACTCCGAGAACTCCACAAACGGAGTGGAGTTCAATGCCCAGGCCTACTAGTTACAGGTCCGGAGAGCACATGGTTCAGTGTTTCATATCACTCAGAACTGTCCATGACAATCCCCACCAATTGGGCCAGGTACATCTCGCAATGGTTTGCAAAGAGCGAGGTTCATCCACCAACTCCTTTCAGGTGTCTCTTATTAGCCTGCAAATTAGTGGTATGGCAAGCATCACTGTTGGTATCCAGCCCTAAAACTATAGAACATCAGGCCTACCATTTTATGCTGCTACTGGCTTCCCCATTGCACACAAGGGGCCAGATTCACTAACATTTGGTGCAACACAACAATACAACTTGCTGTGATGCATCAAATGGAGAGAGGAGGATAGTGCCATATTAACTAAGGTGTGGCACATTCTTGCTCTCTCACTGTGCTGGGGCTGCCTAGCGCCAATGCAGACACCTATGCACCGTATTCATTTGCACTGCCTGGCGTTACTCTGGATTTTCTAAGCCATGCAGAGCCACGCAATGTGGCTTAGCGTGGGTCATTCAATCTCACTGAAGCCCTTTTGTTGTCTTGCGTCACCTTGCATGATGAAAGGACAATGCAAGGTCTTTGTGAATCTGGCCCAAGGTGTATGTCTTGACTTGGACCCTTGTAGAAACCCCAGACATTAGAAAGTGTCTCTCACCTCCCAAACCATGGGACTGTAGGAGAGTAGGATCTGCTTCTTATAGTTACCCCCACTGTTTGCTGATGTATCACTGTTTTCGACTTAGACTGGCTGGGATCCTGCTATCCAGGACCCCAGCCTAGCTGCTTTCTCCTCTAAATTGATTGCATGTACTTTAGGTACACTCCAGATTGGATACTGGGGTACCCTTATAAGTCCCTAGTATATGGTACACCATGTACCCAGGGCATAGGTACCCCAGAGGCCTCCCAGGGGCTGCAGCATGTATTATGCCACCCCTGAGAGACCATTCAAAATGACACCACAGGTCTGCTACTGCAGCCTGTGTAAGGTGGTGCATGCACCCCTTACTTAGATATAGGTTCACTATATCTATTCTAAATCACTGCACATATAAACCTATCAGTCACCCCTATGGCAGGCCTTATCAATCCTGAAGGCAGGGTGCTGGGTTTTGTGTGAGAGGGTGCCCCTGCATGAGCAGAGCCCCTCTGCAGCCTTCGGAATCTATTCTCCGGGGTTGTCTGTGATGCAGCCAACCATATATACTTAAGTGCATTATAACCTCGCTGTAAATGCTAACTTTAAAACGGCTGCTTAGAAACATGTTGTGTTTGGTGTCAAACACCTTGGAATCATACCTCCACACCAGTAACTGGTGTGGGAGGTATGATTCCTCCCTTGTAGTACCACTACTATGGGGCACCGGTCTACCCGGTACCAGCTTTCTCGACCTGGGCAGCACAAAATGGATGCTGCCAGCCACAGACACGAGTCTGCCCTCCTGCTGCTGAGCCAAGCTCGAGCAGAGGAAGGCCTGACAATAGGTTTCCTGTCACAGGGAGGTGTGACCACAACCCAGACAGGCTTTAGTGTATTGGGGCTGGGTGGGTGCACTCTTAGACTGCCAGAAAGTCTGCACTGGGGGCACATTTGGTGTCCCTGTGCATAGTCCAGCTCAAACCGGTTACAGGAGCCATTGGCTCCTGCTCTGGTGCGAAACTGGACAAAGGACATGGGTGTAGCCACCCCTCTGTCCTGACCCTCCCCTAGGTGGGTCCCCAGAGTTAGTCCAACCCCTTCCTTGGGTAAAAAGTAGGAACCCTGACTACAGGACTTTAGATTTTACCTGGACTAAACTCTGCAAGAAGAAACCAAGTACTTCAATGGTCTACACTTCGCTGGACGACAGAACAATCTCCCTTGGAGTAAAGGAGTTACTCCCCTGCAAGGCAGGCACCTTAATGCATCTGACCAGTTTGCATCTCCCGAGCTCCTGAGGACTCCGAAGATTTTTGCAACACAGGAGGTGGGTTTCCGAGTGTCCCTGAGGTTGAACTGACCTCTCAGCAATCCTGAGACCAGTATGCCTCGTGGGGACTGTGCAACCCGAACCCCTGTGCACCGTGTACTTTTGCAGCAGCATATGCTTTTTGGCAATCCCTGAGGCTGTGCTTTGGGCTACGTGTAGTCCTAACCCCGAGCAGTATTTCCACTGAAGATTTCTGGCCTACACTCCACGAGTGTTCCGTGGGCTGGTATTTTGTGATTCAGCTTGAGGTCCCTTCACGATCCCTGGTCCGTTGGCCTGTGGGTCCCTGTGAAGATAACTTTGACTTTCCTTGGGCTTTCCTGGTTGCTCCAGACGTGCCCTGACTCTCCATAGCTTGGAGAGTCCCCAGGATCTTGCTGGTCCTCACCGTGACTTGTTTCCTTTGCCCTCGTGGGTTGCAGTTGCCAAGGCTTGTTGGTGTTAAATCCGGACACTGACCCCCCAGCACTCGACATCCTTTGTGAGACAGCTCACCTCCGGACTTTGGTCATCATCGACATCTCCTGGTCCCCGTGGCGACAGAGTCAAGCATCCAATCTTCTCACCTGAAGCACCCAACATCAGTGGGCATTCGTCCACTGAGCCCCTGGTCACCTGAAGTGACCCAGACTCTGTCCCCTCTGCTTTCAGGTTCTTCTCACCTCGTATCCAGGCTTGGATTCCACCGGACACTTTTCATCTTCCCGGCAGCAGTACTTCTTAGCATCACGCCATAGAAATCAACGAGCGTTTCCGACACCACTTGACCCCTATGCACCCTGCTCCTCTGGGATAGGTAACACGGGTATCTTGGTACTCATAAGGGTGCTGGCCTTAGAACCTTCTATGTTCCAAAGGGTTTGCTTGAAGTCCTCTCCAAAGTGTCCTTAAACTATAATTATCCAACCGCGACTTTCCCATAGAGTTGTACGGAGCTCGCGTCTGTGTTCCCACACTGCACCCGTCCTCCGTGGGCACCCTGTGTCACTCCTGTGGATGGTTCCTTGGGGTCCCAGCGATTCTACGTGCTCTAGGCACTGTGTCTATTGAAGTCGTGGTTGTTATACCACTTTCTTAGTATATGGTTCAGTCTCCCCCTGGAGCCCGCTGTGTATTGTGCTATTTACTGTCGTTCTATTGATTTAATATTGTGTATCTTGTGTTCTAATCTCATAAAGAGGTTAGTAGAGAGTGTTAAGTAATAAATACATATATTTTATATATCTCTTGTGTGGTTCTCCTTTCATTTGGTCATTCAGGAGGTTCTGATCTGGTAAAACAAGCTGCTTTACATTCCTTCGAGACTTAGCCTGAAGGCTGCTCTCCACAGCTACCACTAGGATAGCTTTCTATAAAGGTTGTCTTAAACCTAATCATCAGTAAGGGTCGTTTGGACTGGTGCAAGGTGCTCACTTTAATTAGTGGACAGCGTATACCAGGCCAACTTCTCACATTGGTGTGCAGCGGTTGGGATTCAAGCTTGCTATTGTTTTACCAGATAAATCTCATTGAGTGATTAACTGAAAACCACTAAAGGTATCTAGGTACATATAATCAAGACTAGAATAAGTAAGTTCTACTGAACTTGGAGTTGGGCAGTCAAGGGTCTAGCACACCCTTTCTCCAACTCAAGAGAGTTTAGTTCCCACTAGGTTAGGTAGGTGCCTACACCACATAACACTAGCATGTCCTCTAAAGGAGAAGACAGTGGCTCTCTGCCAACTAGATATGACCAGCACACATTTCAAGAATTTAAAGCCATGTGTGCATCTAGGAAGCTGAAGACAGGGAGGAGTACCAACACTCAGCGTCTCATAGAAATGCTAATTCTAGATGACCTCAGAAAGACTCCAGGGTCTGATGAGGCAGGTAGAGGGGCTGGGGCAGTGGATCAGGACATATCAGGAAGTGAACACTTCTTTGATCTAGACTCAAATGCTGGCCAGGAGGATCAAGATGATTCTAACCTGGAAAATCCAACTTTGCATTTAGGTGGAGCAGAAGGCCCCAGTGGCCCTCTCTTTACTCCCCAGGAAGGATACAAAGTTTACCTAGAAGATCAAGATCTCCCTCTGAGGAATCTAATCATTCAGGTACTTCTGTAGGGACCTCTGCTTCTCATAAAAGGGACCCCTCTTATGAGAAGAAGTGTCAATTACTTGAGTATGAGAAGACCAAACTCAGACTCAAGAGGGAACAATTGGCCTTAGACAGGGAATCCCTAGAGCTCCAGAGAGCTTCCAGAAGGTTGGGGCTAGAGCCCCATGGTGGCAGCAACAGTGTCCCTAGACCTAGAGATTATACTCATGATCATAGGAACCTGAACAAGATAGTCCCTCCCTATCAGAGTGGGGATGACATCCACAAATGGATAACTGCACTAGAGAGGGCCTGTAAAGTACAGAGGGTCCCTCAAGAGCAGTGGGCAGCTATCTTGTGGCTCTCCTTTGCTGACAAAGGTAGAGATAAGTTCCTAACTGTAAGAGAAGAGGATGCTGATAATTACACAGTCTTGAAGAGTGCTCTCATAGATGGGTTTGGCTTAACCACTGAACAATACAGGATTAAGTTCAGAGACACCCAGAAGGCACAGACTCAGGACTGGGTTGACTTTGTAGATTGTGCTACTAAGGCTCTGAAAGGCTGGTTACTTGGCAGTAAAGTGTGTGATTTTAAAGGATTGTACAATTTAATTATGAGGGAGCAGATCCTTAATAATTGTCAAAATCAGTTGTTGCATCAGTACCTGGTGGACTCTGATCTGACCTCTCCCCAAGAATTGGGAAAGAAGGCAGACAAATGGGTCAGAACCAGGGTAAAGCAGAAAGTTCAGAACCAAGGTGGTGACTCCAAGAAGCAAGATTCTAAAACCTCAGATATGTGTGGGGAGAAAGGTAAAGACCAGAATTCTTCACAAGGGCCCCAAAAGTCTTCATCTGTTGGGGAGTCACAATCCAACAAGGGTAAAGGCAAAAAGAAACCTTGGTGTCATATCTGTAAACAGAAGACACATTGAACAAATGATTGTTCCAAATCCAAGAAATCTACTCCAGCCACCACTGCCCCTAAGGCAACTGTTCCACCTAGTTCAGCTCAAAGTGGTGGTACTCAGAATAAGGGTATAGTAGGTTTAACCCTGGGATCTGAGATGGACTCTGGCCTAGTCAGAGTTCCAACTCAGGCTGTGTTAGTCTGTGATGGAGGCACGGATATAGCCTCCTTATTTGTCAGTCCCAGTAATCTGGGCAAATACAGACAGCAGCCTTTGATTAATGGCAAGGAGGCCATGGCATTCAGGGACACAAGTGCAAGTGTCACAATGGTGACAAAAGATCTTGTGGCCCCTGAACAAATCATACTTGGTGAGATGTACCAAGTGACCAATGCAAGCAATGTCAGGACAGACCATTCCTTGGCAGTTGTGAATTTCACCTGGGGAGGGGTAACTGGCCCTAAGAAGGTTGTTGTAAGTGCAGACCTCCCTGTTGAATGCTTATTGGGCAATGATTTGGAAACTTCAGCTTGGGCTGAGGTGGAACTCAGGACACATGCAGAAATGTTGGGCATCCCTGCAGAAGTGTTTGCTATGACGAGGTCACAGGCAAAAATGTCTTCCACTGAACAGGCCCTGGATCCTGGAATAATGGACCAGGTGCCTGCCAAGAGAAGGAGCAGTAGGGGTAAGGCAGTATCTTCCCCCCTGCCTCAGAGTGCAGATCAGTCTCTTGAGGGAGATGATCTTAGTCCTGAAGAAGGAACTGTCTCAGAGGAACTTGAACCTGATCAGGTTGAGTTCTTGGGGACAGGGGCCCTTCTAGGGCAGATCTGAGCCAGGAGCAGCTGAGCTTCCCTCTCTTGAACCCCTCAGACAGCAAGCTGCTGCTGAGGCTGCTGGGAGTGCCAGTGGGTCCCATAGGATCTACTGGGATGATGGACTCTTATACTCAGAGGGTCAAGACCCCAAACCTGGTGCTACCAGGAGGTTGCTTATACCTCTGAAGTTTAGGGGCTTCCTATTGACACTGGCACATGATATCCCATTAGCAGGTCACGTAGGCCAAAACAAGACTTGGGACAGGCTTGTCCCTCACTTTCATTGGCCGCATATGTCAGAGGACACAAAGGAGTTTTGTCGCTCCTGTATCACTTCTCAAGCCAGTGGTAAGGCAGGTGGTACTACAAAGGCCCCCCTGATACCACTACCTGTGGTGGGGGTTCCCTTTGAGAGGGTTGGGATTGACATTGTTGGTCCCATGGATCCTCAAACTGCATCTGGGCACAGATTTATACTGGTGGTGGTGGACCATGCCACTAGGTATCCAGAGGCAATCCCACTTAGGACTACCACAGCTCCTGTTGTGGCTAGGGCCCTCCTGGGAATCTTTTCCAGGGTGGGTTTTCCTAAGGAGGTAGTATCAGACAGGGTTGCACACTTTATGTCTGGTTACTTGACTGCTATGTGGAAGGAGTGTGGAGTAAATTACAAATTTACCACCCCTTATCACCCACAATGCAATGGGTTAGTTGAAAGGTTCAACAAAACCCTCAAGGGCATGATTAAAGGTCCCCCTGAAAAGCTCAGGTGTAGATGGGACATACTTTTGCCCATGCCTTCTCTTTGCCTACAGAGAGGTTCCTCAGAAGGGGGTTGGTTACAGCCCTTTTGAACTTCTGTTTGGACATCCAGTTAGGGGTCCTTTATGTCTAGTGAAGGAAGGATGGGAGTTACCTCTCAAACCCCCTAAACAGGATATTGTGTCCTATGTAGTTGGTCTCCGCTCCAGGATGGCAGAGTAAATGAAGAAGGCATCCAAAAACCTTGAAGCTAGCCAGGAATTGCAAAAGGCCTGGCATGATCAAAAGGCTGTGTTGACTGTATATCAGCCAGGACAGAAAGTATGGGTGTTGGAGCCTGTGGCCCCAACAACCCTCCAAGACAAGTGGAGTGGCCCTCATACAATCATTGATCAAAAGGGAGAGGTTACCTACCTGGTGGACCTTGGAACTCCCAGGAGCCCCCATTGGGTGCTCCATGTGAACAGGCTCAAACCATATGTTGACAGGGCAGACATGGGCTTGCTCATGGCTACTGATGAGGGACAGGAGGAAGAGAGTGATCCACTCCCTGACCTGCTCTCACAGAAACCTGATGATGGTTCAGTTGATGGTGTAGCCTTGGCAGGCAGCCTCACTGACCAACAGCAAACTGATTGTAGGCAAGTCCTGAATCAAGTTCAGACATATGTTTTCACAGACTCCAAGTCAGACTACCTCGTGCACTCATGAAGTGGACACAGGTGACAGTCTGCCTGTTAAAAATAAGATTTACAGGCAACCTGACCATGTCAGGGACTGTATCAGGACAGAAGTCCAGAAAATCTTGGATCTGGGAGTAATTGAGCCCTCAGATAGCCCTTGGGCTAGTCCAGTAGTCCGTGTACCAAAACCTCACACCCAGGGTGGTAAGAGAGAGATGAGGTTCTGTGTGGGCTACAGTGGTCTCAATGCAGTCACTAGGACTGATGCCCATCCAATACCCAGGGCAGATGAACTTATAGATACCTTGGCCTCTGCCAAGTTCCTGAGTACATTTGACCTGACAGCTGGTTACTGGCAAATCAGATTAGCTGAGGATGCGAAACCCAAAACAGCATTCTCAACCCCTAGTGGGCACTACCAATTTGTGGTGTTGCCCTTTGGCTTGAAGAATGCACCTGCCACTTTTCAAAGGTTGGTGAACAAAGTCCTTACAGGTCTGGAAGCCTATAGTGCAGCCTATCTAGATGATATTGCTTTCTTTAGCTCCACCTGGGAGGATCACCTGGTCCACCTGAGAAATTTTTTGGAGGCCCTGCAAAAAGCAGGCCTCACTATCAAGGCCACCAAGTGCCAGATAGAGCAGAGTCAGGTTGTATACCTAGGCCACCTTGTGGGTAGAGGTCAGGTTCAACCATTGCAGAGCAAAATCCAGACCATCATGGACTGGGTTGCTCCAACCACCCAGACTCAGGTCAGAGCTTTCTTGGGCCTGACTGGGTACTACAGGAGGTTTGTCAAAGGATATGGATCCATAGTGACCCCTTTGAATGACTTAACTTCCAAAAGAATGCCTAAGAAAGTTCAGTGGACAGTTAGCTGTCAAAAGGCATTTGATGATCTGAAGCAGGCCATGTGCACTGCTCCCATTCTGCAAAGCCCTGACTATTCCAAACAATTCATTGTTCAAACTGATGCATCTGAGTTGGGGGTAGGGGCTGTGTTATCACAACTGAATGAAGAGGGTCAGGATCAGCCAGTAGCTTTTATTAGCAGAAGGCTGACCCCCAGAGAGAAACGTTGGTCAGCTATTGAGAGGGAAGCCTTTGCTGTGGTTTGGGCCTTGAAGAAGCTGAGGCCATACTTGTTTGGCACTCACTTCATTGTTCAGACAGACCATAAGCCCCTCTTATGGCTAAAACAGATGAAGGGTGAAAACCCTAAACTGTTGAGGTGGACCATTTCCCTACAGGGGATGGACTATACAGTGGAACATAGACCTGGGAGTAACCATGTCAATGCAGATGGACTCTCCAGATATTTCCACTTAGAACATGAAGACTCAACTGGTCAAGGTTAGTTTAATGTCCTTACGTTTGGGGGGGTTGTGTAGGAGAGTAGGATCTGCTTCTTATAGTTACCCCCACTTTTTGCTGATGTATCACTGTTTTTGACTTAGACTGGCTGGGATCCTGCTATCCAGGACCCCAGCCTAGCTGCTTTCTCCTCTAAATTCATTGCATGTACTTTAGGTACACTCCAGATTGGATACTGGGGTTACCTTATAAGTCCCTAGTATTTGGTACACCATGTACCCAGGGCATAGGTACCCCAGAGGCCTCCCAGGGGCTGCAGCATGTATTATGCCACCCCTGAGAGACCATTCAAAATTACACCACAGGTCTGCTACTGCAGCCTGTGTAAAATGGTGCATGCACCCCTTTTTTTTTTTTTTTTTTAAATATTTTTATTTGCATTTTCATTACCAAATACAGTTTACAGCATGTGTTATACTAACAGTTTACTTCTGCATATTCTGTGGATCGTCAGACTGTTTACTTCAATAAATCAGGCATTAGTCAAGCGATTCCGCATTTGAATTCAACCGTACATATGTAATAGTCTATTATACAACTTGAATTTCTACTGTGTTTCCTGGTGAAGTCAAAACACTTCCTCGAGGCTTGAACGAAAGAGGCATTCCTGTCTTTCGGGATAACTGTATGTGAGTGTTCGGCCTCGAGTTCATGACAGTCCACTTATGGTATACATCATATAATCCAAGGAGGTTACACAAATAGTATTGTTTGCAGCAGTCAGTAGCATCAGGATGCAGAGCAAACAAAGGACATATGTAAGTTTTCATAACTATTAAACAAAACTGTTGCCAACTATATTCAACTCAAGCACATTATCTGGCACATCGCACCCAAATCTAGATCTAAAGCAGGAGAGTGTGGCTCTGCATAGTGTGGGGATTGCTCCGGGGGCTACATGCCTCGTGAATATCCAATATGTGATATATTGGCTCATCCTTGGGTGGTGGAGGTGCTTGTCTCGGCATCTGCCACTTGTGAGGATTGAGAGGTTTCCCTACTGCAGCTCTGAGAGAAGTTGTCTAGGATGGCATCCCAAGACTGCGCTATTGGGTATTCTCGTAGCCCTGCTGTTTCTTCTCTATGTAACGTAGTGCTCTCTGCTTGTGCCCATATGAGAAGAGATCTCTCCCAGCTCGCCGCCATGGGGGGGCACTTTGCTTCCAGCGTTTGGTAATAAGGCGTTTTGCCACTATTAATCCAAAATCTCTAAAGCGGGATGTCACCGTGTGCTTTTTTGATCTGATATAGAGGCCTAATATACAGACCTCCCATGTGTATAGTGGTGGGACCTCCGTGCAGTTCGCCAATGCGGTAGTGATCGCAGACCAGTAGGATTGCAGAGAGGGGCAAGACCAGAGCATGTGTAAGAGGTCAGCGTTGTTGTGTAAGCATCTGGGGCACGCGGAGGTGGCAGTAGCAAAGTATTTATTTATGTTATCAGGTGAGAGATAAGCTCTATGTATCACATATGTTTGTATCAACTTAAATCTGGAGTTGCGTGGAATATTGGAGGAACCCGCTAGTATTGTAGCCCATTCTTTCTCTGTCCAGGGTCGACCTCTATATCCCTCCAACCGCAAGCGTAGTCGTGTGTGCGGTTGTAGCGTGTGTACGAGTAACGCCTCCACCAACCAGTGCACCACATGCGAGCCTGATCCCATTATGTGCAAATATTGGATCAGTAAATGCATCTGTGGTTCAACAGTAATGTCACCCCAAGCTGCAGTCAATGATCGCGTCATGGAGCTATGGAGCAGAAACTGTCCGGCGGGTAGTCCAGTGGCCTCCGATAGTGCTGCAAAGGTGGGCAGGGCCCCGTCAGCATAGAGGTCTCCCAATGTGTCTAGACCGACCTCACGCCAGCAAGTGAGTACGCTCTCGGGTGTATCAGTTCTGCCCCGGGGTGTGCCCATAAGTGGCAACTGTGGGGCGTAAGGAAGCACTGTCCTAGTGAGGTATAGGCACCGTTTGTAGCTTTTGAGTGCTAATTGTATATATATCTGTGTTGGGCTTGGCACTCGCCCAATGGGGTGGAACAGATGGCAGATTTGGGGGTATGTCCAGGGTTGCTGTACTGTAGCCGTGTCTTCCAGTCCTCTACCATCGAGCCATTTTGCTACCCACTGCAGCTGTGCTGCTAGATAATATAGCTCCATGTTTGGAACTGCCAGTCCGCCCTGCGCCACGGGAGCGTATAACTTCTTCAGCGCCACTCGCGGCCTGCCCTTATTACAGATACATTCGCGCAGTAACCGCTCAAGTTCCCGAAAGAACCTTGCAGGTACATATATAGGGAGGTTCGAGAAGTAATACAGTAGCTTGGGGAGGATTATCATTTTGGTTAAGGTCACCCGACTATAACATTAAGCGGGAGAGTCTTCCAGAACATGACCTGGGTGCGTATCGCAGAGACCGCTCAAACTAGATTACCTTCAAATATGTCGTCCGGTGTCCGGTATACTAACACCCCAAGATAGCGGAATGTATTACGGAACCAGATAAGCGTGGCGTCGTTTATGCACACTGGTGATTCCTCCAGTGTGCCACTAAATGAATAGACCCCCGATTTACCCCAGTTTACCCGAAGCCCGGACAGCCTCTCAAATTTCCTGAGGATTTCCGCTATTGTCGTAGGAATGTGGTATAGGTCTCTCATGTATAGCAACAGGTCATCAGCATAGAGGGAGACAGCATGTAAGCCGTCTCCCAGTGGTATACACCAGTCTGTTCCGGCCGCGCGGAGCATGTGTGCCAGCGGTTCCATAGCAAGGGAGAACAACAGTGGGGACAGAGGACAGCCCTGCCGTGTGCCTCGCCGTATGCAAACGGGATCTGAAATTAGTCGTCCCGTGCGGACTCTGACTGCCGGACGCTGGTATAGTAGTTGTACCATACTCATGAAGTCGTCGACCAGCTCGTACACATGTAGGACTGCAGATAGATATGGTCATTCTAGAGAATTGAAAGCTTTTTCTAGATCAAGCACTAGGCAGCCAGCTCGGGGCCAGCTGTGAAGTGCGTATTTTTGTATTCTAAAGAACCGCCGAATATTTAGTGAAGTACTTCTGGTGGGAACAAAGCCGTTTTGGTCAGGGTGCACTAATGTTTTCACCACCGGTGCCAAAAGTTTGGCTAGAAGGGATGCAAATATTTTGTAATCAGTATTTAGAATAGCCAGTGGGCGATATGAACCTAAGGATTCTGGATCTTTATCAGGCTTAAGTAGCGAAATCAGCAGGGCTTCATTTTGCATGTCGGTGAGTGTGGCGTCATCTATTGCAGTGGTAAAGGTCGTTAAAAGTTGGGGTGCTAGGAGGTGCACATAGGCCTTGTAAAATTCCGTCGGTAAGCCATCCGGACCCTGCGCCTTACCGTTTGATAGTGAATATATACTATCTCGAACCTCTTCTTGTAATAGCGGGCCAGTCAGTGTCTCGCTTTGATCCCGCGTGGGGTGCGGGATGGTTATTTCTTCTAGGTAAGCCTGCAGTTCGGTGGTGGTGGCTTGCGTTTGAGATCTGTATAGTGTGGTATAGTGAGTTACAAATTCTTGATGTATTGCGCGTTGTGTATATATTGTGTCCCCCCGCGTTGTTTGGAGAGATGCCACGGGAAGTGTCTTTTCATCGCGCTGTATTAGCCAGGTCAACAGTTGTCCTGCCTTGTCCCCCGCGCGGTATGTGCGTGTTGAATGCGCTGCATAGTTGAGACACTTGAGACGTTCTAGGAGTTGGGTGTGTTTTTGTCTGTCCTGCGTTAGCTGCACAAACGATCCTGTAACCGCCTCCTGTTCCCTGTGCATCAGTGTCTTCTCTACCGCAGTGAGTTCTTTCTCTATTTGGACGCGCATCCCGGCCTGAGTTCCCAGACAATGTCCCCTCACCACCACCTTAAAGGCATCCCACTCCACAAGTCGGGAGGAGGCAGTGCCTGCGTTATTCTCAAAATATTCTGCTATTGAGGTTGCCAGTGTATCTCGGAACGCTGCGTCCAATAACATGCCAGGCTGTAGGCGCCAAACTGGGATCGGCGGTGTTTCACTATCCCATCCCACCTCCAACACATGCGGGTTGTGATCCGAATGTGTACGCCCTAGATATTCTGTCGCTGCAACATATGGTAGGAGGTCTTCTGTGAGCATGAAGCGGTCTAAACGCACATGTAGATTGTGGGCGCCGGAATAGTAGTATACCCTGTCTAGTGGGTGCCTGTGTCACCACACATCCACCAATCGCCATTGTGCGGCCCATCTATTTAGCGCCCTCATTCCAGAGTGTGTAGCCGTGCCCGGCAGTGGGGGGAAGGAGCGGTCCATGGAAACATCTATTACACTGTTGTAGTCTCCCCCCAAAATCATTGGAATATCGTGTCGAGTGGCTAGTATACGGGAGAGTGATTAAAAAAATGCGGCTTAGTCAACGTTTGGTGCATATAGTGATGCAATAACTATTTGCCTGCCATCTAGTGAGCCCCTTATCACTACGTATCTCCCCTCTTTATCTATTTCTGAATCCTCCAACTTAAAGGGCGTGCCAGGCCTCACCCAAATTAACACTCCCCGTGCGTATGCCGAATAGCCGGTAGCATACAATTGCCCTCTCCATCTCCTCTGTAGCTGCATTGCTTCTGTCTTGGAAAGGTGGGTTTCCTGCAAAAGGGCTATTCGGATATGGTGGCGCTTCAAGTATGAGTAGATGAGGTATCTGCGTGAGGGGCTATGTATACCTCGCACATTCCAAGTGCCTATCTTAAATGAAGCCATGAGTCATGTGCTGTTTGTGTGCATATTGCCACCCTCGTGCAGCAACCCCGAATCTCGGCTGGATGCGACTCTAAGCTGGGCTGCAACTGCATGTCTAATGATGACACTGATATCCTGATCCCCAGTATCTGATGTGCTTGCGTTGGCTTAATGAACAAACTTCTAAACCAGAATACCATAAGGGCGAAGATGCAACAAGCATTCGTCCAAACTGTTCTTGGAAGTGACATTCAATCGATGTCGAAAGGGGAGACTAGCTTGGCCAGCAAACTATACAGAGATTGAAGTTTAGAGTCTTGCTCCGGCGGCTCCAATGCCCATGACCCACTATATGTATGGCCTGGAGCCCGAGTCATGCATTTACTAATGTATATCAGGAAGAGGAGAAGCTATAAAGGAAATAAAAGTCCTTTTATGTATGGCGGGGAACTGCGTCATACTTGCATAATTCGCATCTCCCTTCCCCCAACCCAAAACACCCATCCCCCTGCCCACCTTCACCAATAGCAAGAGTAGACATCTGTACCTTGTTTTCGCATTTACATAAGCAAAATACTTGCGTGCTCAACGATGTAACTGCATATACAGTAGCGGGGTAACAATGAAGACTTATGATCATACAATGTCATGGGAAGTCTGCGGAGTAACGGAGGGCAGTTCGTAGGAGTCTTGTGTGGCAGGCAAAGAATCAGAGAGGCCATCCTCACTAACTCACTAACTCGTTCTTGCTGATTGGAGCCAGTGTCGGATTCCGTCCCCGGCGTTCCACTGATGTCAGCAACCGCCTGCAGGGCCTTACGTTGGTCATCCATTATCTGTTCAGGGTTTAGTCCAAGGGCGTGTGTGCCTACTGGGCGCGGTTTCCGACTTGAGGATGTGGCAATCGATTCACTGCCACGCTCCGCTGTCCGGACACGTACGCTGGTAGATTCGTAGTTGTCGAGCCAGTCCTCTGCATCTTCAGAGGTGTTAAAGAAGTGTGTCTTTCCCGCAGCCACCACCCTGAGCTTTGCCGGAAAGAGTAGAGAGTATTTGAGTTCATGTTGACGGAGACGCCTTTTTACTGCCAAGAAGGAATACCTGTGTCGTTGCACCTGCATGGTGTAGTCTGGAAAAAACATAATTTTGTGATTGTCCACCTGTATGTCCCGTAGTTTTCCTGTCTCCCGAAGAATGACGTCCCGGTCCCTATAGTTCAATAGGCGAATGAGAAGTGGTCGTGGGTTAGATCCGGGGGGAGGGGGCCGAGCCGGCACCCTATGTGCCCGTTCGATAACAAAGTGTGGAGACAGGACTCCCTCGGGCAGCAGCGTACAAAGCCAAAGTTCAGCGTGGGCTACTGGGTCCTTACCTTCCGTTCCTTCAGGTAGGCCCACCACACGGACATTGTTGCGCCGAGCGAGACCTTCGGCATCCTCCGCTCTGGCTTCCAGAAAGTCCACACGGTCAAGCAGGGTGCGAACGTGTTTTTCCGTGGTGTCCACCCGGGGTGAAACATCGGCAACCTTCTCCTCCATTAAAGTGGCACGATCTGTTAATTTACGGTGGTCCGCGTGTAATAGTGTTAGGTACACTGCTACCTTGTCAATTTTTTCTTCCAGCGAGGTGCGAATCTGGATAATTGTTTCACCCAACTTCTCCACCGCCGCCAGCACTGCATCCAGCTTAGCGGACATTGGGTCAGCTCCACTCACCTCTGACATCTTGTCTGTGTGCGCTCTGGTCTGCGGCGGCGGGGCCGTGGCGCCACCTACACCCGTGCGCGTTCGCCGACCTCGCGACATGGACTTTAGGGTCGCCGTGCCAGAGGGTCCGGTGATGCGTAGAAGGAGGCCAGTCTCCCCAGGCACACAGCCGAGAGATGAGGTGTCACCCCTGCAATCTGTGGGATATGGTGGGGTATCAGGGCATCGCCCGCAGGCAGTCCAGGTCACGCAGGGCCAGCAGCCGTGTTTTTTCCAGCGTGGGGGGGGCCTCAGACTGACTCAAAGCGTGCTTTAGCGTGCCGCCACGAGCGTATTTATTGGCCCAAATAGCATGCAGTAGCTCTTGGACAGGCCTGCCTCCGAGTCATTCAGCGCCCCTCCTCCAGCGCCAATCGCCAAGGCCCTCACCTTCAATGGGCTCTTTCCGCCGCATGTATCCAAGGCTCACAGCTCTCCAGAGCCTCTTCCCTGTGTTAGCCAGAGTCTCACTCGCATGGGGGCTGTCTCAAGGCAGTGATAGCATTGAAGTGGTAGCAGGCCGTGATGTAGCCTGCACTGATCGCCTCCCCAGGACTGCACCCGACGTCAAGAAGGGCTCATGGCAACGAGCCAGTGCTGTGCGGGCGGGGGATTCCGTGCAGGGGGGCGTCCAGTTGTAGCGCTAGCTCGGTGCTAATAGCTCAAGCCCCCGGTCCCTCTTCGTCACGCCTCCAGGTCTCCAGCACTCCCGACCGGGCCCTGTGGGCAGAGCGCAGCCCCAGATTTGCCTGAGCCACGCTCCCGCACCAGCGATAGAGCGCGCGGCCGGCTCAGAGGCGACCCCGGGTCTCATTGAAGGCAGCGTCCGCCATCGTCGCGGACCACCTCCGGCACCGCAGAACAGTTACGGCCACGTCCGGAAGCGCCCGCAGCCCCGATCGGTGCTTGTTTGTGATAATTTTGGGCCAGGACAAGGAGCCGCCATCAGAGCGCCACAGAAGGCGACTCACACCATTGCGGGCCAAGCCACGCCCCCGTGGTGCATGAACCCCTTACTTAGATATAGGTTCACTATATCTATTCTAAATCACTGCACATATAAACCTATCAGTCACCCCTATGGCAGGCCTTATCAATCCTGAAGGCAGGGTGCTGGGTTTTGTGTGAGAGGGTGCCCCTGCATGAGCAGAGCCCCTCTGCAGCCTTCGGAATCTATTCTCTGGGGTTGTCTGTGATGCAACCAACCATATATACTTAAGTGCATTATAACCTCGTGGTAAATGCTAACTTTAAAACGGCTGCTTAGAAACATGTCGTGTTTGGTGTCAAACACCTTGGAATCATACCTCCACACCAGTAACTGGTGTGGGAGGTATGATTCCTCCCTTGTAGTACCACTACTATGGGGCACCGGTCTACCCGGTACCAGCTTTCTCGACCTGGGCAGCACAAAATGGATGCTGCCAGCCACAGACACGAGTCTGCCCTCCTGCTGCTGAGCCAAGCTCGAGCAGAGGAAGGCCTGACAATAGGTTTCCTGTCACAGGGAGGTGTGACCACCTCCCAGACAGGCTTTAGTGTATTGGGGCTAGGTGGGTGCACTATTAGACTGCCAGAAAGTCTGCACTGGGGGCACATTTGGTGTCCCCGTGCATAGTCCAGCTCAAACCGATTGCAGGAGCCATTGGCTCCTGCTCTGGTGCGAAACTGGACAAAGGACATGGGTGTAGCCACCCCTCTGTCCTGATCCTCCCCTAGGTGGGTCCCCAGAGTTAGTCCAACCCCTTCCTTGGGTATAAAGTAGGAACCCTGACTACAGGACTTTAGATTTTACCTGGACTAAACTCTGCAAGAAGAAACCAAGTACTTCGACGGTCTACACTTCGCTGGACGACAGAAGAATCTCCCTTGGAGTAAAGGAGTTACTCCCCTGCAAGGCAGGCACCTTAATGCATCTGACCGGTTTGCATCTCCCGAGCTCCTGAGGACTCCGAAGATTTCTTCAACACAGGAGGTGGGTTTCCGAGTGTCCCTGAGGTTGATCTGACCTCTCAGCAATCCTGAAACCAGTATGCCTTGTGGGGACCGTGCAACCCAAACCCCTGTGAAACCTTGTACTTTTGCAGCAGCATATGCTTTTTGGCAATCCCTGAGGCTGTGCTTTGGGCTACGTGTAGTCCTGACCCCGAGCAGTATTTCCACCAAAGATTTCTGGCCTACACTCCACGAGTGTTCCGTGGGCTGGTATTTCGTGATTCAGCTTGAGATCCCTTCACGATCCCTGGTCCGTTGGCCTGTGGGTCCCTGTGAAGATAACTGACTTTCCTTGGACTTTCCTGGTTGCTGCAGACATGCCCTGACTCTCCATAGCTTGGAGAGTCCCCAGGACCTTGATGGTCCTCACCGTGACTTGTTTCCTCTGCCCGCGTGGGTTGCAGTTGCAAAGGCTTGTTGGTGTTCAATCCGGACACTGACCCCCCCCAGCACTCGACATCCTATGTGGGACAGCTCACCTCTGGACTTTGGTCATCGTCGACGTCTCCTGGTCCCCGTGGCGGCAGAGTCAAGCATCCAATCTTCTCACCTGAAGCACCCAACATCGGTGGGCATTCGTCCACTGAGCCCCTGGTCACCTGAAGTGACCCAGACTCTGTCCCCTCTGCTTTCAGGTTCTTCTCACCTCGGATCCAGGCTTGGATTCCACCGGACACTTTTCATCTTCCCAGCAGCAGTACTTCTTCGCATCACGCCATTGAAATCAACGAGCGTTTCCGACACCACTTGACCCTATGCACCCGGCTCCTCTGGGATAGGTAACACAGGTATCTCGGTACTCACAAGGGTGCTGGCCTTAGAACCTTCTATGTTCCAAAGGGTTTGCTTGAAGTCCTCTCCGAAGTGTCCTTAAACTGTAATTATCCAACCGCGACTTTCCCATAGAGTTGTACGGGGCTCGCGTCTGTGTTCCCACACTGCACCCGTCCTCCGTGGGCTCCCTGTGTCATTCCTGTGGGTGGTTCCTTGGGGTCCCAGCGATTCTACGTGCTCTAGGCACTGTGTCTATTGAAGTCATGGTTGTTATACCACTTTCTTAGTATATGGTTCGGTCTCCCCCTGGAGCCCGCTGTGTATTGTGCTATTTACTGTTCTTCTATTGATTTAATATTGTGTATCTTGTGTTCTAATCTCATAAAGAGGTTAGTAGAGAGTGTTTAGTAATAAATACATATATTTTATATATCTCTAGTGTGGTTCTCCTTTCATTTGGTCATTCAGGAGGTTCTGATCTGGTAAAACAGGCTGCTTTACATTTCTTCGAGACTGAGCCTGAAGGCTGCTCTCCACAGCTACCACTAGGATAGCTTTCTATAAAGGTTGTCTTAAACCTAATCATCAATAAGCGTCGTTTGGACTGGTGCAAGGTACCCACTTTAATTAGTGGACAGCGTATACCAGGCCAACTTCTCACATTGTTGTGCAGCAGTTGGGATTCAAGCTTGCTATTGTTTTACCAGATAACTCTCAATGAGTGATTAACTGAAAACTACTAAAGGTATCTAGGTACATATAATCAAGACGAGAATAAGTAAGTTCTACTGAACTTGAAGTTGTGCAGTCAAGGGTCTAGCACACCCTTTCTCCAACTCAAGAGAGTTTAGTTCCCACTAGGTTCGGTAGGTGCCTACACCACATAACACTAGTATGTCCTCTAAAGGAGAAGCCAGTGGCTCTCTGCCAACTAGATATGACCAGCACACATTTCAAGAATTGAAAGCTATGTGTGCATCTAGGAAGCTGAAGACAGGGAGGAGTGCCAACACTCAGCGCCTCATAGAAATGTTAATTCTAGATGACCTCAAAAAGACTCCAGGGTCTGATGAGGCAGGTAGAGGGGCTGGGGCAGTGGATCAGGACAGAGCAGGAAGTGAACACTTCTTTGATCTAGTCTCAAATGCTGGCCAGGAGGATCAAGATGATTCTAACCTGGAAAATCCAACTTTGCATTTAGGTGGAGCAGAAGGCCCCAGTGACCCTCTCTTTACTCCCCCAGGAAGGATACAAAGTTTACCTAGAAGATCAAGATCTCCCTCTGAGGAATCTAATCATTCAGGTACTTCTGTAGGGACCTCTGCTTCTCATAAAAGGGACCCCTCTTATGAGAAGAAGTGTCAATTACTTGAGTATGAGAAGACCAAACTCAGACTCAAGAGGGAACAATTGGCCTTAGACAGGGAATCCCTAGAGCTCCAGAGAGCTTCCAAAAGGTTGGGGCTAGAGCCCCATGGTGACAGCAAAAGTGTCCCTAGACCTAGAGAGTATAGTCATGATCATAGGAACCTGAACAAGATAGTCCCTCCCTATCAGAGTGGGGATGACATCCACAAATGGATAACTGCACTAGAGAGGGCCTGTAAAGTACAGAGGGTCCCTCAAGAGCAGTGGGCAGCTATCTTGTGGCTCTCCTTTGCTGACAAAGGTAGAGATAAGCTCCTCACTGTAAGAGAAGAGGATGCTGATAATTACACAGTCTTGAAGAGTGCTCTCATAGATGGGTTTGGCTTATCCACTGAACAATACAGGATTAAGTTCAGAGACACCCAGAAGGCACAGACTCAGAACTGGGTTGACTTTGTAGATTGTGCTACTAAGGCTCTGGAAGGCTGGTTACTTGGCAGTAAAGTGTGTGATTTTAAAGGATTGTACAATTTAATTATGGGGGAGCAGATCCTTAATAATTGTCAAAATCAGTTGTTGCATCAGTACCTGGTGGACTCTGATCTGACCTCTCCCCAAGAATTGGGAAAGAAGGCAGACAAATGGGTCAGAACCAGGGTGAAGCAGAAAGTTCAGAACCAAGGTGGTGACTCCAAGAAGCAAGATTCTAAAACCTCAGATAAGGGTGGGGAGAAAGGTAAAGACCAGACGTCTTCACAAGGGCCCCAAAAGTCTTCATCTGTTGGGGAGTCACAATCCAACAAGGGTAAAGGCAAAAAGAAACCTTGGTGTCATATCTGTAAACAGACGACACATTGGACACATGATTGTTTCAAATCCAAGGAATCTACTCCAGCCACCACTGCCCCTAAGGCAACTGTTCCCCCTAGTTCAGCTCAAAGTGGTGGTACTCAGAATAAGGGTGTAGTAGGGTTAACCCTGGGATCTGAGATGGACTCTGGCCTAGTCAGAGTTCCAACTCAGGCTGTGTTAGTCTGTGATGGAGGCATGGATATTGCCTCCTTATTTGTCAGTCCCAGTAATCTGGGCAAATACAGACAGCAGCCTTTGATTAATGGCAAGGGAGGCCATGGCATTCAGGGACACAGGTGCAAGTGTCACAATGGTGACAAAAGATCTTGTGGCCCCTGAACAAATCATACTTGGTGAGATGTACCAAGTGACCAATGCAAGCAATGTCAGGACAGACCATTCCTTGGCAGTTGTGAATTTCACCTGGGGAGGGGTAACTGGCCCTAAGAAGGTTGTGGTAAGTGCAGACCTCCCTGTTGAATGCTTATTGGGCAATGATTTGGAAACTTCAGCTTGGGCTGAGATGGAACTCAGGACACATGCAGAAATGTTGGGCATCCCTGTAGAGGTGTTTGCTATGACGAGGTCATAGGCAAAAATGTCTTCCACTGAACAGGCCCTGGATCCTGGAAAAATGGACCAGGTACCTTCCAAGAGAAGGAGCAGTAGGGGCAAGGCAGTGTCTTCTCCCCTGCCTCAGACTGCAGATCAGTCTCTTGAGGGAGATGATCTTAGTCCTGAAGAAGGAACTGTCTCAGAGGAACTTGAACCTGATCAGGTTGAGTTCTTGGGGACAGGGGGCCCTTCTAGGGCAGATCTGAGCCAGGAGCAGCTGAGCTGCCCCTCTCTTGAACCCCTCAGACAGCAAGCTGCTGCTGAGGCTGCTGGGAGTGCCAGTGGGTCCCATAGGATCTACTGGGATGATGGACTCTTATACTCAGAGGGTCGAGACCCCAAACCTGGTGCTACCAGGAGGTTGGTTATACCTCTGAAGTTTAGGGGCTTCCTATTGACACTGGCACATGATATCCCATTAGCAGGTCACTTAGGCCAAAACAAGACTTGGGACAGGCTTGTCCCTCACTTTCATTGGCTCCATATGTCAGAGGACACAAAGGAGTTTTGTCGCTCCTGTATCACTTGTCAAGCCAGTGGTAAGGCAGGTGGTACTACAAAGGCCCCCCTGATACCACTACCTGTGGTGGGGGTTCCCTTTGAGAGGGTTGGGATTGACATTGTTGGTCCCATGGATCCTCAAACTGCATCTGGGCACAGATCTATACTGGTGTTGGTGGACCATGCCACTAGGTATCCAGAGGCAATCCCACTTAGGACTACCACAGCTCCTGTTGTGGCTAGGGCCCTCCTGGGAATCTTTTCCAGGGTGGGTTTTCCTATGGAGGTAGTATCAGACAGGGATGCAAACTTTATGTCTGGTTACTTGACTGCTATGTGGAAGGAGTGTGGAGTAAATTACAAATTTACCACCCCTTATCACCCACAATGCAATGGGTTAGTTGAAACGTTCAACAAAACCCTCAAGGGCATGATTAAAGGTCTTCCTGAAAAGCTCAGGCGTAGATGGGACATACTTTTGACCATGCCTTCTCTTTGCCTACAGAGAGGTTCCTCAGAAGGGGGTTGGTTACAGCCCTTTTAAACTTCTGTTTGGACATCCAGTTAGGGGTCCTTTATGTCTAGTGAAGGAGGGATGGGAGTTACCTATCAAAACCCCTAAACAGGATATTGTGGACTATGTACTTGGTCTCCGCTCCAGGATGGCAGAGTACATGAAGAAGGCATCCAAAAACCTTGAGGCTAGCTAGGAATGGCAAAAGGCCTGGCATGACCAAAAGGCTATGTTGACTGTTTATCAGCCAGGACAGAGAGTATGGGTGTTGGAGCCTGTGGCCCCAGCAGCCCTCCAAGACAAGTGGAGTGGCCCTCATACAATCATTGATCAAAAGGGAGAGGTTACCTACCTGGTGGACCTTGGAACTCCCAGGAGCCCCCATAGGGTGCTCCATGTGAACAAGCTCAAACCATATGTTGACAGGGCAGACATGGGCTTGCTCATGGCTACTGATGAGGGACAGGAGGAAGAGAGTGATCCATTCCCTGACCTGCTCTCTTTTAAAAAAAAATCTTTATTCAGTTTATAACAGCAATTTTCACCCCCGGATCCCACCCCCACCCCTCCTGGTCAGACAAGTATACATACAATTTCATTATTCACACTAAATCATAACTTTAGGAAACACTGGTTCCAGAATACATTAATTTCAGTAAAAGAGAAACACCCACAACCAGATCCCCATTGATCATTGATACTCAACTAAGTACAGCCTTGCGATTGGCACCATTCTAATAGAGGGGTCCAGATTTTCAACCCTCTTTTACGTCGCTTCCAGCCCTTCCGTTTATAAATGACAATCTCTATATTAGAGATGCCTAATAGCCTAGCTAGCCACTGTTGGAACGACGGAGCGGTAGAGTCCAGCCACGCTGAGGCTATACACAGCCTAAAAACTGCCATAGCAATAAAGATGAGTTCATGGCCTACTCTAGCATTACTAGGATCCGCTGCCCCTAATAATATGACATCACTAGATAATACTATTGTGCTTTGGAGTACTGCGGTCAAAAATGTCCCTATCTCTTGCTTTATAGATGTTAATCCATCGCATGTAGAGAAAATGTGTACACAATCAGCATTATATAGCATACATCTTGGACAACACGTGCCCTTGCCGCTCCCCCACTTAGCAATTTTGTCAGGCGTATAATATAAAAAAAAAAGGTTTTAAAAATTGTGCTTGCAGTTTCGTTGACATAAGAATTGTTTGTGACATTGAATAAGCATAGTTAAATTCGTCAATCGACATTCCGACTTTTTCCTGCCATTTCTGTGAGGTTTTCTCCATATCATCCGGAAACAGCACATTGATAAGAGAATATATCCCCCAATAGTGCTTTTTTTAGCGTGAATTAATGTTTCTACTATATTAACTTTTTCAAACAAAACCCTGCCCCCCACCTTTCGTGACAAGAAGTCTCTAATTTGAAGGTACTTGAAAAAATCCCGCCAGTCCAGTTCAAAATCTCTTTTAAGTTCTTCGAAGGATTGAATCCCTGCAGAGGAGAGGAGGCAGCCTATCTGGACAATTCCCGCCTCATTCCATTTGTGTATACATCTGTCACTAAAAATTTCCGGGAGAATCGGATTATTCTTTAGGGGAGTGTAGAAAGAAAATCGCCCTATACCAAGCATTTTTCTAATGGCCTTCCATACCTTAAATCCACTATATAGCGTTTTAAATTTAACCTTCTTGTGATAACTATTGTGCAAGTGTCGCCAAAGATATCCTCTACTCTTACAGCCTAAGATTAATTGAAAGATGGATGGCATACAGTCCCCACCCCCCTCCGTTTCCCCATTGTTCTGTAATAGCTCTCTACTATATAGTAACACGGTTGCCCAATAATAAGCCTTTAAATTTGGGAGAGCTAATCCGCCTCTATCCTTGGGGAGAGTAAGGAACTTATAGGCCCGCCAAGGTTGTGAGTACGCCCAAAGAAAACTTGAAAACATACGTTCTATTGATTTAAGCCAAGAAGTTGAGAATTCTAGGCATATCGCTCTGAACAAATACAGAATTTTGGGGAAGAAAACCATCTTAACCGCATTAAGTCTACCAATAATAGAGAGGTGTAGATTGTCTAGGCGTTGGAGGTCTTTCTGCATTGAGTCCGTCATTGGTTTAAGATTTAGATTGACCAGGTTTTCGAGATTCGATGAAATACAAACTCCTAAATATGTAGCTTTTTCTACTACTCGGGAATCCCTCATTTCGCTTTTCTTATTCAATACAATCTGAGTTTTCCCTTTGTTGAGTGCGTATCCGGACACTAATCCGAAGTTATTAGCCTCACTTTCAATAGCATTCAAGGCCGTGATAGGATCAGGTGTCACAATAGCGATATCATCCGCATAAGCCAAGGATTTGGTGGGATAATCCTGTGACCAAATAGGTTCAATTTCTCTGTTTCCTTCTAATCTGCGAATGAAAGGGTCTATGTAAATTGCGAAAAGCAACGGCGAGCAAGGGCAGCCCTGTCGTGTTCCACAAGATATTATCAGTTCTTTAGTTAAGCTGCCATTTACCATAACTACCGCCCTGGGGTTGACATACAGTTTTTGAACTGCCTGTATATAACCTTCCTTTATACCAACTCTGGACATAGCAGCCCACAGGAATTGCCAGGAGACCCTATCGAAAGCTTTCTCTGCATCAAGCAGAACCAGCGCCATAGGCTCTCCTGCAACATCCATGCCATCAAATAAAGTGATCACTCTCTGAATGTGGTTAATAGTAGATCTACCTGGGACAAAACCATGTTGGCTTTTAGCAATCACTTTATGGATAATAGGAGCAATTCTATTGGCCAAAACATTCGAATATATTTTTGAGTCCGTATTAATAAGAGTAATAGGACGATATGAACCTAACTGTTCCGGAGGTTTATTTTTTTGGGGGAAAATAACTATCTTTGCCCTGGACCAAGATTTTGGGGGTTGGCCACCTTTAAAAATGTGTATAATAAGGTCTGTAAAGATGTTTTTAATTTGATATAGAAAGGATACATAGAACTCCGAGGGAATACTATCCAACCCAGTTGCTTTCCCTTTTGGCAAATTTTTGATTGTAATTAAGATTTCTTCTGTATGGGGATTTCCTCTAATATAGCCAGATCTTCATCATCAAATTTATCATTAGCAATCTTATCTAGGTATCTTTCAATATTTACTGGATCACCCCCCCGCCTCCGTATACAAATCACGATAAAATCGCCAGAAGGCTTCTCTAATGAGTTCCGGGTCAGATATTCGGCCTCCCTGAGGATCATGGTTCTCACGAATCAAATTTGACGAGGCCTGTTGCCTCATACGTACGGCAAGCTGGTGTCCAATTTGCTCGTTCACTTCGTAAAGCATTTCCTTTTGAGAAAGCGCTTTTTTAACCGCTTTGTCAATAAAAATGTTTGTAACTACAGCCTTTGCAATTGCCACTTGGCTTTGTATTTTTTCTAGTTCTTCTCGCCCGTTATTTCCTATTGTCACCCTTATCAGATCTTCCTCGGCCATCCTCAAATTTTCTTGAAGCACCTGCATATCTTCTCTAGCCCGTTTGTTAGCCTTTGAGGAGTATTGCAGTGTCTCTCCTCGAATCCCAGCTTTTAGAGCATCCCATACTACTTCAATTGAAGTGCTCCCCATATTGTCTGTTAAAAAATTAGGGATCTACTCTCTCATATGGGTGCAATAATTATCGTCTAAAAGCAGGGATTTCTCAAAAGTCCAAGAACTGGGTGTTGCAATTCCGATATTTATTTCTACAGTGCAGATAAGCGGATTATGGTCCGATAAGATTCGAGGCAGTTTCTCAATTTGGCAATTAGCTTTGAGTGAGTTAGACACTAATATATAATCCAATCTTACATGGGTGAGATGTGGATTGGAAAAAAATGTATACCCTGGATCATTAGGTTTTAAAGTCTGCCAGCCATCCACTAACCCGTGCATATAACACATCTGTCTCAATGCTTTAAACACTTTAGGTTTACGGCCAATATATTGCCAACCATCCTTCATGGACCAATCATTAGGAAGGTTGATATTAAGGTCCCTGCAAATCATTAAAGGTAGTGGCCAATGCGTGAGTTCATTTGAGATCTCATCAAAGACCGACGGATCATCGCTATTGCTTCCATAAATAGCACAGAGTGTTATCTTTTGCCCACTCCCGTATTGGCATACTGTAATCGCCCAGCGACCAAATTTGTCTGCTTTAGAGTGACTAAAAACATACCCACTTCCCTTGGCTAAAATAGCAACCCCCCGCACCCTAGCTCCCTGTGTTGTGGCACAAATCAGCCTATACCCTAGTGTTTTTAAAATGTGTGTTTGTGAACCCTCTATATGTGTTTCTTGAAGACAGACAATATTTGTGTCCCATGCCTGTAACCCTACCGCTACTGTTTACCTTTTTTTAATGTCATTTAAGCCACAAATATTCATAGATAAAACTCTTAGCAATCCCATCTCATTACATTATATACTCCATATATATGTCCAAAGTTTTGAATGCACCATATCCTAATATTACCATCATACCAGTTTTGTCTATTAAGTTTTTTTAACGTTTTTGCCCAACCTGTCTGACCCGCCACCCCCCTCCCTCTCCCACCCCCCCACCCTCCACCACCTTTGGAGGTTACCTGGCCACAGCCGGGCCAGGAGTTTGACATCCAGCGTGCAGAGCCCCGCAAGCCCGCTGAGACTCCCCCCCCACTAAAGATATAACCTTCTGTAGAAACTTACACCAAAAAAAGAAAAAAATGTACCATAATAATCATCAGAAAAAAAGATGAAAAAAGCCAACAGATGAAAAACCCCCTAAAATTATTACAGATCTATATTCCCTGCACATTGCATCTGCCTGAGTACCAAGTTGCAAAGGGGTTACCCTCACTATGTATATTGTATACATTACTTATGTCCCGAAACTTCCTCTAGGTACTTTTTGGCTTGAATTTCTGAAACAAAGCTACGTGTGACCCCTTTGTATACAATTTTTAACCTGGCCGGGTTTTGCAGATACACCTCGGCGCCTTGTTTCTGAAACGGTTCAAAAAGCTGTCTGAGTCTTCACCTGCGTTCCACTGTGGCGTGTGCAAAATCAGGTCTGGTGAAGAAGGTTATCCCGTCAAAGGTCTGCTTGTTTGTGGGTCTGGCCAAGTCGAAAAGAGTTTGACGGAGTAGGAAATTACCAAAAAACAAAAGCATGGCACGAGGGTATTGCGGTGCCGTGGTGCATTTAACGGGAGACAGAGGGAATCTATGGGCTCGCTGTATTTCTTTATCCAGGTCCCATGATTGTAGCTCTGGAAAAGCCCCTTTGAGAAGCGTAATCATGAATTTCCTGGGGTCATCTTTCTCAACCCCTTCCGGAATTCCTAGGAAACAGAGATTATTACGCTTCTGCTGATTTTCCTGCTCCTCCATCTTCCACATAAGATCTTTAACCACCCCCTCGTGCTCATCATTCTGTGTTTTAAGCTTGGCAACGTCTTTTTCTAGTTGTTCAGTCCTTTCCTCCACCGAGGCCATTCGATCTGCAATTTCGGCACAGGTTTTGCCGACCTTCCTGACTGCCCCTTGCAGTTTTTGGCAGCCAGGCGCGATCTGCGACTATCTGCCTTGACTTCCTCCTGGAAGCTTTTGATGGATTGCAGAATATCTGTCAAGGCAGGTTCGCTTCTTGAGTCTCCGTGGTCTCCCCTTTGTCGCTGCCAATGATTGTTTGATTGCCCCCAGAGGCTGCCATGGAGTTGGAGAATATCGTAAGAGGGGTGTCATTGTAGTCCCACTTCAGATCCCTTGCATCCTCTTTGTCGGAAATGTCACAATTCTTTTGAAAGCGATCTCTATTTTTCTTCTTTAGTAGCTTTTTAGCACCCTGTTTATTTTTCTGAGTATCCGTGTTGGGACTGCTATACCATTTATTTTCTTCCTCCCCACTTGACAAGGAAATACTTATGTCTGATATCTCCGACTCATCTGTCAGAGAGTAGAACTTGTCCTGATTATCAGGCGTTTTTGGTATGTAATCTGGCAGTACATTGTTAACAGCTTGAGATGTTAGTAAAGAGCTGGCAATACTTGCAATGTCTTTAATAGTAGTTGTGTTGCTACTCAAAGTACTGATGTTACTACCGCAGCTAGTAGTATTATCCCCTAAGCTGCCTTCTATCGGCAGAATCGCAGGTACTGAGGCGTTTGCTATATCTGTAGGAGAGAGAGTGTCTGAAATCTGTGATGCACCCAGTGCCGCAGGTAAAGTGTAAACAGTCACTCCGACTTCAATCTGACTCACCATCCCGCTTGCCTCCCGAGGACTTTCTACTGAAAGATTGTCTTCCGCCCCTCTCGCTGCGCCGAAACTGCTGGTGATTAAGGGCTGAGAGTAACCAGTTTCCTTATGTGATCGAGCGGTACCTTTTTTGGCAGTACCCGCGATCACAGTGTCTTTTCCCACTGAGTCAAGGCTTTCCCCTTTTTCTCCCCCGCCTTTGCCCTTTGTACCTAAAATGTCCAGCTTTTTTTGTCGGGTACTTGCCAACGTTGTGCTAGTCTGAGAAGATACTAGCGCGCTCTTCACCTTCCCCGCTCTCGCCCCTTTACCGGTCATTCTTACTTGGATGTTGCAGATGCGGTTGCAGATACAAAGTATCCCTGGAATTATGCTGGTCTTTACAAAGTCTCCATAGCGCTGCTTGATCTGGGTGATTTTCCTTTCAGCAAGGTGTGCGCGCTGACTCCCGACCACACTCCTGTAGTTCTGACGTGCCGGGAAAAGCTCACGCAGTTCAGAATGAATCTGGGAAGCCCGAGCCGTATTGGCGTCCTCGCGGCAAGGAAGAGACGTGAGTACGAGCCATTGTGTGAGAGTTACTCGCCAGCTCCAGATAGAGTTTTTCTGCTGCATTCCTTTCTTTTGAGTTTGGCGTATTTCTTATAATTCTAGCAATTCCCTCGTATCTTCATTCTAGAAGGTATCCAAAAGCGCATTAAAAACGTTTCTTAGGGGGATACTCAGCGGAGCATCTCCGTGAAGATGTCAGTCGGACGCCATCTTGCCTCCCCCCCTGACCTGCTCTCACAGAACCCTGATGATGGTTCAGTTGATGGTGTAGCCTTGGCAGGCAGCCTCACTGACCAACAGAAAACTGATTGTAGGCAAGTCCTGAATCAGTTCAGACATATGTTTTCACTGACTCCAAGTCAGACTACCTGGTGCACTCATGAAGTGGACACAGGTGACAGTCTGCCTGTTAAAAATAAGATTTACAGGCAACCTGACCATGTCAGGGACTGTATCAGGACAGAAGTCCAGAAAATGTTGGATCTGGGAGTAATTGAGCCCTCAGATAGCCCTTGGGCTAGTCCAGTAGTCCTTGTACCAAAACCTCACACCCAGGGTGGTAAGAGAGAGATAAGGTTCTGTGTGGACTACAGGGGTCTCAATGCAGTCACTAGGACTGATGCCCATCCAATACCCAGGGCAGATGAAATTATAGATACCTTGGCCTCTGCCAAGTTTCTGAGTACATTTTACCTGACAGCTGGTTACTGGCAAATCAGATTAGCTGAGGATGCAAAACCCAAAACAGCATTCTCAACCCCTAGTGGGCACTACCAATTTGTGGTGATGCCCTTTGGCTTGAAGAATGCACCTGCCACTTTTCAAAGGTTGGTGAACAAAGTCCTTACAGTTCTGGAAACCTATAGTGCAGTTTATCTAGATGATATTGCTGTCTTTAGCTCCACCTGGGAGGATCACCTGGTCCACCTGAGAAATGTTTTGGAGGCCCTGCAAAAAGCAGGCCTCACTATCAAGGCCACCAAGTGCCAGATAGGGCAGAGTCAGGTTGTATACCTAGGCCACCTTGTGGGTGGAGGTCAGGTTCAACCATTGCAGAGCAAAATCCAGACCATCATGGACTGGGTTGCTCCAACCACCCAGACTCAGGTCAGAGCTTTCTTGGGCCTGACTGGGTACTACAGGAGGTTTGTCAAAGGATATGGATCCACAGTGACCCCTTTGAATGACTTAACTTCCAAAAGAATGCCTAAGAAAGTTCAGTTGACAGTTAGCTGTCAAAAGGCATTTGATGACCTGAAGCAGGCCATGTGCACTGCTCCCATTCTGCAAAGTACTGACTATTCCAAACAATTCATTGTTCAAACTGATGCATCTGAGTTGGGGGTAGGGGCTGTGTTATCACAACTGAATGAAGAGGGTCAGGATCAGCCAGTAGCTTTTATTAGCAGAAGGCTGACCCCCAGAGAGAAACGTTGGTCAGCTATTGAGAGGGAAGCCTTTGCTGTGGTTTGGGCCTTGAAGAAGCTGAGGCCATACTTGTTTGGCACTCACTTCATTGTTCATACAGACCATAAGCCCCTCTTATGGCTAAAACAGATGAAGGGTGAAAACCCCAAACTGTTGAGGTGGTCCATTTCCCTACAGGGGATGGACTATACAGTGGAACATAGACCTGGGAGTAACCATGCCAATGCAGATGGACTCTCCAGATATTTCCACTTAGAACATGAAGACTCAACTGGTCAAGGTTAGTTTAATGTCCTTACGTTTGGGTGGGGGGTTGTGTAGGAGAGTAGGGGCTGCTTCTTATAGTTACCCCCACTTTTTGCTGATGTATCACTGTTTTCGACTTAGACTGGCTAGGATCCTGCTATCCAGGACCCCAGCCTAGCTGCTTTCTCCTCTAAATTGATTGCATGTACTTTAGGTACACTCCAGATTGGATACTGGGGTACCCTTATAAGTCCCTAGTATATGGTACACCATGTACCCAGGGCATAGGTACCCCAGAGGCCTCCCAGGGGCTGCAGCATGTATTATGCCACCCCTGAGAGACCATTCAAAATGACACCACAGGTCTGCTACTGCAGCCTGTGTAAGGTGGTGCATGCACCCCTTACTTAGATATAGGTTCACTATATCTATTCTAAATCACTGCACATATAAACCTATCAGTCACCCCTATGGCAGGCCTTATCAATCCTGAAGGCAGGGTGCTGGGTTTTGTGTGAGAGGGTGCCCCTGCATGAGCAGAGCCCCTCTGCAGCCTTCGGAATCTATTCTCCGGGGTTGTCTGTGATGCAGCCAACCATATATACTTAAGTGCATTATAACCTCGCGGTAAATGCTAACTTTGAAACGGCTGCTTAGAAACATGTCGTGTTTGGTGTCAAACACCTTGGAATCATACCTCCACACCAGTAACTGGTGTGGGAGGTATGATTCCTCCCTTGTAGTACCACTACTATGGGGCACCGGTCTACCCGGTACCAGCTTTCTCGACCTGGGCAGCACAAAATGGATGCTGCCAGCCACAGACACGAGTCTGCCCTCCTGCTGCTGAGCCAAGCTCGAGCAGAGGAAGGCCTGACAATAGGTTTCCTGTCACAGGGAGGTGTGACCACCTCCCAGACAGGCTTTAGTGTATTGGGGCTGGGTGGGTGCTCTCTTAGACTGCCAGAAAGTCTGCACTGGGGGCACATTTGGTGTCCCCGTGCATAGTCTAGCTCAAACCGGTTGCAGGAGCCATTGGCTCCTGCTCTGGAACGAAACTGGACAAAGGACATGGGTGTAGCCACCCCTCTGTCCTGACCCTCACCTAGGTGGGTCCCCAGAGTTAGTCCAACCCCTTCCTTGGGTAAAAAGTAGGAACCCTGACTACAGGACTTTAGATTTTACCTGGACTAAACTCTGCAAGAAGAAACCAAGTACTTCGACGGTCTACACTTCGCTGGACGACAGAAGAATCTCCCTTGGAGTAAAGGAGTTACTCCCCTGCAAGGCAGGCACCTTAATGCATCTGACCGGTTTGCATCTCCCGAGCTCCTGAGGACTCCGAAGATTTCTGAAACACAGGAGGTGGGTTTCCGAGCGTCCCTGAGGTTGATCTGACCTCTCAGCAATCCTGAGACCAGTATGCCTCGTGGGGACTGTGCAACCCGAACCCCTGTGCACCGTGTACTTTTGCAGCAGCATATCCTTTTTGGCGATCCCTGAGGCTGTGCTTTAGGCTACGTGTAGTCCTGACCCCGAGCAGTATTTCCACAGAAGATTTCCGGCCTACACTCCACGAGTGTTCCGAGGGCTGGTATTTCGTGATTCAGCTTGAGGTCCCTTCACGATCCCTGGTCCATTGGTCTGTGGGTCCCTGTGAAGATAACTTTGACTTTCCTTGGGATTTCCTGGTTGCTACAGACGTGCCCTGACTCTCCATAGCTTGGAGAGTCCCCAGGACCTTGATGGTCCTCACCGTGACTTGTTTCCTCTGCCCGCGTGGGTTGCAGTTGCCAAGGCTTGTTGGTGTTCAATACGGACACTGGCCCCCCAGCACTAGACATCCTTTGTGGTACAGCTCGCATTCGTCCACTGAGCCCCTGGTCACCTGAAGTGACCCAGACTCTGTCCCCTCTGCTTTCAGGTTCTTCTCACCTCGGATCCAGGCTTGGATTCCACCGGACACTTTTCATCTTCCCGGCAGCAGTACTTCTTCGCATCACGCCATTGAAATCAACAAGCGTTTCCGACACCACTTGACCCCTATGCACCCGGCTCCACTGGGATAGGTAACACGGGTACCTCAATACTCACAAAGGTGCTTGCCTTAGAACCTTCTATGTTCCAAAGGGTTTGCTTGAAGTCCTCTCCGAAGTGTCCTTAAACTGTAATTATCCAACCGCGACTTTCCCATAGAGTTGTACGGAGCTCGCGTCTGTGTTCCCACACTGCACCCGTCCTCCGTGGGCTCCCTGTGTCACTCCTGTGGGTGGTTCCTTGGGGTCCCAGCGATTCTACGTGCTCTAGGCACTGTGTCTATTGAAGTCGTGGTTGTTATACCACTTTCTTAGTATATAGTTCGGTCTCCCCTGGAGCCCGCTGTGTATTGTGCTATTTACTGTCGTTCTATTGATTTAATATTGTGTATCTTGTGCTCTAATCTCATAAAGAGGTTAGTAGAGAGTGTTTAGTAATAAATACATATATTTTATATATCTCTTGTGTGGTTCTCCTTTCATTTGGTCATTCAGGAGGTTCTGATCTGGTAAAACAAGCTGCTTTACATTCCTTCGAGACTTAGCCTGAAGGCTGCTCTCCACAGCTACCACTAGGATAGCTTTCTATAAAGGTTGTCTTAAACCTAATCATCAATAAGGGTCGTTTGGACTGGTGCAAGGTGCCCACTTTAATTAGTGGACAGCATATACCAGGCCAACTTCTCACAGGGACCCCCACTAGGAAAATCAGCATCATTGTGATTTCTTCTTTGGAGGCCCATGGCGGCAAACTTTTTCAGCAATGTCTCCAGTTTTTGGACAACAAAAGGCTTTGAAATGATCTCGCTCTGCTGAGGTCACTGTTCTCTCAGGAAACAAATGTGGATCAGAGGAAATCCTGGAACTCACACAGCTTTTTGCTCAACCTAAAAGACATGATAGTTGATTTGTTTTTTATATTGGTTATTCCCCATTATTTTAGGTTAGCTACACTCTAACTTATTCAGGCTCCTACTACCCAGTTCATGCCCTAATTGTTTTGTTGGAGTAGTTGCTGTGAACGATGGAGGGCAGATTCATCATTTATTGCATTGCATAGCGTTGCTTGAGAATAAGTTATACGGTGGTGCACAAGATTCCTGCATCACCATATAGTGCACCATGACGCAGGGCTGCAAGATGCATCACGCAGTGATATGCAATGTTGGATTTTCAGTGCAACGTGTCTTAAAGCAACAACTACCTATGTGATGCAAAGCCAACTTGCATGACACAAAATAACTTTACATGTAGCAAGTCAGCATTGTGGGACATAGGAGTCATTGTATCACATGAACGCTTTAAAAAGCACACAGCGTGGCACAATTGTTTCTAGCAACCATTGCAGCATCTAGCACCATAGAAGGAGCCTCAGGAAGCCAGAAGGGCATGAATCCCCTGAGAAAATATACCAACTGCTGGTGTTTCATATCTCCTGAGTGATCACTTTATTTTTGGTAAATTTGGAAATATATATATATATATATATATATATATATATATATATAATGTGCAAAAAGAGTTGCCTCTAGGTGGGATGCACTCCCAGGTGGAAATTACGCCAAAGCAAGGGCACACGCCATGAACAAAGTCCTTTTCTAGTTTCCTGCCAGACGCGTTTCGGGCCAACGCCCTCTTCAGTGGCAGACCATGTGACGTGACGGCGTGCGGCAACCACCAGAAAAGGACTTTGTTCATGGCGTGTGCCCTTGCTTTGGCGTAATTTCCACCTGGGAGTGGATCCCACCTAGAGGCAACTCTTTTTGTATTTTGTACAGCGGCCTGCCTGGTCCCGGGATTGCACCACCGCGAAACACTTGCGGGTCCGCGGCTGCTTTATTGGGGCAGCTAACTGTGGAACAGGAGGTGCCTGTTATATGCAGGGGTGCCGGCGCGAACATCGGCAATCCTTTTAAGACATTTTTGAATGTGTGTGCTGGCGGCGACCCACTTGGGTTTTACTGAACCACCAGTCCCAGGAAGCATTGCTTCAGGTGGTTCACCTGAGCATAATTATTATGGGGATTTACTGGTGGTTGCCGCATGCCGGCACGTCACATGGTCTGCCACTGAAGAGGGCGTTGGCCCGAAACGCGTCTGGCAGGTAACCAGAAAAGGACTTTGTTCAGGGCGTGTGCCCTTGCTTTGGCGTAATTTCCACCTGGGAGTGCATCCCACCTAGAGGCAACTCTTTTTGTATTTTGTACAGCGGCCTGCCTGGTCGCGGGATTGCACCACCGCGAAACACTTGCGGGTCCACGGCTGCTTTATTGGGGCAGCTAACTGTGGAACAGGAGGTGCCTGTTATATGCAGGGGTGCCGGCGCGAACATCCGCAATCCTTTTAAGACATTTTTTAATGTGAGTGCCGGCGGCGACCCAATTGGGTTTTATTGAACCACCAGTCCCAGGAAGCATTGCTTCAGGTGGTTCACCTGAGCATAATTATTATGGGGATTTACTGGTGGTTGCCGCATGCCGGCACGTCACATGGTCTGCCACTGAAGAGGGCGTTGGCCCGAAACGCGTCTGGCAGGTAACCAGAAAAGGACTTTGTTCATGGCGTGTGCCCTTGCTTTGGCGTAATTTCCACCTGGGAGTGCATCCCACCTAGAGGCAACTCTTTTTGTATATTATATATATATATATATATATATATATATATATATATATATATATATATATATATATATATATATATATTATCTACTGGCGGTCGCCAGTAGATAGTTATAGTTACAACCTATTATCCATAGGAAATCCGCGACATTCTATTTGAGATAACTCTCTTGCCGGTTGACGTATCTTCGCGAAATTTTCAAACTTTGTGGCCCGCTCCGGTCCGCTCCTTCCCTGAAAGTCTCGGGAGATTCGTCAAGCGGGGGCCGAGAAAAAGGGGTCCCAAAACGCGTTTTCCCCATGCATTTTTCCATAGGAAACTTTAGACACGGCTACAGCCCGAACTGCTGAACGGAATTACACCAAATTTGGCAAAGAGGTAGTTCTTGGTTCAGAAAGAACCCTTTTTGTTAAATGGTGTAAATCCGTTCAGTAGTTGCTGAGAAAATGAAAAGTAAAAAGATAGTGATATCTATGGCCGAGTAGGGTCCGCGTACCCTCCCGATCACGAGCTGCATGTTAATTGGCTGTCAGCTGGCTGTCAACATTCCGATTCAGGAAATGTTGGCAGCCATTTTATCCCTCGGTAGAACCGAGGGACAGAAACAAGTGCGCAAAGCGCACAAAGGGAGCAGGGTAGAAACACCCTGACCCCTAGGTTTGCTCAGGGGGTCCCACAAGGACCCCCTTGGCAAAAAAACAAACAATTTTTTTAAAAATCGGCAGGATGCGCTCAGGGTGCGCGAATCCTGCCGAGAAAAAAAAATCGAGCGCGGTCTCCAGCGCTTCGATTGTATTTTGCCCCGGGTGGCCCAAGTCCCGGGGGCATGGTGGGGGGTTAATTTTATGTGTGGGGGCCTCAAAGGGCCCCCAAGCCCGGGGACCGCCACCCCCCGGGGCTTTTTTGAAAATGTTGCGGGAGGGCTCTGAGCCCTCCCGCAGCCCCGAGGACCACCACCTCCCCGGGGCTTTTTTTTTAAATTGAACAACCTGTGTGGGGGGCTCCAGCCCCCACACGCCCGAGACCGCCACCTCCCCGGGCACTAACAAATTAAAATGGGGGTCCGTTTTGGACCCCCGAAGCCCAGGGACCACCACCTCCCCGGGGCTGTGCTGATGTAGGGAGGGGGCCGCGCGGCCCCCTCCTGGAGCCCTTGATGGCCCTGGGGACCACCACCCCCCAGGGCCGGCTCCTGCAGTGTCCCGGGGTGCCTACCCCGGGACACTGCTGTTGCTATGACAGGACGGGAGCCTCGCGGCTCCTGTCCTGTCATTGCAAACTGCTTTGGATATTGGAAGAGAGAGCAGGAAACCTGCTCTCTCTTCCAATATCCAAAGCACATTGCTTTCCACATGGGGAGCTGCATCTTAGCAGCTCCCCATGTGGAAAAGAATGCCGGCTCCCAAGGGACGCGGGGAGCCGGCGGGACTGTGGGGGATTGGGGACCCCCACAGTCCCCAACGAGAGGGCCAGCCCGGGGGATGGGGTCCCCGGGGCAAGTAGTGGCCCGGGAGGGGGGCCACGCGGCCCCCCTCCCCAAAGTTTTCAAAAATTAAAAAAAAAAGGGTATGGCCGGCCCCGAGGATGGGGTCCCCGGGGCCTTAAAATGGCCAGAGGAGGGGGGCCACGCAGCCCCCTCAAAATAATAAAAATAAATCTAGAGGCCATGTCCCGGGGGATGGGGTCCCCGGGGCCAATACAGGCCCAGGGAAGGGGGGCCACGCGGCCCCCTTCCCGTTTTTTTATTTTGTAATTTAAAAAAAGGGGTAAGGCCCTGGGGGATGGGGTCCCCAGGGCCCAAAAACAGAAAAAGGAAGGGGGGCCACACAGCCCCCTTCAGGGGACAAAAAAATATTTTTTTTTAAAAAACGATCGGGCCCGCAGGCCCCGCCCCTTCCTTCACCACTCTGCAAACGCGCCCCCTGGCGCGTTTGCAGAGAGAACAATTCCCCTTGAATACTGGGGGTCCCTGGGGGCCAACTAGCCCACCAGGAACCTCCAGTATGCGCCAGGGAGCTGCCTTGCAGAGAGGTGTACAGAGGCCACGCCCCTTTTTACACCTCTCTGCAACGCAGCTCTGTGGCGCTTTTGGAGGTATATGGTGGGCTAGTTGGACTCCGGGGACCCTCAGGATTCAAGGGGACTTAATCCCCCAACTTAAAACGCGCCACGGGGTGCGTTTGCACAGTGGTGAAGGGAGGGGCGGGGCTTCAGGTGACATGTGTGCAAACAGGCCCCGTGGCGCGTTTTAAGATGGGGAATTAAATCCCCTTCAATCCTGAGGGTCCCTGGGGGCCAACTAGCCCAACAGGTACATCCAGAAAGCGCCACAGAGCTGCGTTGCAGAGAGGTGTAAAGGGGTGTGGCCTCTCTACACGTCTCTGCAACGCAGCCCCTGGTGCATATTGGAGGTTCCTGGTGGGCTAGTTGGCCCCTAGGGACCCTCAGGATTCAAGGGGACTTAATCCCCCAACTTAAAACGCGCCACTGGGCGCGTTTGCACAGATGTCACCTCAGGCCCCACCCCCTCCCTTCACCATTGTGCAAATATTCTTCTAAAATCATCCGAAATACGAATTCCGATTTACTCACCTGTTATAAGGAGAGACCTCAGTGCTGCATCTTTCAGCCCAGTACTGGTCCTGAAAAGTAATTTTAACCGTACTTACCAGTAACTTGAATTTCCTTCCATAGGCTAACATTGACTGGTTTCACTTGGAAATTCTTCTAAGTGTGGAGTTTTGGAACTTTAAAATATTCCTCTAAAATCAGCCGAAATACGAATTCCGATTTACTCACCTGTTATCAGGAGAGACCTCAGTGCTGCATCTTTCAGCCCAGTACTGATCCTCAAAAGTAATTTTAACCGTACTTACCAGTAACTTGAATTTCCTTCCATAGGATATCATTGCCTGCTTTTTGCTGAAAAAGTTTCTAAGTGTTGATTTTTGAAACATACAAATATTCCTCTAAAATCAGCCGAAATCCGAATTCTGATTTACTCACCTGTTATCAGGAGAGACCTCAGTGCTGCATCTTTCAGCCCAGTACTGGTCCTGAAAAGTAATTTTAACCGTACTTACCGGTAACTTGAATTTCCTTCATAGGCTAACATTGACTGGTTTCACTTGGAAATTCTTCTAAGTGTGGAGTTTTGGAACTTTATAATATTCCTCTAAAATCAACCAAAGTACGAATTCCAATTTACTCACCTGTTATCAGGAGAGAACCCAGTGCTGCATCTTTTAGCCCAGCACTGACCCTGAAAAGTAATTTTAACCGTACTTACCAGTAACTTATATTTTCTTCCATAGGAATCCATTGTCTGCTTTTCAGCAGAAAAGTTTCAAAGTGTCGATTTTCACAAACTACAAATATTCCTAAAAAATCGCCTGTATGACTTAAACGCATTCTTTCAACTGTTTACAGGAGATGCAACGGTGCTGGATCCAGGATCCAACACTGAGTAAGAAAAAGTAACGATAACAGTTTTTACCTTCTAAGTGAATTTCCTTCCATAGGATAACATTGGTGATTCTATGAGAAAAAGTTTCTAAGTGTCAACTTTTAAAGTACAATAATATTCCTTAAAAATCACGACTGTAACCAAAACGCTTTAACTCAACTGTTTACAGGAGATGTGCCAGGACTGAATCTAGGATCCAGTCCTGTGGTTAGAAAAAGTAATCCATAAAGTAACTAATTTCATTTAACTAGAAATTCACATTGAGCTGAATGTTGCATTGTGTTTGAAAATGTGTTGCCCATTGCAACAACTGTAACTACTGTACTTAAAAGTCTATTGCCTATGTGCAAAGTATTTAAACTAAAGTAATTCATTCTGAGAAAGTATTTTTTGTAATGTAATGTATAATGTAATTACAATGTAATTTAAAAAATAAAATATGTAAAAAAAATTGTTTCTAAAAATGGAGTAAATTAGTATTAAAAAAATGTATATAACAATTAATACATTTAAAAATTGTCATTTACAAAACCTTTGAAATTCACTGAAAAAACCGTAGGTTTCAGACATGTTATAGTTACAAATTAGCATTTAAAAAACCTTTGAAATTCACTGAAAAAACCATAGGTTTCAGGGACGTTATAGTTACAAATTAGCATTTAAAAAACCTTTGAAATTCACTGAAAAAACCATAGGTTTTAGGGACAGTTATAGTTAGTTGGACATTGCACTCGTACAAAACCCGTGAAATTCCCCCGTTATAGTTAGTCCAGCTAACTATAACTCGCGCCTCGCAATGCACTGCTGATGATGTCACATATTACATCACTCATGACATGGTCAGTGACATCACTGATGACATCACTGATGACATCTCAAATGACATCACTGATGACATCACTGGTGACATCATCCATGTGATAATTTCATGCATCTTCTCACACCCTAATATAACCTTTGATACACCCACTCTAAATTACAGACTGCCATTCGCAAAACCATAGACACTCCAACACCAATAACTACATACCCACTCACTGATTCTTAGGTCTATGCACACATCAACTCACTCACCCGTACAGTCACTCATACTTACGGTCACTCAGTACAGGACTATCATATGCACTCATACTCCTATATAGACACTCAAACACCGCCACTCATCCATAGAGGTACTCACACACCTAGTCAGTCATGCAAATAATTAAACACACTACCATTTACTCACCTATACAGTTATACACATACCAGCTCACTTACTCATACAAATACTAGCACATTCTTACGCTCTTATACAATCACTGATACAAGCACACACTCATCCATACAGCCACTATCACAATCACTCACTCTCGCTTATAGCTATTTATATACTCCAACACACATATATACTGCCTTTCACATATGTAGTTACTCACACATGTACCACTGGGACATACATTCACTCACTAACACACTCTTACACACACTTACCCACCCATACAGTCTATCACAGATGCACTCTTGAAACCATCCACCCAGTGAATCACCCACTCACACATTTATGCACAGAGTCGCACACACCCCTCCCACACAAACACTCAGGCACCCATACAGATACTCACACAAGCATTCATTAACTCATATAGACACTCATGTAGCTATTCACAAACACATGCAGCCACTTACACAGCAACAGACAGACGGATACAGACATTCACCCAGTTTAGTCACTAACCCATGCATTCAGTAAGATACGTTAAATCACTCACTTATACAGTCAGTCACGCACCTACTAAATCATCCATACAGACACTTACACACCCACTCATTCTTCAATACGTCTTTTCCTATATATATTAAAAATATTTAAACTTTACAGAAACACACAGTCACTGGATGATGTCAACAGTGATGTCATTTGAGATGTCATCAGTGATGTCATCAGTGATGTCACTGACCATGTCATGAGTGATGTAATATGTGACGTCATCAGCAGTGCATTGCGGGGGCGCGAGTTATAGTTAGCTGGACTAACTATAACGGGGAATTTCACGGGTTTTGTACGAGTGCAATGTCCAACTAACTATAACTGTCCCTAAAACCTATGGTTTTTTCAGTGAATTTCAAAGGTTTTTAAATGCTAATTTGTAACTATAACGTCCCTGAAACCTATGTTTTTTTCAGTGAATATATATATATATATATATATATATATATATATATATATATATATATATATATATATGTAAAATCACATTATTATAATTTACAAACATAGGGACACATTAAGTGAACTGTCATGCAACGGAGGGCAAACAGCCCAAGTAGCTGCACTGTATTGCGTGAGAGGGATACTGCCCATTTATGCTGTCTCTTTTTGCTAGAACAATGTGTTCAGACATTGAGAAATGTAGACATAGTTGCACCATAATGAAAGGGTGCCTGCATAACTGGCAGTTTTGTAACTGTGCAGCATGGGACACCTTCTTGCACAAATAGATGTCCCTGGAGGCATTTTACAGATGCTATAGGGCAGATTTCTTAAAATGTCATGCAATGCAGCAAATCACCTTGCTGCACTGCATTGTGGGAGGGGGCAGGAATGTACCATATCTAACAAGATATGGTGCATTTCTGCTCTCTCCTTCCACTGGTACACTTGTTGCTGCCTAGTCCCTATGCAGGCACCCTTGTGCCATGGTGCAAGGGTGCAGAATTCAGCACACTTAGTAAAAGGAAACAACAAGGAGAAATAAAGATATTCCTCCTAGTGGCACCTCCCATTGGAAGGCACAGCATTTTGACACATTCTCAGGTTTACCTGTCTTGGTAAATCTTAGAATAGCCCAAAATCCATGAGTGGATGCTTGCGAACACCCATGCTCCACCCACGAAATGCCTTCACAGGGCAGATTAATGCAAGGCAGCAACTTATGTTGCCTTGCATTACTCAAGATTTACCAATCCATGCAGGGTCACTCAAGGTGGCCTTGCTTGGCTTCGTAAATTTGACTTAAGGTTTGCATTGCCCTTGCATCACCTTGCATGACACAAGGGCAATAATGAGGAGAATGATTTATATTATTCCTTATGCACCCTCACTGTGGAAGGGCTAGCATGTTTACGCATTTCCAGTTATGGAAATCTGTAGATACCTCGGAAGGTGTAAGAACACATGGGTGGTTGCATTGAAATTTCAATAGAATGGTTTGCTAGTTAAATGTAAAGTAACACAGCAAAAGCATATGCCTTGCTTAAAATGTATTTTAAAATACGCGCAAGACCTTGTAAATAAGATTTGAAATTTCTGTGGGTGGCAGCAAACTCATCATATCTGACACTAATAATGTTGATTGAAATTGTTGTCCCTTGATATTTGTCTGCTATTCAATGTCATACAAAAAAAAAAATCCATAATAAGTAGGATTTTAAAAATGATGTCATGTTTTACTGAGATATAGTAAACATTAATATAGTAGCTATCTACTATCAATTGACTACAGCTCATACTAGAGGCTGCAAGTAACATACAGGTTTGAGCACCAATTTTCACAGTTAATGAAGACTACTGTGAAGTGAATAGCAATTTGTAGAGTCATAGAGGTTAAACAGTTTAGTATGAGGACGTTCTTAATTTAAGAATATTCACCTATGTACCGAGGGGTGTGCATAACTAATATGTATGTGCCAACATGATATGTTTTTAAATATCTATAAGTATGTAGTGCAAAATGATTGTGGGAAGGAAATCCACATGGATTTACTGGTGACTATTGCTTACACTACAAGATGGCCGTATTCATCTGTTGGGATATATACTACTAATTTCCTAGTATAGGGGGAAGTTTAATGAAGGCCTGTCATAATCAATGCTGGATTTTCTTCATCAACTAGAAGGGCTGAAGAATGTTAGCATTTCCCAATTTACTTCCAGAGGAACAAACAATGGGCCTGATTCATAAAGGCAATCTGCGACAAAAGTCTAACTTTACGACTTTTGGTATTCACAAAGGTCATTTACGAGTCGTATCTTTATGTCCGCAGTCGGGCCGCAATCTCCACACCTGGGCCGTACTCTCCGGCTCAGGCCGTACTCTCAGGTTCGAGCCGTACTCTCCGGCTCGGGCCGGATGAAGTGTAATCAATGGGCCGGAAAATAATTTTTTACAAAAAGGAACATTAGGAAATTGCAATAAATTGTTGAGGTCATGAAAATCAGTTTGGCCAGGAAAAAGGGTGTGGCCGGACACTACATCATATCACAGAAAAGTTTGCTCCTTTGCATCATGGTACATGCAGTCCATGATTTGCACTCCCCTCAGTGTTGACTGTAGTGTCACACTACAGTCAACACTGAGGGGAGCGCAAATCATGGACTGCTCAACTCTGCTTTTCTAATTTGGTTTAAGATTGTTCTTGTGTAGTGTTCTCATTTTGTTAATGTTTGAAGTATTGCACAAATACTTTACCTCTAAGCTACGCCTGACTGCTCTGTGCCAAGCTATCACAGGGTTTAGCACACTTTTATTTGGGGTTTGCTAGTGACTTCACCCTGACAAGGATTTTGGTTGCTGCTTGAGTAGGGTTTCACTCCTCTCAACCAGTTACCCAATGTCTTAAACTTAGGTATTGTGTTGCCCTGACAACTCCATACTTTATGCAAGGTAAATGCAATACCTTGATAAAACTGGCTCTGATTTGTTTTCAGTGCCTCTGAAGTGACTCATACAACAGGAATAGTGCCTTATGATCATGCCGTGGACATCTGCCAACAAGATTTTTTCAATATAGGACGTGTGTAAAATTTGCATTAATGTAATGATAGAGAACTCCCAGTTCACATATTGTTGTCTGTAAGTAAATTGTATACTGAGTCCAGGAATGGCAAGGGTAAGTGTCTGATCACAATACACAAAGTGAATCATCCATGGTAGTAGGGCAACATGAGGAACAACAAAAATAATATTGAATACTGATATAAAGTCTAATACCATAACTTTCTGTGGTTATGTTTAATTGTCTTTTGTAATCAGTATCGAGAAAGTAGACATATATTGTTGCCTTATGGAACAGTTGTGTCTCCTAGCCAACTATTTTCTCATGTACAGATCCAAAAGCTCATTAAACAGTGAACCATAGCTGATATAATGTGTGAGATTATGTTAGGTAGAAAAGCAACCATACTGTAAATTCTGAGGTAGATTTACTAATATTTGACACAAAGCAACGCAGCAAGAGAGCTTTCTCCGCTGTGCTGTATCAAATGGAGAGGGCTGGTATGTGCCATATCTACTAAGATATGACGCACTCCTGGTCTCTCGCTGCACTGGCAGAGTAATGACTGCCTATTGCCATGGTGCAAGGGTGCCTGCGCTGCAGGCAGGAATGTTTTTGTGCTGGAAGGGACACCTTCCTACACAAAACAACCCTCTCAGGCTTTTTCTTCTTTATACGTCTTCATACTAGACTCATCGCTCACAATGAACTGCCAGATCCATGCCGTATCCTTGACCTGCTTCAACACTCTCCACATGCTTCGCAAGATGTTCAGATGGATCCCATCCAAATCCAGAAAAAATGTCCGCACGCACTTATCAGCAAGAGACAGGACTTTGGCAACGCTCTCCACGCTGGAATCATCAAGGAACTCCTTTGCAAACTCCAGACTGTCCATAACGCCACAGCCAGACTGATCCTCGACATCACCCATCGCAGTCACATCACCCAACACCTCTGTGATATCTACTGGCTCCCAGTCGAAAGAAGAATAACCTTCAAACTCCTCACCCATGCATACAAGGCCCTTCACAACACTGGAACCACATACCTGAACAACCGCCTCTCCTTCCACGCACTCAAAAGACACCTCCGATCAGCCAAACTCTCTCTGTCCACCTTCCCACATACCTACAAGACCAGAATGGGAGTAAAGTCATTCTCCTACCTCACAGCCAAAGCCTGGAACGACCTCCCACTCTGGCAATCTCCCACATTGCCCCAGTTCAGGAAGGACCTCAAGACCTGGCTCTTTGGATGACCCCACCACTCAACAGAGTGCCCCCCCAGCGCCTTCAGTCCCTCCCAGGTGAGTAATTGTGCCTTATCAACCCTGATTAATTGATATGTGTGTCACAGAATGCACCACATGTAGAAAGAGGCAAAATCAGGAGAAATAAACATATTTCTCCTCATTATGCCTTCCCTGAGAAGGCATAGCATGTTGCGCATTTCCATGTTTACTACTGTTAGTAAATCAGAGAATGTGCCAAAAACCATGGGTAAATGCGTGAGAACACCCATTCTCCACCCATGGAACAGCTTCTCAGAACAGAGTAATACAATGCAGCAACTTGCACTGCCTTGTGTGACTCCAGATTTACTATGCCACGCAGATTCGCACAAGGTGGCTCTGTGTGGCATAGTAACTCTCACTTAAGGGCTTCAGTTGGCCTTCCGTCACCTTGCATGATGCAATGGCAACACACGCCCTTAGTAACTCTGGGCCTCAACACACTTACAGATTGAGAGTGTTAACATCACATGATGCATGTCACATTGTACATGAAAACTTTAATGAGATCCATATGTCATTAGTGATGTGTATGCACAATGATGAAAGGGGATTAGGCCACTGTGCCGACACATAAGGTGACAGGCCTGACATGTGTCTTAATACTTATACAGATGGACTTACTGAATTGTAGTTGCCCACATTCAGGGTCATACTTCGCAAAGGATACATTCCAAGACACCTATTTCCTGTTATTTTTCAAATGAGAATATCTCGATTCCCAACATAGGCATAAATTATCAATAAGTCAGCTACAAACAACTCAGTTTTAGGAATGTTGCTCACATACACATTTCTATTACCTTTGATTAATGTAGAATATACGTCTCACACACTCATGTTGCATGCTTGGAAAGTACATGGATGACTGATACTTACCTTCATCATTTAGATCTGAGAAGGAAGCAATTTCACCTGCAGTGAAAGGAATGTGTCCACCTGAAATTAAAGATAACCAAAAGTTGTCATATGTAGCCACACATATACGGCATGCTAAATTGATCTTTACACATTCAAACATCAATAGCAAGGTAATGAATTTAAAAAAATCATAGACTTTGCATATATATGTGAAATACACGTCTACAAACTAGTTAATCATCATCTATGTAGATTGCTGGTATACAGTCATTTAGTAGTGCATTTTTATTTGCAGCAACCAATTAACAAGACAGCATATTTAGGAATCATAATATAGGGGCCTAAATCATATATGATTTGCTTGACCTTGCTTAATGGTAGGTGATGCAAAGGCAAGGAATTCATAATTCAGATTTACCAAGCCACTCAAGGACACCTTGCATGGCCTTGTGTGGCTTGGTAAATCTGGAGTAATGATAGGCAGCTCAATTTCCTTCCTTGCGTTACTCTGCCCTGGGAAGGTGTTCTGTGGGTGAAGTGTGGGTGTTTCCCACGCATCCGCCCACAGATATTGGCGCATTTCCAGATTTACCAATACTAGTAAAGCGGGGAATGTGTCAATATGCTATGCCTTCCCAAGGGAGGTGCAACAAGGGGAAATATCTTTAATTCTCCTTTTTGTTTCCTCTGTGTAGTATTCTGCAGCACACTTAGAAGGAGGAAAATAGTCAGATGATTGTTTTTGTGCAGGAAGGTGCCCCTTTCCCGCACAAAAACAATCCTGCCCGCAACGCAGGCACACTTGCTTCACAGGCCAAGGGTGTCTCTATTAGCACTAGGTAGCATATTGTGCATCAGCACATGCAGAGAGCAGAAATGTGCCATATCTTGATAGATATGGTGCATTCCTGCCATGTCCCTTTCATGCAGTATAGCAAGTTGCTTGATGTGTTGCATTGCGTGAAAGAATGATAATTGGGGCCCTTAATTTGACACATCTGATAATGTTTTTGTATCAGCACCATACAACCTGTTTTAGTCTCTTAAAACCATAATTTATCCTTGCATGTTTAATGAAAATGCACCTAATTATTCATTATTCAATTTAACAATTGGAGAAGCTTTAAGGAGTTATAATGTCAGTTAAATTATGCATACAAACATACCCAGCTACCTCCAGCCTCAACAGGTCAAGTACATCAGCCTCACGAGAGGCAACATCTACCCGTCAATGCTGTACGGTCCACCTTAGCGACAGGGAGCAGGTTCTTTAGTATGTGTTCCCACCAAACATTACGGTCCTCCCTCAGGTAACCTTGGCTGACCCTCCCTCCTGTCATAAGCATATGGGGGAAGTAGTGCATAATATGCCAAATCAAGGCCCCTACCTCATACTCATCAAAATTGCGACCTCTCCCCTTCCCAGACATCCTCCAATCACACAGAAAAGAAAACTATGAAAGAACCCGAAAACCCCTTAAAAGCCCTAACTTACTAAATCCCTTACAATAACCCTAACAAACTGACAAACAACAAATCTTTCACACAACACACTTTTAAAGACACAAATAACACACACAATAGACAAAGTGACAAAATGTAGGCAGACTTAGCACAATAAACAAGGCACATGGTCCAAAATTCTCCCCAATCACCCATTAACCACCAACCACCAACAGAAAGTTTAAGCAAAGTTCACACTCTTCCTAATACGCAGCCATGCCTGTTGCATCATTTCCTGGGTGTGATTGGCTGATTTGCATAGATTTACATCATTTTTGCCGATGCAGAAGAACACAAGGGGCCCAATTCACAAAGGTAAAGTGAGACAAAAGTCTAACTTTACGACTTTCGGTATTCACAAAGAGCATTTAATACTCGTAAATGCCCTTTGTGAATACCGAAAGTCGTAAAGTTCAACTTTTGGTATTCACAAAAGGCATTTACGAGTAGTAAATACCCTTTGTGAATACAACAGTCGTAAAGTTAGACTTGCGTCTTACTTTACTTTTGCGAATCGGGCCCAAGATGGTTCTACGCATTCTCCTATATTACCACATATGGGTCATGGAATACATGTAGAACCTAAGTAGTTTCCTATAGACCTATGCAAGAGCCATGAAATATATGAAATAAGAGTTGTCCGATACTACTTCCCGATACATATTTGACCTAAGCAGTGTCCTATAGACCTACACAAGGGCCACCCAATACATATACGATCCAAGCAGTGTCATCTAGACCTACGCAAGCCCCCTCCTGTTATCCGGTTCCTACTAATTCAGTAAGACTGTGCATTTGGGTAACATAAGCATCAAAACTATGGGAACTACATCCACTCATACCATCAGAATATGTTGACGTAGTTCTTAGCTAGCTCATAGTGCACCATAAGGGTACCTGATGCTGCCTGCAACCCTAGAAGAAGACAGCTAATACCCCCATGAAAATCCTGGAAACAGATCTACCTTTTTGTCGTTAACTCAGGCATGCCCAAAGGGAAACACAAGAAATGCACAAATTGGCACTTCAAACATTTAATGAAGCACCTGGATTATTGTGTAAAACGTGTGCTGCAATAATTAGTAGAACAAAACAGAGCATGGTAACCAGCCTTATAAGAATGGTGAAAAAGATGAGGAATTCAACCATTTTAATGATTTCTTTGATTATATGAAAACATATAATTGCACTCCTACCTAGCACTACCTATCCTAGAGAGCATAGGGTGAATGCAGTTTGGCCAGATACCCTGGAGTGGTCTAACTCCCTATTTACCTATGTAAGTGTTTCATCCAGATGTCAGTCTGGTGTAGAACAGGCCGTCACCCCTCTGTGTGACATCATTTCTTGCCTGAGAGTGTACAACAAATACTTAACACTACACTCTGATAAAGCCTTACTGCTCACCCACACTACCACAAATAGAGAGTAAGGTGCTATCTACTTTTACCTCTGCCTACCTTTGGGGTTCCACTGGACTCTGTGCACACCATACCTCATTTTGGTGTAGTATATACAGAGCCAGCTTCCTACAGGTAGTGACTCCTTCCATACCCCGCCTGCTATCAGGACCTTGCGGATGCCTTTGATAAACAGAAGGCCTCATTCCTCCCTCCCCATAGACCTTATGATTGGTTCTGCGCCCGGAGGCGCTGATACTGCCTGTGCGCCCGGAGGCGCTTTAAATTTCATTGCGGCCCCCGCTCCGCGGGAGCCGCAAGCAGACAACGCCGGGGGGACTACAATCCCCATAACGCCTGGTTCCGTGCCCGGAGGCGCTGATACTGCCTGAGCACCCGGAGGCGCTTTAAATTTCATCGCGGCCCCCGCTCCGCGGGAGCCGCAAGCAGACAACGCAGGGGGGACTCCAATCCCCATAACGCCTGGTTCCGCGCCCGGAGGCGCTGATACTGCTTGTGCGCCCGGAGGCGCTTTAAATTTCATTGCGGCCCCCGCTCCGCGGGAGCCGCAAGCAGACAACGCCGGGGGGGCTCCAATCCCCATAACGCCTGGTTCCGCGCCCGGAGGCGCTGATACTGCCTGTGCGTCCGGAGGCGCTTAAAATGTCATCGCTAAGCCCGGGCCAAGGGCGGGCCCGTCCTTGCCCGTCATCGCCCGGAGGAGGCTGGGCTGGGCCACCCCTCCAACTTTCGTAGTTTCTGCTCACAAACGTCTGTTTACAAGGTTCTTCAGAGTTCCTCTCCACCAGTACCCTCAACAGAAACAAAGAAGCAGCACTCACCACCGGAGAGGAGAGGGAGAGCAGGGGGACTGCAAGCCCCAGCATTCCAAGCACCAGGAGGCGCCGTCGCAGCTTTCCCGCACCCGGAGGCACGTAAATTCATCTCGCGGCTCCCGTAGGGCCAAGGGTGGGCCCGTCTGCGCCCGTCCGCGGCCATTTGAGGCCGGGCCGGGCCACCCCCCTTGGTTTCACGTTTGAGAGGGTTACTACCAGCGCCTTCCACATCGAGGTTAACCCATGGAGTAATACGGATTTTACTAACGACACCTAGCTGAGTGACAATTTTTGTTTAGCCCCGTCTTTCTTTCCTTTTCCTTTTAAACATATTTTATGCCTTTTTATGAAAGTATTCTCAGTTATAACCTTAGGATTCGGTTGTGTATTATATGTCTTTCTTTCCTTTTCCTTTTAAACATATTTTATGCCTTTTTATGAAAGTATTCTCAAGTTATAACCTTAGGATTCGGTTGTGTATTATATGTGAGCACCCCTATATAGTTTCAGGGGTTTTATTTTGTACTCTGGTTTTAGATTTTGAATTTTGCGCTTTTGCACACATAGATTGTACTGTGTATTTTATAAAGGCCCTAGCACTTAGCACTTTGTCTGTTCATAGCACTTTGTATTGCACTTGGCACTTTATATTGAAATTGGGTACGTTTAGACCTTAGTCTTTAGATCACATCAGTTTATATCCTGTCATAAATACTGTCTAAGAAGTCACCATGACCAGACGTAAAATTACTAAAGCTACAATAGATAAGCCATGTACCACTACAGACTCATTTTTGGTGCGAGCAGTTAGTGCAATCTCTGATGAAATTGACAGGACAGAACGTCGTTTATCCCTGGGCCCTAACATGCCGGTGGGGGAAGCGTTAGGTAATAGTAGTGGATCTCAACAGGGCGAGCTAAAATTGGCTGCGGAAGCTGCCCCAAATGCAGCCCACGGAACATCAGGGCCCCCTGGAAATATAGTAGACCCTGAACAAGTCTTGTTTACTCAACCTGTTTCTCCTATCTTGCATATACTGGATAGATCACCATCTCCGAAGAGGAAGAACGGTTGTAAGAAGAAACAAACAGGGTTGGGTACTTCGAAAGGCAAAAAAAGTGTGATGTTGACCCCTAAAAACCAGATATGCGATAATCAAGACGGCCTAGACACTATTGCTAACTCACAAATTACACTAATTATAGGCAAAATTTAATCTAAATTAGAGGAGTTACTCAGGCCAGTCTATGAGAAAATGGATAAATTATCTAGTGAGGTGACTAAGATCTGTGACCTTTTGAGGGATAGTAGTGATGTGACAAAAAGGGTTGCACTCAAGAGAGGGATAGATGAGTCTTCTTCTAAGTTAATTACTCCCAGTGCTAATAGAATAAACATAGGAACAGGTAGCGAGCCCCCTGGGGATCGAAATGTTATATCAAATATAGGGATTAGTGGTAGAACTAGTGAACTTACAACACTTAATCCTTTAAGACAGCATGCCCAGACCAATCACTGCTGATCCGTTCGAGGGGCAAGGATGGAGGGGAGGGACATAGATCATTCAAATGTTACCTTAAATAAGTCAGATCACAATATAACCCAAGAGAGGCGAGTGGACGTTGCCATCAATTTGCCCCCTGAGTGTTGCCCATATGTTGTTGTCCTGGTGAATGTACCACCTTTGCAACCGGGACAATTGGAGAACTACGACACTCTAAAGAATAGAACAGTACACTGGCTGGATAAGAACTGTGACTTCCCTGTGTCCGGAGCTAATCAGATTCTACTAACACGAAGAGTGGGTTGGATTGGCCCTTTAAAAAAGTGTCTTCAAGGAGACTGTATTATTATTAATTTTCAGAACCCTAGTTGGGCTAGAAATACCCTAGCTAGAGCACCCCTATTGCTTCAATCTGACCCAACTATGACACTATTACCACTTGATTTTTTTTATAGGCACTTAAGGCCCAGGCAAGTTAAGGATGATGTTCAAACCTCATGGAGTAGGAACTTACCTTTGCCACTCCAATCCTATCACGATTCAGTAGCCTCTAATAGATACCCCCGGAGTATGAATCAATTACCATTAACTCCATCCTACCAAAATGTACCAGTTTTTAATCGATATCAAGCCCTGAGCTCCCTTGAAGTAAATGATTGCCATAAGTGTATCAATCACTCTAGTTTGGAGCTACCCACGAATGAAGAATGGGTTGACAAAGAAGCAGGGAACTCACTCCTAATTGAATTGAATCAGACTGAGCCTACAGTTATTGTAAATACAGGGGTATATCCTTAGAGGCTCCATTTGTAAATATAGCCAATGGAAGTAATGGAAAGTACACTCAATCTAATCCAGGGGAAATATCTGAGAATGGCTACATTATTACTACTTGGAACATTGCAGGATTTAAAGGCAAACAGGATTTACCAACTTGGCAGGATTTTATTATTAGCGGCCATGATATAATATGTCTGCAAGAGACGTGGAGTACAGATCCTATATATGTAGAAGGGTTTACATCACACTGGCTCCAGGCCGTGCCCTCGCTAGCAGGCAGAGCCAAAGGTGGACTTCTGATCCTTATTTCAAACAAGCTATCTGTTTTTTCAGTTAAAAGAACTATTACAGTAGGTAGACATTCTCAGATGTTATGGTTACACTGCCAAAAGGGTAGGGATTTGGTTTTGGTAAATTATTACAATAATGTGTTTGATTCAACTCGGAGTAATGCTGTCTCTGAGTTAGACCTGGAGCTTGACAAATTGTTAAGTTTAATTAGGACAGCTATTGCTATAATCTGGGTAGGGGATTTTAACATTCAAGCCTGTCCATTGTCAATGACCAAGGTCTGTGGGAACACTGATGGGGAGGATGACATTAGTAGGCATTTTGTACATAATGATTATGGTGGAGCTCTTAACTTGCTGATGGCGAAATATGACCTTGAATTGTTACAAAGCACATGTGATATCCACGGGTTCAAATTCCTACATTTACTGGTAGAAATGCTGCTTCTATTATCGATCACATACTTGTTTCTACTAGCAGCAGTTATCTGTGTTCTACCCCATGGACCACTGAGCAGGTATCGAGCGACCATAATAGTATCTCTATGTCAACTCTATGTTGGGGTTCTAAAATAATAGCTAATCAAGATCTTATAACTAATATTACCCCTATTAGGCCCAATGGGACACGTATTAAATGGGTTGGTGTGGACCCTGTAAAAGTTATAAAAGAAATTTTCATTAAATGTGACTCAGAGATCTCTTATTGCCTCAGTGAGGATGTTAATCCTTCCCTGTTATTAGCCACCTTTTACAAAATTAATGTTGTAATTGAGGGGATATTGACTGCACCCTTTAGGGATAATATTAGCCATAACAGAGGTTGGTTTGATCATAACTGTACTCAGGCTTTAAACCAACTCAAACAAGCCTTGGGTCATAGACCTAGAAATACTGAGGTCATCAAAAAATTGTGTCTTAATTATAAATTAGTCCTTAAAGCAAGGAAAACAAAGCTTCAAGAGTCAGCATGGGAAAAGTTATCAATGGCTGCTGATACTGCGAATGGCAAGCTGTTCTGGGATACGGTTAATTCCCCGTTCTTAAAGAATGATTCATTCCCTGAATTATTATCGCATGTTAATTGTGATGCATGGGTGAATCATTTTTCTAGTATTTTTAACCCTAAGTGTGATATTTTTAATTTTCCAAGTGCAGTGGGAAGTGAGTGGCCCGTGTTACCATTAGATATTACTATAGAAGAAGTATATGATGGATTGACCAGTAGTAAGGGGGTAAAGCACCAGGCTCTGATGGGGTCCCTATTGATGTTTATAAAAGTGAAATAGTTTTATGGAGCCCCATTTTAACTAGAGTTTTTAATTCAGCAGTGACAGAGTCTATTCCGCCGTCATGGGCCCAGTCTGTGATAATCCCTATATTTAAAAAGGGTATTAAAACTGAGGCTAAAAATTATCATCCTATTTCCCTTTTGGACTCCTCAGTCAAGGTGATGAGCAGAATATTATTGGCGAGACTTGAAAACTGGGTTACAGATAATGAGATTCTCTCCCCAGTCCAATATGGTTTTAGAAAAGGGATGGGTACCCTTGAGCAGTGCATTAATTTAGAACTCCTGGTAGGAAAATATACGCAAGCTAAAGAGGGAAGATTGTATCTGTGTTTTGCAGATCTTAGCAGCGCGTTCGATCTCGTTGACCACTCAATTTTATGGCCTACTTTGCTTAATTTAGGTGCCCCTAAAGAAATTATTTACTTTTTAGCAAGGCTGTATGAGAAACTCTCCAGCAAGGTGCGGTATGGTCAGCGGGGGGAATGTACACAACCCTTTCATGTTAAAAGAGGCATTCGACAGGGCTGCGTCTTAGCGCCATTACTTTTCTCTTTATTTATTAATGAAGTAGATAAAACCCTTAGGCTGGTGCAGGCAGATGCACCACAAATAGCTGGCAACCCTGTACCTATCCTACTTTATGCCGAAGATGCGGTGTTGTTGTCTAGAACCCCAGTTGGCCTGCAATGACTAATGGATAGTTTTAGCCTTTTTATAAAGAGCAGGAAATTGCTAATTAACAAAACAAAAACCTTCGTTATGGCCTGCGGCCAGAAAGCCAGGAAAAGTAAAAATTTCTATATAGAGAATTCTCCTGTGGACCTGGTTAATACTTTCTGTTACCTGGGTGTAACTTTCTCAGGAAACGGGAAATGGTCGAACGAATTTGTTAATGTACGCTCTAAGATGGCTAAGAGTGCCCATGGGATTTTTCGTTTTGTAGCTAAGTTAGGCAATCGACGTATTAAGGACATGGTTGACATATATAAGGCCAGATGTGTTGCCATAGCCCTTTATGGTGCAGGGGTCTGGGGTCATAATCAACCCCAGTTACTACAACTTGAAGAAAACTCTTTCTTAAAACGCCAACTGTGCTTACCTTCATCCGCATCCACCGAAATTCCCCATGGTGCAGTAGGCATTAATTATTTATTGGATCTCATTGCCCTGCGGCCTCTATTATCATGGAGATCTATCTGGGCTAAAGAGGAAACTAAATTTACTCAAAATATTATTAAGGATTGTTTACTCTTGGATAAAAGTTTCAGTATCCCCTGGCTTAAAAATATTCGGGATTGGTTTAATAATTTATTCAATCTTTCAATCCAGGGTGATCCAGGTTGTGTGATAAATATACCCAAACAAGAGATTAAAAATACCTTTTTAGCCCACCAAAAAGAAGTTTGCGGGAGAGTGACTGGGAGGCAACCAACTTTTGTATTTTACCAACAGTTGGAGGTCAGAAGAGGCTTTCAAGATTATCTGACAGTAGTGACTAGGCCATCACATCGCTTTGTTCTGACCCGTTTGAGACTAGGTATAGTACATCACTTGGTTGCGTTCCCCACCATGAAAATGTGTCCGTTGACTTTATGCCCCTGCGATGGGATATCAAAACAGAGCACTAGCCACTTCCTGCTATTTTGTAAGTTTTACTCTTTTTAAGATCATTTTATCTGAAACCTATTCTTTTAAAATTTAATGTGAGAAGATTTCATGCTGCTATGAATATATTGGTCACTCTTAACGATCCCGGTTTATGTTTCCATGTGGCTTCCTTTATCTTAAAATCAATAGCTGCGAGGAAGTCTATCACTTTTGACAATTAACCGGACTGTTCTACGTATTGAACATTTTAACCAATTTGCTGCTAGGGAATGTATTTTGTAATAGAATTAATTGGACTGTTATATGTAATGAATGTTTTATATATGTGTGTTTTAAACCTTGTTTTTGCTTTTATGGTTGTTGCACAAACCGAATAAAGTTCTTTTGACTTGACTTGACTTGACTTGGCAAACAGACCTTCTACCAGGGGCTCAAATCCCATGCAGTAGAATATATGCATTGACCAAGAAGCAAACTCTCAGTCTTCAGGAATATCTAGACAAAATGCTTTATATAGGGTTCATTAGACTGCCCAGCTCCTCAGCCTCATCTCCTTTGTTTTTTGTACCTGGAAGGGGGCTAGAACTGTGCACATACATTGACTACAGATCACTCAATAATGTGACAGTTAAGAACAGTTACCCTTTGCCTTTAATAGAGACATTATTAGATCAAGTCAAGAATGCAAAAGTATTCACTAAATTGGATCTGAGAGGGGCGTACCATTTGGTACGCGTCAAGGAGGGAGATGAGTGGAAGACTGCCTTCCGTAAAAAATTTGGCTGTATGAATAGTTGGTCATGCCATTTTGGGTTGTACAATGTACCAGCGGCATTTCAATGTTTTATAAATGAATTGTTAAGGCAATTCTTGAGCATTTGTGCTGTGGCTTATATTGATGATATCCTAGTGTATTCATGTCCTATGAGTGAACATGAGAAATGTCAGAGTCATATTACAGAAATTACGGCAAAATAAGCTGTTTGTCAAATTGGAGAAATGCGAATTTCATGTCCCAGAAGTATCCTTTTTATGGTATATTCTATCAGCACAAGGAAGGCATTAGAATGGACCCTCAGAAAGTGTCAGCATTTGCACAGTGGAAATCACCTCAGACAGTAAAGGAAGTGCAAAGTTTTTTAGGATTTGCTAATTTGTATCACAGATTTATTGACCCCTTCTCCACTTTAGCATCACCTATCACCAAGTTATTGTGCAAAGGTGTTACATTTTGAGTGGAAAAAGAAAGCAGAGAAGGCTTTCCAATAGTTAAAAAACATGTTCATTATTTTGCAACATCCAGATTCCACACAACCCTTTATACTTGAGGCAGATGCCTCCCAAGTAGCCATGGATGGTTTTTTTTTCACAAAGGTATAATCTTACAAGGAAACTGCATCCAGTTGCCTACTTCTCTCTAAGTTAAGTCCCACTGATGCAAATTATTCCGTAGGAGACAGGGAATTGTTGGCTATAAAGAGAGCCTTTGAGAAACAAAGGCATTATTTGTTGGCACCCTTATATAGTGTCGCTATTCTACCAGACCATAGAAACCTACATTTTCTAAAATCAGCTCGAGCCTTATCCATGCCTCAGTTGTGCTGGACACTTTTTTTAATGATTTTGATTATGTGATACAGTTTCAATTGGGTCATCAACATGGGAAAGCTGATGCACTTTCCCGCTTGGGGAACAAGCACCAGAACAAACAGCAGAACATCCACATATCATCCCAGTAGAACGGATTTTGGGATGGTTGTACTCTGAAGATAGCTATATTACAGAGCTGGCCAAGGCACGAAAAGCTAGTGAGGCAGAGGATTTCTGATTTTATTTATGTCTAAGCGGGTTTGTATGTTACTACAAACACCCTACAGCAACAAGCTCTTGATTGGTGTCATACACAAATCCTGGCAGGTCATCTGGGAGAAAGGAGGACATTGGAGTTGCTTAAGAGATATTTCTGGTGGCCATCAATAGCTGCTGATACAAAACAGTATGTACACAGATGTATTACTTGTGCTCAGAGTAGAAATATCCATCAGGAGCTAACTGGGTTATTAACTCCATTGCCCACTCCTACAGCCCCTTGGCATACTATGTCCATGGATTTCATACTAGATTTGCCCAAAACTGAGCAAGGTAGCAATACAGTATTAGTAACTTTAGATTTATTGACCAAAATGGCTAATTTCACTCCACTGAAGGGACTATCAACATCCAGGGAATTGGCAGATGTAGTTCTACAGGTGATTGCACATCTCCATGATCTTCCCTCTTGTGATTTCAGATCGTGGTCCTCACTTTATTTCTAAATTTCAGAGTGCGCTTTGTGATGTATTGCATATTGATGTTCACCTGTCCTCTAGCCACCACCCTCAGATGGATGGCCAGACAGAAAGAGTAAACCAATGTTTAGAACAATATGTATGATGTCAATTGTTGCATAGCACATCAGATTGGGATAACTACTTGTGGACAGCGGAATTTGCTTACAACAATACTGCACATAGTTTGACTAATTACTCTCCGTTTTATTGTAACTATGGTTTTCATCCCTGTTTTGTACTTTTTCCTTTCAAAGCAACATCTGGGGTACCAGCTGTACACTTCCTTGTTGATCAAGTACAGGAGATTCAAAAGACTGCACAAGAGAATCTTGATCAAGTTCAAGGCGCCTATAAAAAGCAAGCTGATAAACATTGCAGATCTAGTCCAGACTTCCAAATAGGAGACTTGGTGTAGTTATGCAAGCATCATTTTACCTTGAAAGGACAACATAAATTTCAACCAAGATACATTGGAAGTTATAAGATCACTTAGAAAATCAATGATGCGGCAATGAAATTAGACCTACCATCTAACATGCAAATATATCCAGTGTTTCATGTTTCTTTGCTGAAGCTCATTATTCCTGATACTGTTTGCCCCACAAAACCCCTGGCTATAATGATCAACAATGAACCTGAGTATGAGGTGGGAGCTATTATTGATTCTAATTGAATGCAAAATAGACTTTATTATCTGCTACATTGAAAAGGGTATAGCCCAGACGACCGAACGTGGGAGCCGGCAGGCCATGTACATGTTCCACATTTGTTATTTCATTGCCATTGCAGACACCCTGACAGATCCAAGTCGGCAGGATGAACTATAGGAGGGGTGCGCTGTTGGGCCTGCCGAGCAACCGGTCCGGAGTTTACGTGTAGCCTTGATGGAGTGCGTAGCATATAAAGCTACACGCTGCACTGCAGGAAGTTGCTTGCCGTTCTAGGGTTTTTTTCATCTTGCAACTTCCTGTTTGCATCTACCTCTCATCACATTCCTGAGCTATGTTCTTTTTAAGCGTCCTTGTGGGTTCTCGGTTCCTCCCGGGTTTCTGGATCTCTCGGACCTCCGTCGTGGAGCTTGGCAGTCGCGTCCTGGAGTTTTCGACGGGGCTTTCCTTTTCACACTTCTGAAGGAATCCTGCACTTGGTTACCTGCAAAAACAAAACATCAATAATCCTATTAGGTATCGTGCAGGCGCGCATAAAGCAGACACTTATCTGACTATTTTCTTGTCGCGGAGGTGTTTTCTCTTGTTGTTTTGATTATCTCTTGAGTAGTTACTGAGGGAACAAATAACATTAGATTACAGACTGTTTCTTTTTTTATGAAATGCCAGAATAATCAAACAGTACTTTTGTGAACATCATATGGCTATAATAATATAATTATGATGTTAACTTTCAGTTGAAAGCAAGAAATCTGATTTTGTCTGATTAAGTTCTTCATTATTGATGCTCACAATTGCCATTTTCTGCTTTCATTTTCCTTGGTTAACTTTGTGTTACATGCAGCTAATGCAGCCTAAGAGAACCTTAAGAAGGGGCATGGAGATGGAGTAAGGTTGGAGATTATCCAACATAGAATATAGAACATAACTGCCTTACCATACATTATTGTTATTATCACTACTATTCTCATTCTATTATTTCTCAGCAGTGATGGTGGTTCCTATTTTTTCTTCCTAACTTCTCATTAAAGATGGAAAGTGGTAAGCATCAGATAGAGTGCAGTATTTACAGATAATAGTTTAGGAAGGATTTATGGTAATCTTATTTTTTTGAGAAATAGGTATGTAATTATTATTTGTTTTTAGGAATGGAGTTTGTGAGGCGTATGTAACTATCCAGAAGCCTGCCAAACAGTCACCTCCAGCTGTCAAGTTTCTCTTATTCTTTGTCTTCTTCTTCATTGAGCAGGAGTGGCGTTGATATAGTTTGGACTGACCTGTTTCATTTGGAGGTTGTGATCCATTTTCGTAGTCTTCTCTCACTCCTGTAAAAATCCAGGTGAGATTCCTCACAGGTGGAGAGGGTGGGGCTTAGGATGGGAGTTGGGACCGGGACTGTTTCTTTGGAATTTCTGTTGGACATTTTTTATTTGTACATTGGTTGGGGATAGGGAGATTTGTTTGGGAGAGGGGGGGCCTGTTGTGGGTGGAGAGGGTGGGATTGCTTTTTTATTGATGAAAGGTTAAATTAAAAAAATTCTTATACTTTGTCTGAAGTAGTTTTTTTGTGTTTTACTTTTACTTTCCACTGCTGCCTTTTCGTACAGCCTGTTTTTAATCTGATTTTCAAAGTGTATGTGTAGTATACCAGTTAGTTATAGTTAGTTATACCCATATCCTACTAACCTCTGTAACTACATTATTGATTGAACATTAGGGGGTAGGGTATGCTGCCATTGCCTATATTGCTACAACAACCTAGATAAACAAGGAAAGTCAAAGTAGTATACTAACTAAACTAGTTCACTTAACTCCATAGTTCTCTTACCTGAATAGTTTCCCAAGGTGCCTTCTTAATGGTGGTGGTAGTAGTAGCAGCAGACTAGTGCGCTAATAGGAAAAGAATCACAACAAGTGAAATCCCACTCTGACCTAGGTGAGCTCCAACTGCACGTTTAATCAAAAGGATAATCCATCACAGGTAACTAAATTGAAAGAAAAACACAGAATTAGTGGGTTATATATTACCATAGCTTTACAAAAGTGAGACAAAACTACTACCACCATGACACAATAAAGAAGAGAATACCTGATTGTTCGACCTGGCATTTTTGGCAGGTTTATCCTCAGACTTTTTGGCCTCCTGTTTGTGACCCATTTTTCGTTGGTTGTAGGACTCTGGGCACTTTACCACTGCTAATCAATGCCAAAGTGCATATGCTCTCCATGTAAATTGTGTTATGGATTGGGTTTTCCAGGATTTGGATATTTGATTTACTCGTAAGTTTCTAGTACAGTACACTGTGTGTGCCCAGGGCCTGTAAATCAAATGCTACTAGTGCGCCTACAGCACTGGTTGTGCCTTCCATGCAAGTAGCCTTTCAAAGGTGTCTCAGACCTGCCTCTGCAGTGTCTGTGCAGAGTTTTTACTGCCATGTTGACCTGGCAAGTGCACATACTTGCCAGGCCCTAACCTTCCCTTTTCTTGCATGTAAGGCACCCCTCAGGTAGACCCAAGGTACACCCATGGGCAGGGTGCACTGTATGTGAAATGTAGGACATGTACTGGTGTTTTTTACATGTCATGATAGTGAAATACTGTGTATTTTATTTTTCACAATTGAAAGGCTCTGTCCCATAGACTATCATCAGAGCTGCACTGTAACATTTTACATGAGTAACATTCAATTGGGACAAGATGGAGAAATGGAGTTTAGGCTCTCTGAACTCAGAACTTGATAACACATATTTTAGTAAAGATGTTTTTTAAATTGTGTGTTTGAAAATGCCACTGATAGAAAGTGGGAATTTTCTTACTAAACCATCCTGTGTGCCTCTGCTTGTTTGTTTATTCACCATCTGGTTTTGTAGTGACAGGAGCTGGGGGTGTGCATTCACCCTAGATAGTCACAAGGGGGGTTGAGGTGTACCCTGCGTCTCCTGGATGATACATAGCCAGGCTGATCGGACATTTTCTGAATTTAGAGAGTGGGAGGAGTGTTCAATAGCACCTGAATAGGCTGTGTCTGCTCTGCACAATGATGCCCCCACCTCCTGTAGTGAAGCTGGACCAGGGAGGACAGAACTGATTTCTATTGAATTCAGAGACTTTCTGCCTAAATCTTCAAAGGGAAAAGTAGTATAAATATTGGGGCCCTGACCCCAGAACTTTTAATTTCTGCTGAACTAAGGAACCTGCCAGGAAAAAGGGCTGGAAAAGCTGTCAGGAGGAACTACCACTTTGCTGCGTGTTATGCTATGTTGGCCTGCTGCTTGCTGCTTCTGTCTTGGGCAGGAAAAGGACTGGATTGCATTTCACCATCCTACTGTTGGAGTTTTCCCCAAGGGATTGAAGTAGAGCTTGCCTCCTCTTGGAAGTCTCAGGGGAATCAAAGACTTCATGAGAACTCATTTGGACTAGGGAACTTGCCAAGAAGAAGAGCTGGAGAAGCTGTTTGGAGGAATTACTTTGCTGTTTGCTTTGCTGTGTTGGCCTGCAGTGGCTGCTTCTGTCTTGGGCAGTGAAAGGACTGAACAGGAGTTTGTGCCACTCATTTTCCTGAGTTTCTCCAAGGACTTGAGGTAGAGCTTGCTCCCTGTTCAAGAAGTCTCAGGAACAGCAAAGACTTCAAGTTCATCTGCTACAAGCACTGTGAACTGTGTGTTTTGTGCTGCAACAGAGGAAAAAGCAGTGCAACACCGTCATCGCTGCCACTGCTGGATCCGTGACTTGTTGGCACCACAGAGAGCACTGCCCCGCTTCACACCGCAACACTGGTCTCACTGACGACGACGCCGACACCGAGCCGCTGCTTGCACAGTGAACTGAGGGCACTGCACTTTGGACTGCCTCTTTTCACATCGCCGCCCTGGTAACTCCGATGACACTGCTCCACGGCAACATCGATGCCGCTGGCTGCACCATGGCCTGGGGACACCGCTTGTAAGTTACACGATGCACTGTCCCATTCTACACCACAGCCTTGGCCCACTGATGCCAGCGCCATCGACTCCAGTTCGTCTGCCGACGACAGTGCTTCAGCAACGATGAAGCTGCTGCTTGCACCGTGATCTGCCAGCACTGCATACTTTGCCACCGCAGCCTTGGTCTCACCGACGTCACTGGACGCCATCACTGAGCCGCTGCATGCACCGTGACTTGAGCCCCAACACCTGCCGATACCGGCACTCCTGACTTCAACCGCACGGAGTTCAATCTGCAATGCGTGTGACTTCAAGGGCCCAATGACTCCTGCATTGATCTCTGAAGCCTACTCCTGACGGTGTCACATCTTGGGATCTCATCACAGGGTCCACGATGCCCTGCATTTCCCCGGTGCTGTTTGCACGTCTTCCCGACACCGTAGCTGGCCTGTGCTGCCACAGTCAGCCTGAACTGTTGGATTTGTTTGTTCACGACGCCGTGATAGGCCCGGATGGAGATATCAACATCAAGGAACTGTATTTGAAGTCTATTTTTGCAATATTCATATCTTGATTACTGTATGCTGGATATTTATCGTTTTGATCTTGTTTTACACAGATACATATTGGCTATTTTTCTAAAATGGATCTGGTGTCCTTTTGTAGTGTTTTCACTGTATTACTGTGTGTTATGTGCAAATTCTTTACACATTGCCTTTGAGATAAGCCTGACTGCTCGTGCCAAGCTGCCAAGGGGGTGAGCAAGGGTGATTTTAGAAGAGTAAACCCCTTATCCTGAGTAGAAGGAAGGGTTCCTACTTGGACAAGGTACATACTTGTGCCGACTAGAGAGCCCAATTTCCAACACTGATATTATAACAAAAACTAGCAATAGTAACTTCTTCTGAGCAATGGGGAGCTAGTATTTAATTTAAAACTAAAGTTACAAAATCCTCAAGTCAGGAGTAGAGGTGGACTCAGAGTTAGGAGCTGATTCAACAAGGTTAGGCGTTTATGCAGTACAAGGCCTGAATGATGATGTTGACAACTGATGTTCTCTATATTTAATCTAATCCCTTTTATGCCTGGGTGTGGGCTATTGCTCAGGTAATAAAAGATCCCACAGTGAGTTGGTGTCGCTTTCACCACATCCACCCCACCAAGAGTGTGATCCATTTATAGTGTAAATTAAGTCACACCTCAATAATTCACATATCCTGGGGTAAGAGGGTTAGGGGTTTGAAGAATGAATGGGAAAAGGGATTTGGGGAAAGGTGTGACAAAGAAAAACACTACACAACAACACAATATTCATCAGGGTGACGAGCAGCATATCATCAATTTGTTGCAGGAGGAAATGAAAACAAAATGTACCGTTCAGTAAAATGCTTTGCAAACTGTCCTTCAGCCCCAGAGACCCAAGTTATTAATAATATATAAATGTTCTGTCATCTATGTTTGAAAAGTACAAATTATGGAGTAGGGAAAACTTAAGAAGTGTAGACTGAGCGTGCTGTTTGAAGTGTTAAGTGCCTGGATAGTGTATACCTGAGCAATGTGCATCCAACCAGCCACTTGAGACTGAACAATGACAGAAGCATCTGGGTTACTGAGAGATTGCAATTGGAGGGCCAATAGGAAGGGTGTTGGTTGGGTCATTGAAAAGTTTGAAAATGGGTTGTGCACTACCAAAGCTGGGGTACCAGGAGGAAACATTTGAGGGGAAATGAGATGGGAATTCTACTGAGAGGTCAAAAATGGTGTCAGAGGTAAGGGGATCTTTTTCTCAGAGTGAGGGGGTCAAAGTCCCTACTAATGTTTACTATGCAATTCTGACTACATTTTGTGCAGCCTGGCTCCCTCTATATTTAGAGAACCCACACAGTTCTATAAATTATGATTGGCAAAAGGAAAATAATACTGTTTTGCCAAATTAGGTGGTACATCTGCATTCATCTTGGGTGCCTGGCTGAAGCGGTCCAGTAAGGTAAGCAAGAGTGTTATGGAGCTTTCGCCTTCCATGCAGGAGAAGAAGAGGCCTGCGGATTGTAAAACTAAAACGATATTGTAGAGTCAAGGACAAGGGAAAAAGGTAAGCTTCATGAGGAGAATACCAACTACCAAGACGCAGAGTAGGAGCATAGACTGCTGCAATCATTAATTTTATCACTCCTGGCAAATTAATTAACTGAGAAGTGAGAGCAATTTGCAACCAATCACAGACAAATAGCTCCATGTACTGGGCTGATCAATCTCACAACTGTCCTCTTACCAATTAGTCTATTGCGTGCATCATGTGATGATGATGATGATGTGACACCACAACAGAAGTCAGTCTCACAAGTAACAGGCCCCCGCAGCCCACAACCACCTAAGAGGAGTTTCACATTTGAGCCAGCACACACATACTCAGCATCATTTCACAAATCAACATACCTCTCTCCAGTCCACAGAGCTGAGTAGGCCTCAGAATCATTATTGTGTTGGTTTCCCATTGAAGTCGATAGACTCAATAGATACTTTCTTTCTTCTGGCTGTTGTGATGGTTCCGCACTGAGTCCTTCCATCCTCCTCCTCCTGACTCCGAGTAATAAATCAGTTCAACTCCGTTCCTATTCAAGCAAGATAGACCAGTAGTGCACTGCTGTTAAAGAACAGGAAGAGAAACAGAATTTGAGTAAAATAGTTTTATGTAGATTCTTGTTTTTTTAACTAAAGTGGTTGGTCTGGTCTCTGTCTCTGAAGAACCAGAAAAAAAGAGTGGCCCCTGCATGTAAATGTGGCTAAGTGTGAAAGGGCCAATCACCTTCAGGAAAAATGATCACCAATCAGGCCTAAACATTGCAATTCATAAAAATCAAGATTACAAATTAGTAGAACACCCTCCCTCACTACCTGTCAACACATGAATCATCAATAATCACTCACAATCACTCAATATTATATCTTTCATTGGTGCAATGGTTAGTTACCTGTTCTAATCCAAGCACAGTGGTAGGTAGGTACACATGTATAACTCCTTTTGTATGCACACAACACATTAGAATTTGGCAGTCTTTTAAATCAAATGATCTTTACTGTGGCAGCCCTGCCAGGGGATGAAATAAGAAGGATAGGAATAGGAGGGAGGTGGGCATTCAATGTCCTTGAAGGGAATGGGAAGGCTTCTTCACTTCACACTGGCCCAACTCCAATTCGGCCATACATGTGCTTAAAAGTAAAAATGATGAGTCTGCATAAGTCAGGTACAAAATATAATGTTCCACTAGCGATATCCATTTTTTTTGGCAAAGCAGTTTGATGACAAAAAATAAAAAAGTTCTATAGTGGACTACTCAGTCAAAGAAGTAGAGTTCATCTTCAAACTCAGGTGGTTAGCCCAGAAGTTGGTCAGCTAACACATTTTAGTCTGACTCTGACCAATCACCGTCATCCTCCTCCTGTGATATTTCAGGAAGGCTGTAGTTGTGTGGTATGAAGTGCTGGTTCATTTTGATCAAGGTCAATCTTGCCATACTTTGAGCTGAGAGACTGGTCCTTCTCACTGTGATGACTGCGCTAGCTACACTGAACACACGCTCAGAAGACACACTGGCTCTGGACAGGCCTGATACTTTATTGTCAGCCTGCTGAGCTGTGGCCAATGGCACATCTTCTCATACCAATACACCAATGGGTATTGATCCACATAGACCTCTCTTGGGTCATCCAGATATTCATGGAACATCCTCTCAATGGTCATTGGTGCTGCCACTTGTTCAACCTCTTTTGCCTTCACTTCTACACTGGACTTAAGCCCTGCCCTTTGATACCAAGTCAATGCAGAGCTTGTGGTTGATGCTTGTGTTCCTGTTGTTGTTACCGCCGATGTTCTTGTTGCTAGGGTTGGCTGCTGTGAGACAACAGGACTGCCCTCTCTAGAAGTTGAAGGCAGCACCTGAGAACTTCTTTCAGTGATTGGGACTCTATATTCCAGCCGTTCTTCTTCCAGGACTCTGGCTCACTCAAAAATCAACTTCTTGTGTTCTGAACTATCCCTGTCTGAAAAAGGAATGAAAGTGACCAGTATTTTATTGTAACATGGATCCAGTATTGTGGCACATATGTACTCTTTGGATGACAGTATGTCTCTTTGTAGTCTTGTATTCTCAGTCAAGTGAAGAATTAAGCTTTGAACCAAGGTAGACGCAACTTCGTTCTCATTTTCCACAGCTGCAAAACTATCAGAGATGTTTATTAACTGGTCCTTTGGCAGATACAACAATGGGCTAGTTTGGCCCATCGTACTGTCCTCTTTGCTGAGTGCCCATGTGAAAACCTCAAAAGGAAGTAGCATCTCTGTCAGGCATTTGACTGTTTTCCATTTGTCCATCCCAATGGTCATGCTTTTAGTTACATCCCTTCCTCTTTGCATGACATACTCATTGATTGATTTGTACTGCTCAAAGAGACATTGCAACATGTAATAGGCTTGGTTCCAATGTGTAGGCACCTCTAATATGAGGGCTTTAACTGGTACTCTATTAACATGCTGAATGATCCTCATCTGCTTCCGGGCTTTCAATGAATGGCTGAAATGAGTGCAGATCCTTCTGCAGATAGTCAGTAAGTTGTTGACTAGGTCTTCTGTTTTTCGGAAAAGTCCTGCACAATGAGGTTGATGCAATGTGCCAAATTCAGGACCCTGAAATACTTTTCCATCTGCCATGGCCTTAACTATATTACTGCCATTGTCCATGACAACAAACTCAGTTCTGAGACCATTCAAATACCTTGCTATTAAAGTCTTCCAAAATGTTTACAGCTGTATGGGATTTCTCCATGGCAAACATGGCTACTGTTGCATGCCGCCGAATGCCCTTAAAAGTATCTTCAGCACTGAGACCAGTAGTTATATGTTGCCTAACCCCCACAAAAAAGATCCAGTGTGCAGTGATACACATGTAATCAGTGGCTTGACAACTGGTCCACATGTCTGTCATCAGGTTGATAGTCTGAACAGCACTCTTCTGCAAAGCTTGTCCAACCAATTCCAGCACATTGTGATGGAGTGCTGGAGCAGTCACTCTGGCAAAGTAGGTTCTGCTGGAAAACTTCCATTTCAGGCAAATGGCCACCACAAGCTCTAAAAAACCCACTACTTCCACAAAAGAAAAAGGGAGGAGGCCCAGCTCACATTTTGTCCGGCTTCCCATTGCACACATTTGTGGTTGTGTTTGTAGGGCCCCTCATGCCCCAAAACATGCCTGTAATATTAGCCTTGATTTTTTCCTTATCTGGTGCCCTTGATGCAGGCAACTTCCAGGGAGAAGATGAACCTGCAGGTGGTCTCATTGGGACAGTCACAGTATGCTGCTGTTGTGTCTCCATCTGACTCTTGGGCCATTGTGAGGTTGCTGAGTGTTGGAAATGGGGGTCTCTAGTTGGCAATGGCTGGCGCCACTGTCCAAATAGGGACCCTTCTCCCCAAGTCAGGGCAAGTGGGCTACCCCCTTTGATAACCCCTGCTCAACCCTGTGGTAACGTAGCACGAGCAGCTAGGCCTATCTCAGAGGCAGTGTGTGAAGCACTATAGGCAGTAACAATAAGGCAGCACAATAAGGCAGTAACGACACCACAAAAGGACACAACTCAAGTAGGTATAGAAAAAATAGTATCTTTATCTAAGGTTTGGTACGAGACTCTCAGAAGCGTTTTAACCAGTCATCAGGCATGTAAATCATTAGGGACTTAAAAAAGGCAATACGTGTTCACCAGGACGTGGCACTGACTGAGTTCAAGGCCTGGGTCTACGCGACCCGTTGCGCACCCAATACCTGCCGTTGGACGGGGACCCAGCACGTAGCTTCTCGAAGAAGCGGAGACGGTGACAGGCGGACTCCCAGCGACCACAGTTCTCGATGGCAGTGGTCCGCAAAGTGCACTCGCAGTGATTCGGGCACTCCGGGACAGGCGGGCCCTCAGCGGCAGCAGCACGCGGCTGCGGCGGCCTGGGCTGGTGGTGGCGATGACTCTCGTCGTGCAGCTCCGTGGTGGGCTCGCAGCGGCAGCAGCGTTCTCCTAGCTGCGGCAGCCCACAGGACGATTCACGATGGTGCAAGGTTGACAAAGACGGGGGCACTCAGCGGCAGCAGCTCGCTCTTAGCTGCGGCGGCCCACAGGACAAATCCCAATGATGCAAAGTTAGCAAGGGTGCGAGCACGACGCGGCGGCAGCTCTCTCTTAGCTGCGGCGGCTCACAGGACAAATTATGAGGATGCAAAGTTAACCAGGGTGCGAGCACTCAGCGGCGGCAGCTCTCTCTTAGCTGCGGCGGCTCACAGGCCAAATCACGATGATGCACAGTTAGCAAGGGTGCGAGCACTCAGCGGCGGCAGCTCTCTCTTAGCTGCGGCGGCTCACAGGTCAAATCACGATGATGCACAGTTAGCAAGGGTGCGAGCACTCCACGGCAGCAACTCTCTCTTAGCTGCGGCGGCTCACAGGACAATTCACGAGGATGCAAAGTTAGCAGGGGTGCGAGCACTCAGCGGCGGCAGCTCTCTCTTAGCTGCGGCGGCTCACAGGACAATTCACGAGGATGCAAAGTTAGCAGGGGTGCGAGCACTCAGCGGCGGCAGCTCTCTCTTAGCTGCGGCGGCTCACAGGACAATTCACGAGGATGCAAAGTTAGCAAGGGTGCGAGCACTCAGCGGCGGCAGCTCTCTCTTAGCTGCGGCGGCTCACAGGTCAAATCACGATGATGCACAGTTAGCAAGGGTGCGAGCACTCCGCGACAGCAACTCTCTCTGAGCTGCAGCGGCTCACAGGACAAATCACGGTGATGCCAAGTTAGCAACGGTGCGAGCACTCAGCGGCGGCAGCTCTCTCTTAGCTGCGGCGGCTCAAAGGACAATCCACGATGTGGCACAATTAACACGAGTGCGGGCATCCAGCGGCGGCAGCTCTCTTAGCTGCGGCGGCCCACACAGTTTCAGCGCAGGTTCTGCAGATTCAAATTAAGGCGGGCACTCAGCGGCGGCAGCTCTCTCTTAGCTGCGGTGGCCCACACAGTTTCAGCGCAGGTTCTGCAGATTCAAATTAAGACGGGCACTCAGCGGCGGCAGCTCTCTCTTAGCTGCGGCGGCCACACACAGAGTTCACAAAGGTTACCAGTCCGCGTTCCTCACAGTAGAACTAGAGGTTCCGGATTACTCGACGGAGGCCTTACCTGCAAGTAGAATTCCTAGCGAAGGAATTCGGGCGGCTGATAGGGGTGAAGTCTAATGCCCCTGAGACTTCAGCAGGAGGCGCTCTCAATTCAGGCCCTTGGGTAGTTTCTTCAGCAAGCTTGGTGAAAGTTTCAAAGTCCTTTCCTCTGTCCGCTCGGACAGAGTTTCATCTTGACATCCAGAAGGAACACACTTGAAACAGGATTCAGCGCAGCGCTTTATACCTAGAAAGTCTTTGTTCTCTGCAGTCACAAATCACTGCATCCAGTCAGAACCAGTTCGGTGGGGTCGGGGAGCACTTGGTTTACGAGGCGACATCCTGCCGTTTGGGAATCTGGGGGTCTGCTATCAGACGCCCAGTGGGAGATGGAGCCATCATTCACCTTGCCAGGCACGGCCCTGCTCGGATCAAAGAGTCACCCCTCCCCATACTCTAAATGCCGATCTCTCTCTCCGGCCAGGTCTGACCCAGCTGGCCCTGCTGCTCCAAAACCAGATGGCCAATACACACGCTAGCAAAAGCCTACAGGAAAGCTTCAGACCAGAAAATAGCTTGTTTCTAGTAGAGGCATTTTCGAACACGGGCTACGCTAATAATCCTTACTAAAAGATGCATCTCCATGTTCTGAGCTTACACATATCAAATTCGATGTTCCTATCAGGTTCCTGGGGGCAGGAAGGATTAAGGCATGCAATACTCAGCCTGCACATTCTGGCCTATGAGAACGGATGGCCTCGCAATAGTGAACAGTGAAATGGAGGGTAACTCGCTATTAGAACATGCTACACAGACATACTTTCAAAGCTGCTTCGGTGGGTAGCGCAAATCAGCACTGCCGGCCCACCAGCAGTATTTGGTCTATCAGCCCTGGGCACACGCAGTGCACTGATACTAGGGACTGACAGGTAAACCAAACGATCCAATTATGATTATTCCAATTCATACAATTATCTTTACACAGGGAGCATTCGCGCTGTGTCACTGATTGGCAGTGGCACAGCGCCCAGAGCATCTAAATCCAGCCAACATAAAAGGTCAGAAGAGAAAAGAGGAAGAGAGACCTGCACCAATGATGCCAGGTCTAACACTGAGGCAGGTGATATTGGTGCACTTCTGGGGACAGGGATGCTTTGCATAAAGATGCCATCCTCTTCCTCATCATCTTCACCTCACACTGTGATCTGAGCTGATTCCCCTCTCTCACTAACTTCACCACCAATACTAATTTCTTTAAGGTGCGCCTCCTAGCAGATTACGTGATGTTTTTCCATATGGGTCGTTTGGCCTCCAGTACCATCGTGTGAACCATTCTTGCCTCGATGAACACTTGCATGGCAAATGGAGCATATTAGAATGTCCTCCTCTTGCTTGCTAATCGCATAGTCCCAAACTGGGGAGGTACACTTTTTCACTGTTGTTAATGCCAATGCCTGAAGAACTGGAGGTAGGCGGGTGTGTTGGTGAATGCCTCTTTGAAGTGAGTACTACTAAGGTGGCAGGTTTAATAGGAGGTGTAATATGGGTCTCCTCTGGGCTAGCTTCCATGACAATGATGGGCTCATCATCCTCCTCATCCTTTCAAGAACTTTCCTTTTCCTGAGCCTCTCCTGGCATGCCTTGGACTTGGCCGGGGTCCAATCCATGTCCAGATCATCAGAAGGGGCGCTTGGAGAACATGGTGGAGTACCCTTCCTTTTTCTTTCTAGAGATCTGGAAGTCAATGGTTGTAAAAGAGGAGGTTCTTGTTCAGTAGGAAGATCAAACTCCTGTTCTGCTCCTACTTTAGGGAGACCTACTGATGATTGTGGACTTTCCTAATTTTCTTGCAACAATTTGGTACTACTTTGTGAAAGAGACAAATCCAAATTAATGTCACTGCTTGTCAGTGTAGACATTGTTGCAGTAGCTGCCTCAGTGAGTGACATGGCCTTGGGCTACATTTGGGGTGGTGCCGCTGATGCGGGAGTGCTGCTCCCAGGAGGCCGGTGCAGCAGGCACATGATGCCTGAAACAGGTTTTGGCCGACACACCAGTGGGGGAAATCTGATTCTTCTCCTCCCCACTGCCCTCTATCTTGGCAGCACCTTTCCTTGGGGCCATCTCAAAGCTGGCAGTTGGCAGTGGCACTTAGCTGCACAAGCGGAAGAGATTGGAGGACTCATGTGACTGACTGGCTGTGCTGTGGGTGATGTCTCTTGTGCACCAAAAAGCAAACTAGCAAGAAAAACATTTAGGGAAACATGGCATCATTGCAGTTTGAATTAGTAAAGACAAAGGCAATATAATTTAGTGTGGTTACTTAAGTTATCATTATTATCCTAAATATTTAACAATAATAGTTTATCCATTCAAAAGTCAACCAACACCACCAGATCACAATATTTCATTTCCAATCAGGATAACAACATACAGATGTAACTACTTGCTTTGTGTGCCTTTAAGGGGGACATCTGCAGCAGTCAGGGAGGTGCGGGGGAAAATTGAATAATGCTTAAAAATGAATGCTGATGCATGCGTGTGGCAGACCAGGGGGTCCAGGGGAAAATGGAATAATCATTCAAAATTAATGCTGGTGTGTGTGTGTGAACCTATGTCAGGCAGGGGGTCCAGGGGAAAATTGAATGAGAATACATAAAAAATGAATGCTGTTGTATGGCTGTGCACCTATGGCAGGCAGGTGGTGGAAGGATGGTGGGAAAATGTAAAAAAAAAATAAGAAGAAACAAAATTTTTAAAAAAAATCAAAAATACAAAAAAAATGTAAGAAAAAACTAAATTTAAAGAAAAAAAGAAAAAGCAGACTGAAAGAAAAAAAATATGAATAATAAAATGATTAATTGCTGGTGTACTAGGGAATACTAGGGGACTTTGAGAAACCCATTGGGAGGCACGGAGGTGTAGGCAAAAAATGCATATAATGTTAAATACTGTTAATAATTAGTATGCAAATACTACAATGATCCTCAAACATAATTAAACTGCTATCAGGGAAGAGAAAAAAATGAAAAAATTCATAAAGCATAGCCCTCTCCTTTCAATCTCGCTATGAAAACTGGAAAAAAGGGTGGCTGTACAAAATGGCCACCTAGTCAAACAAGAACAGCTAGCAAGGAAGCATGGCCACAACAAAGAACACATGCAGGCCTATGGCAAAAGCACACTGGCTGTCTACACAAAATGGCCACTGACCACATGGTCAAACAACAACAACAAGCAAGGAGGTAGGGCCACAACAAAAAACACATGCAGGTCTATGGCTAAAGCACGCTGGCTGGCTACACAAAATGGCAACTGACTACATGGTCAAACAACAACAGCAAGCAAGGAGGCATGGGCACAAGTAAGTGCACATGCAGGCCTATGGCAAAAGCACATTGGCTAACTAGGCTACACAAAATGGCCATGGGCCACATGGTCAAACAACAATAGCAAGCAAGAAGGCATGGCCATAACATAGAATGCATGCAGGCATATGGCCAAGGCCCACTGGAGGGCTAAACAAAATGTCCAGCGACCAAATGGTCAAACAACATCAAGGAAGCAAAGAGGCATGGCCATAACAAAGAACACATGCAGGCCTGTGGTGTAAGCACACTGGCTGGCTACAGAAAATGGCCACTGACGGCATGGTCAAACAACAACAGCAAGCAAGGAGGCATGGCCATAAAAAAGTAAACATTCAGGTCTACGGCAAAAGCACACAGGCTGCCTACGCAAAATGGTCACTGACCTCATGATCAAACAACATCAAGAAAGGAGGCATGGTCACAACTAAGAACATATGCAGTCCTATGGCAAAAGGCACACTTTCTGGCTACACAAAACTGTCACTGACCATATGATCAAACAACAAGTAAGGAGCCAAGGAAAACAAAAAAACACATGCAGGCCTATGGACACATTGCATGGAGATCAAAGACAATGGTAAAGAAAACACTACCATTAATTCATCAATGCCAAAAATGAACTTTATCTGAGCTATAAAAATGAAACAACAACACACTTCCTCCCAAGACATCAAATATTACCCCACCTATACACCTTTAAACACTCAAAAAACATGAAATACAAACAAACCACCACATTTTTAATTTAATCAAATGCCCTACCAGCCCTAATTGATGTTTTAAAACTACATATACCACAGAAACAGTTGTTTCATGCACCCATGACTAGTAATGGCCCGGGACTACTGACTTGATGGCCTGTTGGCAGACTAGGCCACATAGTAAAATAAATGAATATTGCAAATCATTATGAAACATAGAGAAAATGTACTCAACTGTGCAATTGTTCCTTTATAAAAGATGAAAAATTAAATGGAAAAATATAACTAGGCCCCCACAGAAACTGCAGGTCACCCACCACAATAAATTTTAAAAATAGAATAAAAGTACAAATAAATACTGGTGCATGCCCTCCTTCAAACAAACAGCATCCTAATACAAGAGTTTTTGCACTTACTTTTGAAATCTCAAAAACAAAGACCTTAAATCCAATGGTATATATGCAGCACACAAAGAAAGTGATCCTTCAAGCTCCAGATCAAAATGAAAAGTGACCAGGAGATGGACAAAGAACTGGGGGGAGCCTGCTGGACAGGAACAGGAAGTTGGAGTCACGGGGGCACTTATTTTCTGTTGGAAAAAAAGTATAATAAAAAAAGGCTTCTCACACAAAAAAAACCAATGTGAACAGTCCATTGGAGTAGAATAGTAACTCGAACACACCTTTTCAAGTAAATTTAGCTGCTTCTCGAGTAGAGAATCTACTGGAAGTGCAGCCGCGGTCGTTCACGCTCATCGGTGTAACGAAAAAAGCAGCAGAAGCAGCACTAGCGGCTGCACAAGTCTATTCACACTCACCAGCACACACCAAAACAAGTATTGCGCGCGCCAATGGAAAAAAAATTCTGCCATGTGGCAGAACGCGGAATTTATCGGGAACTCCACGAGCGGAGTGAATTTGTCTGCTCAGGCCTAGTTTTATCTCCATGTCAATATAGGTTTAGGCAAAGCTGGAAACAATGTCTAAATCTTAATTTGCTGTTAGGGAAATACACTTTATCACCTTTATACCATGCCTTCATGGATCTGTCTTCTGCATTTGATAAAGTTAATTTTAACAAATTGTGGGCTGTTATGCTGTAGACAAGGATAGATGCCATAATTGTGCACTTTTTGGCCCATCTTCATCAAGATTTAAGTGCCAGAGTGAGGTTTGTTCCTAACGGCGAATTATCTGACCCTATTAAATTGCAGTGAGGAGTTTGGCAAGGATGTGGATAGCACCTCTTTTATTTATTTTATATATCAATAAACTTAATGATGTTTTAAGGATTACTACTCAAGGTGTACCCCATGTTCATTCTGTTCCTACACCATTACTATTGTACACTGATGACGCTGTGCTTATAGCACGGACCCCAAACGCTCTGAGGTGCCTGGTACAAGCTGTTTCTAAGTTTATTCTTGACTTAGATATGTCCACTAACTATACCAAATCACAAACCATGGCATGTGGCCACAATTGTTATCTGTTGTGCACTCTAAAGGTTGATGAGAATTGTTTAGAGTGTTTTTAAATTTCCATACCTTGGCCTAATATTTGATGCTAATGGTTCTTGGGCAGAGAGTATGATTTAGAGAAACACTAAATTCAAGCAAGCTATTTGCTCACTTTTTAACGTTTGTAAATCTGTTGGGGGTAAACCCATAGCCTCCCTCATAGATATATATTCTAAGTATTGTGTACCTGTTGCAAGCTATGGGTGAAATATGGGGTTACAGTGACTGTCGAGTGTTACAGAATGAACAGATTTGCTTTTGTAAGTGCCTTCTCTCCCTTCCTTTTTCAACTCCCAGTTACATCTGTCATAAAGAGATGGCCTTACTCTATCGTGAGGATTACATTAAGCTGGGCCCCCTTTTGTTATGGCTATCAATTTGGAATAATCTGAGGCCTCATTTTATTCATAACATCATTAACGACTGTGTGCACTGTGTCCGGGCCTGGATATCTCTTGTCTTTCTTATGTTAAACAAAACTTTACTATTATGGGTGAACCCATTTTATTTGATAATCTCTCATCCGTATTCAAGGCTGATAAGAATATTGTGAAAACTTTGTTCATGGATAAACACTGTGCTGAAAGGAATTACTTAGAATTACGCAAAACACTTGTCCGGCATTACTCTGTTTTGAAAACCAGTCCCAGCCCAGAACTCTATTTAACGCATGTGACCAATAACTGGGAAAGAACCCTAGTTTTAAAATTCAGAGCCAGCACTACATGTTACATGTTGTGCTTTTCTCCTTTGTGGATACTATAAGGAGTTAGCTAACAAGAAATGTGCTCGTGATAAACTTTCATCTCAATCCTTGTTACACTTTATGATATTTTGCACAATATTTAAATCTTTTAGAGTTTGTTATTTTTTAACTCTTTTAGAAATTCATAAATTTGAACAGTGCAGGGCAGCCTTCAGATTTTTAGAGTCATTACCAAGTACTGATGTTTGTTTCAGAGTGAGTAATTTTCTCAAGGTAGTTATGTTTTATCCTAAAAACCTTGATTTTTAAGTTGTAATATCTCTATATTGCTATTTCTAATTAATATGTGTGTTCCTGTATTATGTTTATGTTTAAGATTTGTAGAGCGCATGGCTGCCCGAAGGCTTCCCAGCGCTGGTGAGTGCTATTAGTAAAGCTGTAATGCTAAATGGACTTAACAGTGGAACAACCAAGCCTTTAAGTTTTTTCTCAAGGAGGTTTCATTTGGTTGGGCTCTGATGTCGAATGGAAGGGCATTCCACAGCCTTGGTACCAGATGGCAAATGACCTACCTCCCCATTTTGCTCTTTCGGCTCTGGTTGTCTTGAGGAGCTGTTGCTGAGAAGATCTTAAATGTCTAGTCGGGGTGTACCTGGCTATCAATTGTCTGAGCTTTAGTGGACCTTTTTTTTGATGGCCCTGTATGCCATACAGAGAGATTTGAACTTAATTCTGGCTTCAATAGGCGACCAGTGAAGCTCTTTAAATGATTCTTTAATAGATATGCGGTTGGGAATTTTTAATGAGAGTCTGGCTGCCACATTTTGCACCACCTGGAGTCTCTTTGTTACATATTTCGGCGAGCCCACATAAAGCGAGTTGCCGTAGTCCAGGCGTGAAATTAAAAGGGACTGAATGACCGTTTTGTTCAAATGAACAGGGATCAATTCAATAATCTTCCTGATCATTTTGAGTAGAGAGAAGCAAATTATTATTATGCAAGTTTATCTTTTATGATTGTCAACAACATTTGAATAAAGAGGTTGATTGATTGATTGAAGTGTGTTTCTAAATCATCATTCGCAAGGTATATGTCATCGAAATAGGACGATGCTTCTTGCTCACAATTCTGTAACAGACTTGTTAAATGGACAGAAAACACATCTGGGCTGTTCTTATATCCTTGGGACAGTCAACAACATTGTTTTTGTGACCTGAGCTAGGTAAATGCTGTCAAATACCTGCTTTCAGAAACTATGTTTTGGCAGAAGAAGCCATTTGAAATGTCTAATGTTGTTTTGTATTTTTTGCGCACAATGGTGTTCATTACTGCTGCGCTGTATGCATTTTGTACTGCAAATGTTCGTGTGTAACTGCTTAATTGTCTATATTCTAAGACTCAGCGGTATGAATGGTCTGGTTTTGTTACTTGAAACAGGATTGTTCATTGGTGAGATACAAGGCTCAATTATGCCTTAATATTCCAGTTGTGTTAGAAGTTCTCTAACCCGGAGTTTAGCTTCATGTTTAATGTGGGGAATTGTGGTTGCACTTGTGGGCTGGACTTTAAAGGTATTATATGATAGGGTGAATCTTCATCCCAGCCCACATGGTTGTGATATAATGCCGGAGTTGTGCAATGGCCCACTCCTTGCATATGCATGTTTAATTTTAAGGATGGTAATATCGCATTTCCCTCTGTTGGGACTTTTCGTACATACTCTGATGGCCAATAATTTTCAGTCAAGAGAATGTCATAACCAAATGTCAAATTTCCACAAAAGAGAACCTTAATTCTATGGGGTTTATCTCCCTCAATTTGGAGTTGCAAATTATACAATTTACCTGGAGAACTAACTCTATCAGACGGTGTTTCCACTTAAACAAATTCATTAGTTGCTCTCACCACCAGAAACCCTTGAAGATCCTGGCAAATTATTGTTTCCTCAGCTGTGCAGTCTAAGAGAGTCAGAGCCCACACCTTGTTCAGAAGCAGAGCCCTTAATATGTGTTGCATATTTAAGTGCAATTGAGGTTTTTGTTATAAAAGTTCTTCTTCCTTTTTTATGGTGATATCAAAAGAGCGCTGTATCTCTTTTATTTGATATAATACGTTTTGCCCCTAATTTCCTCCTTTTTTCTGCTATTCTATGGATTTTTGATACATTTGTTTTATATTTATAGTTGTATTAATTACTCTTTCTCTATTATAATGCATTTTAAGATATGCAATGTTATCATATATTTCTTGCTGTGAGTCCTTCTTTAGTTTTATGTAATCTTCTGAACTGTGCTCTGATTGTCCTCCTTTCTCCAAGCATGTTTTGGATGTTTCCTAATAGAAATAAGAATGATGTGTATCAGTATACTGATACCTATTAGGCTGTTTTACAATTATGGAAATTGCAGCGCTCTTCAGAGGATTCATGTGGAGGAGATCCAACCCGTGATTCAATATTTATTTTTCTTATTATTCCAGCGTTTTTAGAAGACTCTGATGCCTGTCTCTGGGTTTCATTTTCAGAATTGTCATTTAATTGTGGTTTATTGGGTCTGCCCCCCAAATTATCTTGACCTTTAGATATGTAGTTTTCAGCAATAATTTGAGGTTGTTCGAGCTCTTGGTCTGCCAGAGTGACCTGTGTGAGATGTTGGCGTACTGCCAATGCGGCTGCTTCCCCTTTATTATTTCTTAATATAATTGAGGATACTGCAGAAAAATTTCCAATTAATTTCATCCTGAAATCAGGCACAGGGGCTGCCCCTGTTCATTTTTAATCTGCTTAAGCACATCAGGAAAAATAGCTGTGGATGGTGTACCAAGCATGATGGTATAGATTGCAGCAAATGCTGTTCCCCATCTGGCTCATTCTTCTACTGGGGGAACCATCCCCAAAGGTAGGCACATTGTGAGAATTCTGTGCTTATCTTGGGGTCCCGTATGGGAAGACACTGCTTCAAGGTGATTTGTTTTTTGTGCAATCCAGAAAGGAATCTCCTTCCGTTTGGTGGGAACCTTACCCATAATTTCATAAATAGTGACTGGACTAATTGCTGGCTTTGCCAAATGAGGATGTGCAGCTTGAACAGTCCTTATAGGACTGCTGTATTTGTTCACATAATGAACTTTGTTAACCGTCTGTATAGCTAACTATACCTGAGGGAAATGCACAAAGTTCTGCTGCTGTGAGAACTCCGATTTGTGGATATGGTGTATAGCCAGCTAGGACTGGCCATGTTACCCCATCATTACTGAGGGGACCCAGCCTGACATTTTTAGTGCATGTGGTAGACCGCCTTGGATCCAATTTGTGTGTTCCTGAAATGTTAGTGCTATTTCTAAATCTTCATAAGCTCTGTAGTTGTTTGGTATGGCTGCTTCAGTGTATGTGCGAAAATTTCCTGTGTTGGTGTCTGCTGCCGGAAATATTACCCATGAATAGAATACCTCTGTTTTGTACACTTTGTGAGCCTCTACCATGAAGGTAACATCCACTCCCGTAAGAGGAAGCCCTCATTGTTGTAACATCTGTGTTAATGTTTGTCTGCAGTTGTTAGACTTGGCACCTTTGGCGTGGTTTCCCCAGACTTTTTGCCTCTACTCCTGTATTTTTGATGCTGTGCTGGATTTCGTTTTTGCTGGCCTAGAGGCTTTGGGAACTGTGCCACTGCTGATCAGTGTCAAAGTGCAAGTGCTCCCTGTGTAAATTGGTATTGTGATTGGTTCTCCATGATTGGCATATTTGATTTACTGGTCCGTCCCTGGTAAAGTGCACTGAGTGTGCCAGGGCTAGTAAATCAAATACTACTAGTGGGCCTGCAGCACTGATTGTGCCACCCACATGAGTAGTCCTGAAACGGTAACTCAGACCTGCCACCGCAGTGTCTGTGCCCAGTTGTTAACTGCCATGTCGACTTGGCAAGTGCACCCACATGCCAGGCCCTTACCTTCCCTTTTCTTATATGTCAGTCACCCCTAAGGTAGGCCCAAGGTACCCCTGTGGGCAGTGTGCAGTGTATGTGAAAGGTAGGACATGCCCTGATGTGTGTGGCATGTCCTGATAGTGAATTACTGCCAATTTCGTTTTTCACTGTTAGAAGGCTACCTGCTCCCATAGGACAGAATTGGGAGTTTGTTTATAACATCTTATAAATATAACAGCCCCTGGGAATAAGGTGGAAAATAAAGTTTAGTATGCCTGGACTCAGAATGTTAAAATGCATCTTTTAGTGAGGGTGATTTTTACATTCTGTGTTTGAAAATAACACTTTAAGAAAGTAGGTATTTTCTTGTTTAGCCATCCAGTGTGCTTCTGCTAGAATGTGGATTGACTGTCTGGGTTTGGAGTGTCAGAGGCTGAGGAGGAGCAGTGGCTCCAGAGAGCCTGATGAGTCAGGGCTGGGCTGAATAGACCTGGGCTGCATTTAGAGTAGGGGGAGGAGATTTCCTTTCACCTGAATGGGCCTGGTCTGCTTTCCACAATGCTGTCTCCACCGCCTGCCAGGAAGCTGCACTGGAGAGGACAGAACAGGGTTTGACTAGGCACAGGGCTTCTCTGCACAAAGAGAACAAAGACATTTTGGGATATAAGTATTAGACCTAAAACCCCTGAACTTTAGACTACTTCTGGAATCAAGAGGAACCTTTGCCAAGGAGAAGAGCTGGAGAAACTGAGGAGAAATACTGCCCTTGCTGTGTGTCTGGGGTTGGCTTGCAGTTGCTGTTTCTGACAAGGAAAGGAGAAGGACTTTGCTGTGTGCTGTGTCCCCTGCTTGAGGAAAGTCTCCAAGGGCTTGAGTAGAGCTTGCCTCCTATTTTGAAGTCTCAGGAACACAAAGGCTTCACTCCCAGCTCCCCTGAACTTCCTTGCTGGGAGTTCTGACCTGCCAGGAGTGCCTGTGACTGTGTGGGGCCTCTGGAGGTTGCTTCTGCTGCTGGGAGCTGGAAAGCAATGCAACAACAAGAAAATCAATGCATCGCTCTTCTTGCAACAGTTTTTCTGACGCAACGCCGTGGTGCGAGGAGAATCTCCTCGCACCGCCGCGCTGCTGCTGAAACCGACTCAGCGCCTGTCGCCGCTGCAAGAATCGACGCATCGAGGGATCGCGGCTGAAGAAACCGGCGCAGCGCCGCTCGACATCGCCGCATCGTTCGCCGACACATCCTGGATTTCCACGCATCGTCGCTGTACCGCACGTTTTCCCTGACGCATCACCCGCAGATCGGAGTCATCTCAGAATCGACGCATCGCTTCCCTGTGTCCAGTGAAACTGTCGCATCTAATCCACGAAGGTCTCAGGAATCGACGCATCTCTTTGTTTTTCGACGCTTCCCATCGCTGCGGCTGTTTGGCTTGGTGAATTTTGTCGCAACGACAGGTACTTTGCAAGAAATCATGCATCCATAGTTTTCTATGGACTCAGTTGCTAAAACCTTTTGAAAGTCATTTTTCTTAATACTTGTATGTTGGATTTTTGTCATTTTGGTCTTGTTAAGTTTAGAGAAAGATACCTTATTTTTCTTAACCGGTGTGGTGTTCATTTGTGGTGTTATCACTGTATTACTGTGAGTGTTGATACAAATACTTTACACATTGCCTTTGGGATAAGCCTGTCTGCTCGTGCCAAGCTACCAAGGGGGTGAGCAGGGGTTATCTAAAGTGTGTATTCCCCTTACCCTGACTAGAAGCAAGGATCCCTATTTGGACAAAGGTACCTACCTCTGCCAACTAGAGACCCCCATTTCTAACAGCAGTTTAGTGGTATAACCACTGGTACTGGATTAGCCATTTTAATGAATGGAATTCAGAGAAGGTAAACTATAGTGGGGTGATCCTTTGAAAGGTTCAAGCTTGAACAACCAACATACAGAAAAAGGGGTTTCCTATTTTAGCTAAGGAGGATTTTTCCTTAACACCACAGACGTCTCCATTCAAAAGGTGACTAGGGATTTTGGGCACACATACATAAGAAAACTACTCAGGAGACCCATTAAATAAGTACCAGACCTATAACATTGGTGGTGCCATGTCGTACTGTTCTTACTAATTCAATAAGACTGTGCGTTTGGGAAACATAAGCATCAAAGCTATGGGGACTACATCCACTCATACCATTCGAATATGTTGACCTAGGTGCTGGCTTGATCACAGTGTACCATCTGGACCTCTAAACCTTACAGGGTACCTGAAGGAGTCTACAACCTCAGAACATGACAACTCTTATTCCCCCAAGGAAATCATGGAAACAGATCTACCCTTTTGTTGTTAACTCAGGTATGTCTAAAGGAAGACACAAGCAAATACACAAATTGTCATTTCAAACATTTACTGAAGCAACTGGAATCTTGTGTAAAATATATGTGCTGCGATAATTAGTAGAACAAAACAGAGTATGTTAACCAGCATTACAAGAATAGTGAAAAAGATGAATATTTCAACCATTATAATTATTGCAATGATTATATGAATGCATGTAATTGTAGTCCTACCTAGCACTACCTATCCTAGTGAGCAGAGGGTGAATTATTGTTCTGCCATATACTTTGGAGTGATCTAATGCCCCATTTGCCTTTGTGTGTTTCATCCGGAAGCCAGTCTAAAGTAGCACAGGCCGCCATTCCTCTCAGGGTAGTGATGAGATTCAGCTGGGCTGGAGTTCAGGACTGGGGCAACCACTACAATCCATAGAAATGCTCCTCTGCTGAAGAACGACTTTGGGCAGTTTATATAATGAAACCTAGACCCATACGCATAGTTCCTGAGTTCAGATCTGGCTCTCATTGTTGATTCTACCAATTCAGAACTGTCTCCAAACAGACAACATTATGCAAGGGCTATTTGTGCAGTGTACTTGATCTTTGGACAAAATGTACATAGGTATGATGATGTGCCTATGAAGAAATGCATTTGTAAGCAAAACACTTTCTAGGTACACAATTGCATGCAAGCAGGCAAGCAAAATGTGGTAAAAGTCATTGAGTAAAAAAGATGTCAACTTTAAACGTGAACATGTAAAAATGGGAGTGTTTGTGCATGAGCCCTAATAACCTCAAGACTATCCAATACATATAAGATCTAAGTTGTGCCCTATAGACCTACCCAAGGCCCACCCAAAACTTATATGACCTAAGCAGTGTCTTATAGACCTATGCAAGCCCCATCTAATACATATATGGACTAAGCAGTGTCCTATACACCTACGCAAGGTCCACCCAATACATATATGACCTACGCAGTGTCCTATAGACCTACATAAGCCTCATCCATTGTATTAATGGAACTGTTATGCAACACAGGACTGCCACACTCTTTGGATAACTTTTCGTGACAATTGATGCTATGCTGCACATCAATGCACCTTGCTGCACTGAGTTGCATGTCAAGAACACAGAAGAGGAGGAAGACATGTTCTGAGTAGTTGTGCATATTTCCCTCCTCATTGTCGTGTACCACTATGTGTTTCATTGGACCATCGTGTGTAGCATTGCACCATAGTGATGTATATGCTAAGAGGCATGTTTGAGGCTTATTAGCAAGAGACACCTTCTGCCACAACATTATTTACAACACCTTACTTTCAACTTTCTATGAAAGCAGCCTTATGCATCACATGTTGAAAGCATCCATTGAGGAGAGAACTGAAATTTTATATCTACATTACAAAATCAATTATTACGTTGTTGGATTTTTGCACAGTCTCAGGGCCTGATTCACAGAACTAACTTACGTCAAAATCCTAAACTTACAACAATTTTGGTATTCACAGAATGAACTTACACATTTGGGTATTCACAGAATGAACTTACATATTTGGGTATTCACAGAATGAACTTACAACAATTGTGGTATTCACAGATTGAATTTACACATATGGGTATTCACAGAATGAACTTACAACAATTTTGGTATTCACAGAATGAACTTACACATTTGGGTATTCACAGAATGAACTTACAACAATTTTGGTATTCACAGAATTAACTTACTCATTTTGGTATTCACAGAAGGCACTTACTCATCAATGAGTAAGTGCCTTCTGTGAATACCAAAATGTGTAAGTTACACAAATGAGTAGGTTACACAAAATGTGTAAGTTACACAAAATGTGTAAGTTACACAAAATGTGTAAGTGTCTTCTGTGAATACCAAAATGAGTAAGTTTATTCTGTGAATACCAAAATGAGTAAGTTCATTCTGTGAATACCAAAATGGTAGTAAGTTTAGGATTTTGTCGTAAGTTAGTTCTGTGAATCGGGCCCTCAATGTATTTGTAATTCTGGAATGGAAATACATGCCAATTACATTTATTCATGCATGATACATTCATGCTTCAGCCAAAATACAACTAATACTTATGTAATGTAAAGTGAGGCACCTGAAGAAGGTGGCATGGGTTACGATATTTTACTATGACATGCTAGCCCTGACCGCTGATTACATATACCCCATAAAGCATAAACATAAATGGTGGTGACTGTATTCAAGTTAAAATGGAAACTGTAGTATTCCTGTATACTTTTGCAAATGGAGCTTAGCAATTTTGTAATAATTGCTGATATCATTTTTTGTTTGGACATTCTCTGGTGCCTTAGTCCCTTTGTTAACAATCAGGTTACACTTATTGCCAGTGCCTTACCTACACCAGTCCTCCTTTTCAATGTTGTGTGCTCTGGATTTTGCTGGTATGTGAAATCTAATTCCTGCACACATGCATGGGTGTATAAATAAGTGCACAGATATTCCTTCTGAGAGACACTGTCACTATGCAATCATGCAAACTGAAATTACTGCCTTTGGAGAGCATTATTCTATATTGTACAAGACACACATTGCAACACTGAGTGTGTTAGCATGGTTCAATGCATACCATTTGTATCTACATGGATTATTCATACACTTAAATGCCTCATATAGCATGTGTATAGTTTCCTCCTTACAAGCCACAACGAGTGCCTCAACTCAACAGTCCTGTAAAAGGGTTTCAAAGGAAAGAATATCTGATCTATTTATTAACAGATCAAAGTATGTCCGAAGAGAAAAGAAACGCACTTATCATTCCTCCATTCTTTATGATTTGGTACCACCAAGTTTGGGGGAAGGTTTTTAGTATTTATCACGAATAAATAATGCGCAGCACAGATTTATTCTTTTGCGTTTCCGCATGAACATGATCCCGCTACTCCTGGGATACCCTCAAAATAAATATAAATTAGCAGATCTCTCACCCTGTCCTTGTAACAATCACGCAGTACAGTCAGATCTACACATTGTATTATTTTGTAAGACCTACATAGAGGAAAGGACAACATTTATACTCCCTATCCTGAGGTACCACAATTTTAGGCAGTGCCGGGTGGCTATGTACTTTTTAAAAACTCTATGGGACCCATTTGTATGCTGTTCTGTTGCCTTATTTTTGTGGGCTTGTTTTAGGAAGAGGAAAAAGGCGGGACGAGATTTTAGTTGTAACAATTAATTGACTAGTTTTAAATTCAGAACTGCTTTTTTTCCTAAATGTTTTTATATGAATTTATATGGTTCATTGCAATTGTTTAATTCTTATTTTAAATGTGTATACATGTGTATATATTGTGTTGGAATTTTAGATAATTGTGCTTTTATGATCAGTTTTAAAAAGATCGAATAAAGCTGTGTGACTGGCCTCAACTATAAGCCCATAGCGCCGTTGGTGCATCACTTTTTTAGACGCACTGGCGACACATTATGGCTGCCCATATTTACAAGGCCACGTAAAGTCATGCTGCATGAATTTACATGGCCTTGTAAATTTGGGCCTCTTTCACACATCACTCTGCGTGAAAGGGGCGTTCCATGGATGTTGCTGTGGATTTTCCCATTAAACATCCATGGAACCTGACACATTCCCAGATTTACAAAGTGTCATAAACCTGGGAATGCGTCAGAATCCTACATCTCCCAAGTGGACGCGTAGGAGTGGTGTAAGGAGGAAAAATACTTTTAATTTCTCCTCATTGTTTGCTCTTTCTATGTGTGCTGCAGAATGCAGCACACATAGAAGGAGCAAAAAGCCATTAATGATTGTTTTTGTGCAGGAAGGTGCCCCTTCCTGCACAACAACAATCATCCCTGCAACGCAGGCACCCTTGCACCATGGCACAAGGGTGTCTGCATTGGCGCATGGCTGCTGCTTGTGCGCAGACGCAGGGGAGAATGACAGGATTGCACCAAATCTTGTAGATAAGTCACATTCTTGCCCTTTTATTTTGACACATGGCAGCATAGCAGAAAGGCTTGCTGCGCTGCCTTGCATCAAAATATAGTAAATGAGACCCTGAGTCTATTGCTGACAACCTCCTTTATATAAAACTGTTACTGAATTATGAGTAAGTAGATTAATTGTGACCATCACATTATGTGTAAAACACGATCTTTGTAGTATTTTAATATAGATACTCCACAAATAGACTCAAAAATATCACCTGTCATCCTTTGTAACTGTTGTGGCCATTATGCATTACTCATGATGCGTGGACCTGCCTCATGGACTTGCTATTTTGGTGTTGATAGTGTTACAGAGTATCAGCTATACTGCTGTGATGGCATTAGATTTAGAGGCATGTTTAACAATAAACAAGATGTTGTGTCTTACGTTCTTGTACTCAGGTCTCATCATGCATACACAGATTACTGTTCTTTCCTTTGTTAATGATTCTGATGTCTGACATTGCACAGTTAACACTCCATGCAGTACCATATATTTTTAACATCAAACATATATGTATCAGTATAAGAGTTTTTTTTAATATTTGGAAAAAACTATAGTATGACATTCACACAAACACAACACCATGACTTCATATATGTTGTGTTTAAACATACATGTTTATTAACTTTGCACAGTCAGCTGATAATTGTAGTTTGAATTTTACTTTGTTATGCAAAAACATTTGCAAATAGATTTTTTCGTCTGCCACGGAGTGCAATTGAGTGTGCAATTTCTGATTGATATTCATCATCCTCCCCACCCTCAGATGTCATTCTACACTCATAGTCCCACTGGACATTAGTCTTCCCACATATGTTGCATAATATAGCACACAAAAGGATCACTTTGCACACCATTGGTGGTGAGTACAGCCATCTTCCACCTGATTGGTCCAGGCAACGAAAACGAGATTTAAGTATCCCAAACATTCATTCAACATTGCGTGTTTTCCTCAATGCAGCATTTTATTGCTTCTGACCATCATTCTGTGCAGTTGTTAAGGGAGTCATCATCCACAGATGTAGCCTATAGCCTTGATCACCTAAAATAAGATATTTAATTGCATTATAGAAGTAGTTGAGAACTTACCTGTGAATGCTGGGTTTATGATTTATGTTGAACAAGTATGAAGCAAGTGTACATTTGATGACCACGGAGCTGCCTGTACCCCCCCCCCCAGCACATTGAGACCCTCATGGGTGAGTAGTGCACTCTATAAATCCCTGATTGATTGAAGGTTAACATTTAATAGGGTAATGTCAATATCATTGGAAATAATGTCTGTTTTACACATATGGTACTGTAGAAAGGCTTTTTATCAGTGTAAAATTAAATGCAATTCAGCATCCATAGTTACAGTTCACAAAGGAAATGGGTCTTGTTTTGCATTTTCAAAACATGACAATATTTAAATATTGAAATTTACAATGATTTAGTGTTGGCTCTAGTTTGACCTGACACTCATGACATTTGGACATTTATGTGTTTCGGTAACAGTGACTTCCACAACCTGAGTCACACATACTGTTTGGGTTTATATACTAGCCAATACATAAATTTAGAGCAAAATCTTTATTGTAGATTAGATACACATAATTCCTTACAATGATTTTGTTATTGGAACCATGAACCATTCTAATATATGCTGAATATTCCTTTAATTTCCTTTGTTCATACAGCAGCAATATGTTAATGTTTGCTATATATTTGATGGAACTTATAATAATAACATTTTTAAGTCAATGTAGTAAAATAGTCACTGATACGATTTGATGCTTGAAGAACTAGCAATCATCTACACACATGTCCCCATCAATTAATTTATGCGTCTGTATGTATATGTTTATTATTTATTTAAGTACATATTTTGCAATGATTCAAAGATTATGATTCATTGTTAGAAGGATATGTTACTTATTGGAACCATGCAATTGTGAGGCCTTAGTATGTGAGAAGTGACTCTTAATTTTGGAATGTGTCTCACAAGATGACAGGGGTATGTTAGAAATAGGTATGTATTAGTTTTCACCCCAGCCAAGCCAAACATTTAGGTGCCTTGAGTGATTTTTGAAATCACATTCACTCAAGGCAGCAGCCTTATATGGACTTAGATGATCTTTCTTGATGTTAGTCTTTCCATAGGTGGAACAAAGTCATTCATATGCATTAACTCAATACATTGGACAAATGGGCAGAATGACAGTAGCTATGCACTCTACTACTGCATAACATGGTGTGCATCCCAGACCCTGACATTAGATTGAGACACAGATTTTGTACACCTAGTAATTTTGTCTGCCTATATATATACTGCTATCTGCAGCATACATGGTAAGAGGATCACTATGCTGGTATGGTGAATGTGTGCTCTCACACAGTGAATTCGCACAGGTCGCATACTTTGTAGGTTGTGCTGCATTGCATGTAACAGTAAACTTGACACATGATGGTAGACATTTGGCTATCTGATTTGTTCCAATGCACAATGTATGGCATATATTTATGAAGCCATTAAGTTGTCCCTGCTTCACTCAAGATGACACAAGGGCAACACAAAGGCTGCAGTAATTTTTACAAAGCCACACAAGGCCTGATTTGTGTGGCCTTGCGTGGCTTTCTTAAGAAATGTAATGCAAAGCGGCTGCTTGTGCTGCATTACATTACATTTCAATCAGGGAGGCGTTCCATGGGTAATACCTAGGATATACCCATGAATTTTAGGGCATTCCAAGATTTACAAATACTTGCAAGCGTGGAAATGCATCAAAATGCTATGCCTTCCCAAGTGAGGCGTAACAAGAAGAAATGTCTTTATTTCTCTTCATTATTTTCTCTTTCCATGTGTGCTGCATTCTGCAGCCCATATAGCAAGAGGAGACTGCCTTTAAGAATTTATTTGTGAAAAGTTGTCCCTTCCTTTAGAAAAAGAATCCAGTCTGAAGTACAGGCATCTTTGCCCTATCATGCAAGGGTGCCTGAATTGGTGCTAGGCTGCACACTGCAACAGTGCAAGAAGAGAGCAGAAATGCTCCATAACTTTGCAAATATGGAGCATTTCTGCCCTTTCCCTTTCATGCAACTCAGCACAGCAACTTTGCTTGCTGCCCTGAGCAGCGTGGACATTTAGTAAATATGTACCTATATGTACATTCAACTACTTATTTACACACAATTTGGAAATTATAACGTATTTAAGAATTAATTATAATTTTTTATAACTTACCAATTACTAGCCCATTCCCATATTTTTCATCCTCAAAACGCTCATTGATGGTACTGTGCTTGAATATATAGGCATCATGGACCATTTCTGAGTACTTTGCTAGGGCATTGGTAAACAGTCCATTATGATTCACAATTGCATGCACATTGATGGAGTAATTGTGCTTGCAATTTCTGAAAATGGCCGCAGTAGCTGCCGGTGTCACTAATGGCACAAGGGTGTAATCTATAGCACCTAGCACAAGAGGGGATCACACATCTCCTCATGTGCATACAAAGTTTGATTTGTGGCTAGTTGTTCAGTGGTTTTTGGCAATGCCAGGTACTGTGGTGTAAGTTTGATGATGGCAGAAAAGGCACTCTGTGAAATGCCAGACAACATTGCAGATGTCTTCTGGAATGAGCCAGAACGCAACATATATAGGAATGGCATCAATTTCACAAGCGGTGAGATGGCATTGGTCCTTCTAGTTGCAGGTTAAAGACTTGAAGAGATCTTCTACAACAAATCCACAATGCTCTCCTTCTTCAGTCTGTATAACTGGATCACCTCCTCCTTCTCCCTGAGATCAATGAGGGTGGACCTTTGTCGAAATATGCGCTCCTTCCTTCTTCACTGTCGCTGTTGTTATCTCGCACCAACTCCCAATTGCAAAATAACTATCTCCATGGCATTGATGAGCTTGCCAGAAAGTTTTGTGATGGAGATCTTTTTCTACTGATGCCCTTCCATTCTTTGCTGCTCCTGCATTAGCTATGCATAGTATTCTGACACTTTTCCATAGTTGCGTTCCACTGCATGATTGTGCATCACGCAGTGGTATATTGATAAATCCCACTGCATTAAGCCTGCGCTGAATTTTGCGTGGCAACGCTTAACATGCATGCATTCACTCCTATGTGATGCAGGCCGATACAGCACAGCACTTGCCCCACACAAGTACCTACAAACGAAGCAGTAAGCCTCCTCTTTCACTTGATAAATCTGACTTAATGATTGTGTTGCCCTTGCATCACCATACGTGACACAATGACAATGCAATTTTTTGCTTAAATCTGGCCTTTGGTGTTGCCTTACTAATACAACAGTGCTTCCAATTTGGTTTCCTAGCAAAAATTACAGCAAGGACTTACCTTTGCTACTTTTGTAATTTGGCAGTATTTTAATGTTATGCCTGACCCTTAACTAGCAATCCTTTTACGGGAGATTGGCACAGAAATGATAATAGTTATGCAAATATAAAACTGAGGAGGGGAATTACATAGCCCCCTCAGGCTGTGAATTCTGTTGTACAGTGTAGTATGTGCATATGGCAACTGGGTCAGGCCATGTGATTACTGTCACTGAACTGTTATGAACTTTGCTGAGGCGCCTGTGGGTAGTAGCATTGCCATTTCATGATAATTTCACCAGTAGTGTCAGAAAAACAATGATTGGTTAAGCCATTAGGAAAGATTTGCAATAGGTGCATACAAAATTAATGTAATTTGCTGTAGTGCAATTACAAGACATTACCGCAAAATTAGTCGAAATTATGTGTAATTGCGTGAACTGCATCTCATACTCAAAAGTTCCATGAACTGTCCATTCGGGTACAAATTCAACTCGAAATGTAATTTCGAGTTGATTTCTGGTCAGCTCCCATTCATATCACTGCTGCTTGCATTTAGATTTTCATTTTGAGCTAAAAAATTACCTAACCAATCTGCTCAGGTTTAAAACTTACTTGAAATGCTTATGTTGTTCAAAAATTACCCAAACGCTACATCCCGCATAAAGATTTCTCCTCCAAATTACATGATGTGGTGTAATGGTGTAAGATCACATACATTTTGTTTCAAAATTACCAAATGTATGCCAATTAGGCCTGTATAATTAACATTTTGCCAAAGACTAAGATGCACTTTGAGTACTGACTGAAATATAAAAAGCCAGCTGCAGTGCGAAAATAAAACAAACATGTTTACTTTCTGAAACGCATCTATGAGATAAAGGTTATAAAGATTTTAATCTGTGGTGATTCAGTGTGCTTTTGAGCTACAAATCGTCCCCATGCAAGCACTACAAGCACTCTATTGGAGGTGGAATGAGGCATAAAATTGAAAATAGCATGAGATGAAAGAGTGATACTCCTCCAGGTGGAGCCCATGTCTAGTCTATATGTATTTTGTACAATATGTCTCTCACACAGCTGCTTTTTCAAGACAGACCTAAAAATAAATGAAGCATACATTAACACTGGGACATGAAGACACATCAACCGAGATAAGGGCAGAGAGACACATTTATCAGCATTATTATGGGTAGTTCATACACATTACAAAGACAATTGGTGTACCTTTGAATGTATTAGCCGAGCTGAGATTCACTAAACTTTTGCGCTGTTGTTGCATCACACAAGGTGACGCATGGCAATGCAAAGGCTTAAGTAAAACTTACAAAGTCGCACAAGGGGCTATTTGCTCCGCCATGCGTGACTTTGTAACAAAATGGAATGCAAAGCAGTGGTTTCCTCTGCGTTGTATTACATTTGGTAGTGGTAGGCATTCCATGGGTGGAGCATGGGCGATCCTGTGCATCCACCCATGGAATTTGATGCAATCCCAGATTTACTGAAACCAGTAAACCTGGGATTGCGCCAAAATGGTATGCCAACCCAACCATGGGAAAACGAGGAAGAATCCGTTCATTCTTTCTTCTTACTACATCTTTTCTATGCGTAACGTATTCTGTATCACACATAGGAAGAAGGAGTTCCCTCTTGGGATTGCTTTTGAGCTGGAAGGTATCGCTTCCTCCACAAAAACAATCCTGTGTGTAATGCAGGCATCCTTGCACCACGTTGCAAGGATGCCTGTGTTGTCTCTAGGCAGGCTCAAGTGCGGCAGCACAGACAGAAACCTGAAGTTCATCATATCTTAGTAGATATAGCGCTGTTCAGCTCTCCCGTTCATGCAATGCAGCGCAGCAACTTTGCCTGCTACCCTGCATTGTGAGAACTTTTAGTAAATATACCCCCTGGTTTCTCCAAAAGAAAATCTGCAAAGAACACACCTAGGAAAAACAAAATCCATCTAATCGAATCGCCCCTCTGTTCCCGCTATTGGCTGAAGTGTATTTACATTGTGGTCAAATGTCTCTTATTTGAGGATTTTCTTTTCAAGAGAAAAAAACCCAGTGACCACAAATGTTGCCAGAATGTTTTACATCATAACTACTCTAGGCAAAAACCAGCACCATGTCCTTAGAATATTACTTCACATACCATGCCATGCTTGTTGACCCTTAGGACAAAAATCCCCTCGGGGTATAATTAGTATGTCTGTCTGGACTACAGGCTTTTTAAAAAAAAAATCTTGTTTTGTTCTTTGCTTTCCAAATCGTATACACTAATGTCCCTTTTAAAAGACTGTTTCCGCAGGAGGCGATTCCGATTTTCAACCCCACAACAATGTACAGGAACCTGACATTAAATGTAATTCTTTACTCACGGGAAGCAAATTTGTCTTTTTTCTGTCATTTGATGATTGCTGCAGCTGGCCAACGTGTTAATCACGTCGGACAGTCATGAAAGCTAAACTGCAATTGACCACTTTCCTCTGCTTTTGCACTCAGACCTGCCTGCCTTTCCACACTGTCATGCGAGAGGAAGGAATGTCTGCCTTGCACTTTTATGCTCTGTGTGCAGATTTCTTTTATATTTATACTCCAGCAATTTAGCATGTCAATGACTGAACACATACTGCATGGTAGTAGAAACAGCAATTTGTATTCATGCATTTCGGAGAGCTTCACTTTATAAAGTAATGAAATGCTTTGAGTCGGCAGCTGAATGTCATATTATCCGGAGAAACGCAGTAGAGATAAATTGTAACAAAAAATCGCTAGTACTTCGGCTCATAGCTATTTCTTTTCTGTCTGCAGCTATCCGAGAAGAAAAGAGATTTTTATATCTGTAACATCATATTTCATGAATAGTTTTCAGCTTAAATCTCTGTGCTGCTAAACTGTAAAGTAATAACCTTGTGGTGTGTGATACTCTGTTCTTCTCACTGTCTATGGCGCACAGCTTTTCCTGCATTGTAAGTATAGAATATCAGATTGCGGAAATCGGTGGAAATATTTATTTCAATGGGGATTATTTAGATTGTAACCATGTGCATACTCAAAAAACTCCTAAAGAAGTATGCAAGTGTTGTAATAGGAGTGACTCAGAAATCCTAAATGAATATTTCTACCTTCCAGGGGTGTAACACAGGCACCTGCAGCCCCTGTGGTGCAGGGGGCCTAGCTCGAATGGGGCCACCAACTCTTCCGGGAGCCGCCATCATTCAGCCAATGAATACCTGTGAGACATATGAGCTCAGGGGCTCCTCTCAAATTCTATAGGCGGGCCTCATCATTTTGCGTAAAGTCACTGCTCCTTGTCAGGTGGTGACGTGCATGTTCGTGGTGCTCCCACTGGCATAACAAAACTTGAGGAGGCCCCCTGCAAAGTACATGGAGTGGGCCCCCCTCTGTACTTACTCAGGAGCTCTCGGGCCAGGGTATTGTGCTTAGGGGGCCCCTTGAAGATCGGGCTCCACCCCGCACTGCGGGGGCTGCAAGGGCCTTTGTTACGCCACTGGGTGCTCATCAAGGAACACGCTTTTGTTTAATTGTCATTGAACTGATTATAGCTTAAGAAATGTGTGCTTATCTGAAAGTGTGTAAACTCAAGGAAGTGGGAGTAATATATCACGTGGTTAGATCAATTTAAGGAAACCACGCTGCAGGATGCATCGTTTTACATCTACTGCCCCATCCACTTTCACAGCTAAAGATGGGGAGCCCTGGGTAGAGCATAGGTGGCACCATGCGGTACATGACTTATAAATGACTCCATCTGGCAACATTTAAAAAACAGCAATGAAACGGCATCAAACATGCTGTGAAGGGCGTGGGTGAGAGCTGCCGACTTGGGAGATCGAGTCTCGGCATCGGCTCAACATCCTTTGATTTTGGGCAAATCACTTAAAATACAAGTAGCGATCTTGGAGGGGTGGTGGGGGCATTGTGAAGGGAGAGACAGCAGAGGGCGAGCAGGCTGCCATGAGCAGGAAACAAGGTGCGATGGTGAAAATGAAAGTGGGCATGTCGTTAAAAGGCGCACCGCCTTTGAAGTAAAACAATAATTAAATCAGTGATGCCAATGCTGACCGAAATATGAAGCCCAGCGTCCATGAAGCGGGCACTGTGCTGATACACAAGCTGAGGCAAACAAGAAAAAAAATGTGCACAACGAAACCTATATAAAAAAAGCATAAGACCACGTGAGACAGGGGCAGGCTCCTGGGAGAGTTTAAAACACAAAAAGGAGCGAGTAATTAAGCATGCAGACCAACCAAAAGTAAGCATTTATGAAGGGCACGGACAGGAACGAATGGAAAAGATGGGAGGTGCTTCAAGCTGCATCCTGGGATACAGCATGCCTCGCAGAGCAGCACATGCGCTGTCCAGGCTCAACCGAAAAACCAGAAAGGGAGCAAGAGGAAAAGGTACATCAAATCGAAAGGAGAGGTATGCAGACAAGGTCTTGGAACAAGAAAAACAGTGACATATCACTTGGATTTTGACCATGGTGTTAATGTTGTAAACTTATCAAATACGATTTTGACTCAGGAAATGTATACATAATTTAAAAGTGGTATGAGCTTTTTCCCACTGCATGTTGTAATATATATGATCTCAAAATTGATGTATATATATTTGTCTGTCAATTCAAATTGAAGAAGCATGTTCTGTCAAATCCTATGAAGAATAAACTAAGGCACCAGAAAATATATTCAATGACTTGACAATTCAGGATATTTATGAAACAACTACACTGTTATCTATTTCTGAGTTTCAAGAAGATCCTATAACTTTGAGTAGGACACTTTCAGATCATGAGCTATGTGCAAATCTTAGCATTGAAAGTGAGGTCAAACAGAAGTCTAGATGGACACCTTCACTTACGAGTTACGAGTGGCAATATTATTGATCTTTTTACAAAGCTATTAATGCAGAGATTGACAAATGGGATATAGGTTCATGGATGCAATATCAATGGCGACATATGGATAACTTAACTCTGTTAGAGCGTGCTGCTATGGAAACAATTGCAACAGAATAAGGATCTGATCATCAGAGAGGCAGATAAGGGAAGTAATATGGTAGTCGTGAATAAGGTGGACTATGATAATGAGATCTATTACCAACATAGTGAGCTGTCATGCTACTGTAAATTAGACCATAACCCCACTATGGATGTTACTAAGCAGATTAATACTAAATTGAAACAATGGGACATTTTGGGCTTGTTAATTGATGATGAGTACTATTATTTGCTTATTGATCGTCTAAGTTATCCTTTTCTGTATACGCTACCGAAAATACACAAAGCCATTTTGACCTGGCAGACCAAATTTTGCAGGTATAGTAGGTCCTACTGAGAGGATCTCTGAATTTGTGGATTTGTGTTACACTCCTATGTATTTAATCTGCCATAATATATTCATGATACAAAACATATTTAGAATTTAATTAGTGATGTGACATGGGAGTCAGGTATGATGTTGGTTACTATGGATGTCGTATCCTTGTATATGAATATCACACATCAACACAGCATTGCTGTTCTTAGGCATTTCTTGAACAGGAGTACTATTGTGCTTTTGGAACATATGGAGATGCTATTAGCAATGACCAAATTGACTCTAGAAAACAATGTCTGGTTGTTCAATGGAGAATAGTATAGACAACTAGGTGGCTATGCAATGGGCTCCAGATTTGTCCCGTCTTATGCCAACCTGCTAAATGGGTGGTTTGAGGTGTGTCATATCTGGGGCTTGGGTGGAGGTAATAGGAGTAATAATATCCACAATTGGGGAAGGTATGTTGATGACTGCATAATGTTTTGGACTGGCAATATTATTGAGCTGAAACAGTTCTTTGAATATTTAATGCAATTACCTTGAATATGTCCTTTACGTTTGAATACAGTTATGAGCATATAGTGTTTCTAGATGTGGAACTGTACATATGTGATGATTGAATACATGGCAGAATGTATGGGAAGAAAACATCATGTAATGCCTCATCACATGCTTCATGTTCCCACCCCAGGTCACAGATAAATGTCATCCCATATGGAGAGGTGGTAAGAGCAAGTCATAATTGTAGTGAGGAATCTGAGTTTCTGAATACCTTGTGTGATATTGCAAGTAGATTTTTGGTTAGAGGCAATGATAGGAATGCAATTATGAACGTTAGTAAAAAAACAGGTCAACTGGATTGCAGATCTATGCAATTAAACAAGGAATGTGACGCTAACTGCCAGTTGGGAATGATGAGACTGGTGATAGACTTTAATCTCTTTGCTAGTAAAATATATAACGTCTTACGTAAACATTGATATTTGCTCACTATGGATAAGAAGTTGCAACCCATTCTGACAAGGTGCGCAAATGTTACTTACCGTAAAGTAAGGTGTATACGTAACATTATTAGTTCCAGTAACACTGTACCTGTGGCATGTCATTCATGGTCTGACATGACTAAGGGATTCTACATGACACGCATTCACTTGGTTCTGACCGCAGAGACGATGCTGGACCTCAAATCCCACACTGGGGCTGTGAATGAAACAAGTACGTACAACCTTAATTCACCCACTGCCTCTGAGGGGAAGGAGGGTTGGGAGAAAGCAATAAATAGATAGACTTGTGTCACTTGGTCTGCTCTGCTGCCTTTCAACACTGCACAGGAGGATCTATACTTCCTGGACCTTTCAGTGTTGATATGGGTGCGGTGCACTGGAAACAACAAGAAGAGTTATTTACTGACAGTTCTCAGCATATAGTACTTAAACAGTATATACAATAATAATAGCACTTACAGACTTCATCACAAATTATGCTTGAGAGCAGATACAATTCAAAAGTAATCTGGAGTTTCTGGCACTCCTCAAAATGTCTTAACAAACAATGTTCTGTTCAAACTTGAATGTATGGAATGTGCCCTCAAAGCCTTTTCCAGTTCTGATGCAAATATATTTTGGAGTGCCCACTAGAACAGGTGTCCAGAGTGCCAGGACTTACAGAAACATAGAAACAAATAATTTCCGATTCCCACAAACAGGTTATCACCTACAAAGAACTCCGTCTTGGCTTAATCTCAAAACGTACCTATGGATTAGTGTGCACTAACCGGAGAATCAAGTACTTGGCCTTGTCTTTCATTCTTCAACTGAAATCCGGAGGAAGACTGGAGGCTGTGGTGCAAGAAGCCAAATAAGAGGTGGAATATTAGCACTGGACGCGAAGACACTGGAAACGTTGATGGAGTCAGGATCATGGGATCAACAGGAGACTAAAGCACTGGAGGGTTCTGGGCAACTCAGAGGATGAGGTGCAGGGAAAATGCATGCGCAGGACTGGAAAGAGGTCAGGCCTCAACTCAGGTTCAGAAGGGGTATATATACCCGATGGGAGAAAATGTTCCAGAAGGGCATGTGGCTCACATGGAAGGCTGTGAAAATCAAAAGAAAACCTGGGAGAGACCACATGTTAAAATAACGGATGTGACCTTTGCTAATGGAAGGTGCAAGTGATGGTTGGAATCAATTAAACACGGCAGACAGAACTAAAGAGCATTAGCCGTTGGAGTCAATAGATCAAGACAGTTAGCGCCAATAACCAAGGCAGGTGTAACAGATAAGCATAAATGGTTACAGTCATAGGTAATGGCGGATGGAGCTAAGTAACTAAGAAACATGTGATTCTCTTACGAGAGTGCAAGCAGAGGCAACAGCGGTACAGGAGGTTCAAATGGGTTAAGAGCTCTGGGAGGAGGACCATGGTTTGCAGGAGGCTGTCAGGTGCCACAGGGGAAAGGCAACATGCTCCCTGTGCACAAATCCCACAGTACAGAGAGCACAAGGGAGGGTCATGATACTACAAATGTGGGCACTGTAATATGAGCAGGTGGGCTGATGACAAAAAGAAGATATTTTGTTACTGTAACTCTTGTGAATATGTGATCAACACCCATATTTATTGTATTTATTGTAGTACACATTTTGCAAATGTAAAAAAGTATATGTAGGAAGTGCTATCAGAACATTAAGAGATTGAATGACTGAGCACTTTGGGGATTTGAAACAACAGGACTCAAAATAACCTATAGCAATACTTGCAATGGATTGTGAGGCACAGAATGTACAAACAAGTTTTAAATTTCATGGTGTTGACCACATTAAGATATAAGGGGTAGTAGCTGAGAATTAAAACTGAGACAATGTAAGACTGTATGGATTATCCTATTGAAATCAGTGGAAATGGGTTTAAACATGAACTATGAATTGAAATACTTTCTGGGTATCAGCTTATGTTAGAAATTGGATACGCAGCACTGATTGCCCCATCCATTTCATATAAATACTCATTCGATTACATTTCCTTGAGTGCTTATTTCATTTCTGGTGGGTTTTACACAGTTATTTTGCATGACACTCACTTGTTGGTATCTAGTTATATGATCAGGTCTGTTGTGATTTGTCTCGTTTCAGGTTTACTTTAGCTGGTTTTCCTCTTCTGTTGGTATAATGCTAGGACATTTGTATGGTTATTGTTAGACCTGGCATCTTTTGATGTGGTCTCCCTTGGCCTTTTGACTTCTGATCTCCTGTTTGGACCTTGTTCTGCTGGCGTAGGATGTAGTGTAGTGTATGTCATATACATACTGGTAATTGGTGTATACATGATTGGATGATTTGAGTTAGCTATAAGTCCCTTGTCTAGGGGCAAGACATATACCTAGGGCATATAACTCAGATGCTCCTCCGTGAGCCTGCAGCACTGGTTATGCCACTCATGGAGGTACCTCTTCAAACGTGACACAGGTTTGCCCAGGCGGGCCTGTGTATTCAGGTTACTGTTACTCAGCTTGGCATTTAAAAAGCTTCTGCATATCTCTCTCTACATCAAAGTGCTCACTAGGGGCAGGGTGCGGTGTCAGGAAGAGGCAGAGCATGTGTGCTACATGCACTGGTAGTGAAAGGCACCGGATGGTGTGTTCGGTACGGTGGGCCCTTCTTTTCACTTGATTAACATGGAGGACCATGAGGGACTGCAACTGGATTATTGCAGACTTGTGGTTGCCTGTATTGCTTCGCCCTCCCAAATAATAGAAAATGCTGCCCCCCCCCCACACGGAGGCACAAACATGGCAAAGCAATAAAAACACCACCAGGAAAGGGATTTCACTTTTATAAGATGAGACACATCAAAAGACTGTTCTCAGAATAAGGAATGGGGATTTATTTGTGCAGCACTCTCTAACAAGCAATAATATCACACTTATAAGTAGGCAAATGCAACTGTTAAATGCATGGAATAAAATACATGAAATAAAATACAAGCTGCTATAATATGGATAGAAGTACAAACAGATAATAATATGCGTGTTCTCTCCAAGAAATCAGAAAGATATATACACTAAATACATCAGATAATCATAACCACTAAAGACTTGAATGTGCACACAGACACATTCACACATCACAATGATGATTATAGACACTGGAGACTTGAATGTGCACACAGATACACTCACACATCACAATGATGATTATAGCCACTGGAGACTTGAATGTGCATGCAGACACATTCACACATTACAATGTCAATAATCAAAAATAAAACACCTCACTGGCTGCAAACACTGCCTCTTAGCCCACTCCAGACTGGGGGATTCACAGCCAGGGTTAAGAGCCTCAGCAAACTGGGTTCTGCAACACTGAAGTAGACGTGACCATCATTCAGGTAAAAATCCCAGTTTCCAAGTCAACAAACGCCAGCTTTATAATCTCAAAGCACTCTAGAAGTTTCCGAGAGGCCCTCCTCTGCGCCAAGGAAACTTACTGGAGTTGGCCACTCTCCATGCAAGCATTCCAAAAGCAAAAGAGTTCCCACATTTCTTCTGCGCTCTCACATGTTCCAGCCCTTATCTAAAGGAAGCTTACAAATGTTTTCAGCAGTACAGAAAACAATCTTTGAAAACAAAACAACCTTGAACATGAATAGCCTAAACAACGTAGTAATCTGGGGGCATGCCTGTGTGCGCAAAAAGCTCAAGCTAGACAGAGTCAGAATTCAAGATGGCATGAGGGCATGTCAAAGCCAATGGTAAGAGCTGCATAATTCTTCCCAATGTACAACACAATGCACATTTGTGCACCACTGCCTATAGCATCACACACTTCATCTCCCAATGTAAAACATTATGCCCATTTGAGCACCACTGCATATATATCACTGCACTTCGAGACCAAGAAGTACATTCCACACCTCTCACTCTCATGCTTTCAAATGCACATCCCACACGTTCTGTTCCTGGCAAGGCTGTTCTACTTTTGTGAAAGCACACCCACTCTGAAAATTACAAAGAGACATGAAAGAAATCTTCAAGGAAAAAAGTCACATGCAGGAAAATGATGTCGTACATTCAAGCTAGTGTAAAGCAAAACACCAAAAGTCAATTAAAATAATGGTTGTCAAAGGTAATCACGTGGTCCCAATACATGGGAGTGCCTCTAGCACTACATTCCACTCCATGACCTTTGACTATCATAACATACATATCAAAAATCAACTGTTTAAGTCTAAGCACAAATATAAATGAAGCACACATTAAAACAGTGACATTATAAAAGTATGTAACATATTACTTCATCTAAAAAAACTCATGTATATGTGATAACTTATTACTTCATGTAAAATAGCTCATGCATATCAGATAATAACTCAGCTACAGAAATAAATGTGTGATGAATACACCAAATGAATACATAAATAGAATCAAACAAGTTAACTCATCAATGCTCCTAGTGTTATAAATGGCTAATTCTGGAACTTCTACTATTGAAGCAGCCAAACTTATATATTTTGCTTAAAATAAAGGAATCTCAAAATCTTCTTCATCAAACTGAACAGATTCACTTTCAGGATCAGTTCACTTTCATTGTCATTAGAGCACATTCAAAAACTGTCTTTGCAAGGTAAGTTCATCTGGTTGATTCAGCCAGAGAATGTCAGCAACAATGTCCCTCAAGGCCCCACTCAGACAAAGGCACCCACACGCAGGACAGGGACATCAGGTACATCAACACGTTGCGGTATGAAACAAGCATCACTCTTCTTGCAAAAAACATTTTTCAGAAAATACATGTTCTCCTTTTTCTGTTTTGGGTCTAATGGCAAAGTTTTATCTTTTCTTTCTGCATGGTTCTCAACTGGTTCTGGGGAATTATCTGAGAATTCTACCCACTCTTTGGTCTCTGGATTCTTGGCAGTGGAGTAAAACTCTCCTTCCCCTTGCTCAGTAAGAAGGGCTGGGGCAGTCCCCTTCCTGACTATCTCTCCACACAGTGCTGAATAAGTACACCCTTGATCATTTGGCATTGGCCCAAGGCAATCCATTTGCCTATCTGCGCTGATAATTTTCTTTTCTCCAACTGGCCCCTCACCATCTGTGGAACTGGTCCGTGCTGTGCATACTGACAAATAGGAATCACAGTTCTAATAAGGTCTAGGGGAATATGCATCCCTTCATTCTCTGCCCACCTGTTAGTGTCTTTCTCTCCCAAGTGCTCCCACTCAGCCATGCCCACCAAATCAGAATTGTGCGTCACCACCTCTGCCTCCAAGATTTTAGCCTTTTCATCTGTAAGGAAATCAAAGCATCTGTCTAGTAAATGTATGGGGCAATCAGTGTCTACATGATACACAGAAGCTGTGCTTTGCAGTAACATTTCCCAAATATCTGGCCACAACTCCTTGTTCCACTTCCCTAGGGAATCTTGTGTCTAAAGCACCTCAGACACCACCCCTGGATTTTCTACTGGGACGTGCACCAACTGTTCATGCAAAAGTGCAGTTTCTGCCTGTATGTACCACTCGATCACATTTGCTACTTGTGCATTACCTGTTCTGTATGACCCAAGGGAATTCATCATCCATTGCATTAGAGAAAGTTCAAAATTCAACCTTATTGTCATCTGCCCAGTAATTGTCATTGTGCAAAGACAGAAAAGCAACTGTGTCTGCCCAGTGTCTGTCAGAGCACAAAAACACACACACAACTGTGTCTGCCCAGTGTCTGTCGCAGTGTAATGAAACACCAGCAACTGTTTTTCAAAGGGAGTGAACCACCCTCCAGCATCTGACAATGTTTCAATTCAAAAGCCCAAGAGCATTCTCTTCTTTCCTTGTGTTTCCCGCATACTCCAAGTAGCACACTCTCAAAACAATAGGCTTTCCCAGATGTCAAATGGACAACATTCAAATATATATATATATATATATATATATATATATATATATATATATATATATATATTCACTGAAAAAACCATAGGTTTCAGGGGCGTTATAGTTAGTTGGACATTTCACTCGTACAAAACCATAGAAATTCCCCCGTTATAGTTAGTTCAGCTAACTATAACTTGCGCGCCCAGTAATGCACTGCTGATGACGTCACATATTACATCACTCATGACATGGTCAGTGACATCACTCATGACATCACTGATGACATCTCAAATGACATCACTGATGACATCACTGATGACATCATCCTTGTGATAGAGTGGCAGACCTCCTCTCACCCTAATATAACCTTTGATACACACACTCAAAAATACAAACTAACATTTTCAAAACAATGGACATACCAATACTAGTTACAACACACCTATTCAGTAATTCCAAGATCTACACACACATCCACTCATTCACCAACAGTCCCTATACAGTCACTCCATACATGTACTCACTCATCATATGTACTCATACACCTATACATCCTGTTACACACCGCCACTCATCCATAGAGTTACTCACACACATAGTCACACATGCAAACAAAGTATCAAACATCCATTTACTTGCATATACAGTTATACACACACTACCACACTTACTTCTACAGAAACTTACACATACTTACTCTCTTAAACAATCACATATAGAAACACCTACTTATTTGTACAGGAACTCTTCCAATCTCTCACTCTCACATATACTCACTTATATACACCAATACTCACATATACTAGTTTAAAACATATGTAGTTACTCATAAAGACACTATTGAGACAGTCATTCACTCACTAACACACCCATACACATACTCATCCACCTATACAGTCCTGCACACATGCTGTCTTCAACACATACAAACAGTGAGTCACTCATTCATGCATCTATGCACTAAGTAATACCCCCACCGAACCATACAGACACTCAGACACTCATACTGATACTCAAAAAACCAACTAATAACCCATATAGACACTCATGTAGCTACTCACCAACCCATGCAGCCACTTATACACAAAGTGAGAGACTGATACAGATATTTTCATATTTAAACATTACTCACTAACCCATGTATTCACTAAGATACACTTAGTCAGTTATACAATCAATTTTACCAAAAAAATCATCCATTTAGACACTTATATACCCATTTATTCTTCCATTGACCTTGAGATATACATATATAAAACATATTTAATTTTCAGAAAAACACACATTCACTAGATGATGTCATCAGTGATGTCATTTGAGATGTCATCAGTGATGTCATGAGTGATGTCAATGACCATGTCATGAGTGATGTAATATGTGACGTCATCAGCAGTGCATTGCGGGCGCGCGAGTTATAGTTAGCTGAACTAACTATAACGGGGGAATTTCTATGGTTTTGTACGAGTGAAATGTCCAACTAACTATAACGCCCCTGAAACCTATGGTTTTTTCAGTGAATTTCTAAGGTTTTTTAAATGCTAATTTCTAACTATAACGTGCCTGAAACCTATGGTTTTTTCAGTGAATTTCTAAGGTTTTTTAAATGCTAATTTCTAACTATAAAGTGCCTGAATCCTATGGTTTTTTCAGTGAATATATATATATATACATACATATATATAATGTAACAAATATTTATTTTACATTATGTTATTGTTTTCAATTCTTTGAATTTGCTACTATAAAAAGCACAATATATATATATATATATATACATATATATATATATATATATATATATATATATATATATATATATATATATATATGTATATATATATATACTACCTTAAATGCTAATTTCTAACTATAACGTGCCTGAATCCTATGGTTTTTTCAGTGAATATATATATATTTATTATACTATGTATACATGTGAAAATGTCTCGGTCCCCTGTTTGCCTCGGTGGCACGGAAAAAATGGGTGGAACTGACGTCAGCACGCCGACGAGGTTCTCTTATGGCTCCGATGACGTCATACGGTGTCGCGAGCGGAGCCGTGCTATTATGACGTCCTCGTTGACGTGGGAGAGCTAGGAAAGAATTTCCGTGGAATGCTGGTGCAGGGGATATTCACCTAAGTGTTCAGGCTAGTACTTTGGGAGCAACTGTTTATGTTGCCACTCCAGAAACCAAAACCAGTGATCCGAGGGCAGAGGCCCTGCAGATGGCACATGAGGTGGGGTGCCCAGACGTGTGCACCGGCGGGGCAGCGAAGTGACAAGCACCACAACCCACAAAAAAGGTAACGAGGGCACTGAATAACACAGGATCTTCTCTTTGTATTTGGCAGGAACAACGAAGTTAAAATGCCCTAGTACCAAAATGTAGAATTAGTGCTACAACGGTCTTCAAGAGGACCTGAGATGCCGCTTCTGCCTCCCGAACCCTGGAGGTGGCACATGGGTCACGCGGTACGGTCATACTGCGGTGGGACGCACACTCGTTGACCTCTCATGGCACTGCTCCACACTTCAGGGAGGACGCTTTCCATTAGCTATGTTTTCTGATGACATGTCGCGCCGACCCCGTCCAACAACAGAACTCCTTTAGATCCAAACAGACTCTTCCACTCTCTCACCGGAAGTGAAACCAGGCCACGCAGACACTTTCACAATACAACAGCCGGGAATGCACTTTTCGGTAAAAAAAAACACATTCCTTCCTCCTAATTAATCAAATAAACGTCTCACTGAAGAACAGGGGCCAGCTTCGATCGGTAAACAGCCGTTACAACGACTTTTTACTTTGCGATACCATTACAACGCATGCATTACCACGCATGCGTTGTACATCACGAAGTCATTACTACGCATTTTTTAGAACGCATGGTCATTTACCACGCATGCCTTTACAACGAATTTTGTTGTAAAGGTATGTATGGTAAATGACCATGCGTTCTAAAAACATGTAGACGATCCATGTCGTTGTAAGGAAACAGAGGCTGTTCCGTTTCCTCACAACGACGTGCACCGCCCCTCAGAGACGACGTGAAGCAGGAACCACGAGGAGAGAGGAACCACGAGGAGTGAGAGGTAAGGGGGATTGGGCATGGGGTGGGGGTTTCTTTTCTAGGGTTTAGGGTAGTGCAGTGATGTTTGGGTGGTGTAGGGGGTCGTGCTGGGGGTAGTGTTTTAGGGTTTAGGGTAGTGCAGTGGTGTTTGGGTAGTGTAGGGGTCAACCAACATGAATTTGTCCTTGTGTGATGTAACCAATTCTCATGTAAAGCACTCCAATACCTGACCAGTCTACACTATATAAAACTGCAAAAAAACAAAAAATAAAAAGTGTTTTGCACACTTCTGTCATTGGGCTATACGTGGGCTACCTCTGGGTGATATTTGTGCTACATTTGGGCTCTTTTTTCTCTGGTGGCCATCTTGGGAGACTTATTTGTTATGAAGTTTCCTAATTTCCTCATTTACTACAGTCTCCTCAGTAGGAAATGCTTTCAGTTTTTTACTTTGATTCCATCAAGAAGGCATTCAGATGTGTCACACATTTGCCATAAATTCAGAATGTTAGCACTCTAGTTGTTCATTAGATCACTGTAGTAAAGCTACTGCTCACCAAGGAGTTAACTGGAAGTCTACTGCTGGTATTGAAAGTGATTGTTTCAGTCTGCATGTCAGAATTTTCTAATGAAATAGAAGAGGATTTGAGATCTCACTTAAAACATGCCCTAAATTTTCTTTTGCAGCACTAACCATAATTTCTATGGCAAAATGAACCCCCTCATTTTGTTCCTTTTTAAATTAAATGTTTTAAGTGTTACCAGTTTATTCCAATCAAGATGGCTTCAGGTGTGCCATACTTTTGTCATAAGTAAGGCTGTTAGCACTCTAGTTGTTCTTTAGAACACTCTGGGAAGCTGCAGTAGAACACAAAGGCATCAACTGACAGGCTGCTCCTGTTGAAATATAACAGGAAGATATTTGAGATCTCACTTAAAACATGCCCTAATTTTTCTTTCTACAGCACTAACCATAATTTCTATGGCAAAATGAACCCCTCATTTTGTTCCTTTTTAAATTAAATGTGTTAAGTGTTACCAGTTTATTCCAATCAAGATGGCTTCAGGTGTGCCATACTTTTGTCATAAGTAAGGCTGTTAGCACTCTAGTTGTTCTTTAGAACACTCTGGGAAGCTGCAGTAGAACACAAAGGCATCAACTGACAGTCTGCTCCTGTTGAAATATAACAGGAAGATATTTGAGATCTCACTTAAAACATGTCCTAATTTTTCTTTCTACAGCACTAACCATAATTTCTATGGCAAAATGAACCCCCTCATTTTGTTCCTTTTTAAATTAAATGTTTTAAGTGTTACCAGTTTATTCCAATCAAGATGGCTTCAGGTGTGCCATACTTTTGTCATAAGTAAGACTGTTAGCGCTCTAGTTGTTCTTTAGAACACTCTGGGAAGCTGCAGTAGAACACAAAGGCATCAACTGACAGGCTGCTCCTGTTGAAATATAACAGGAAGATATTTGAGATCACACTTGAAACATGTCCTAATTTTTCTTTCTACAGCACTAACCATAATTTCTATGACAAAATGAACCCCATCATTTTGTTCCTTTTAAATTAAATGTTTTAAGTGTTACCAGTTTATTCCAATCAAGATGGCTTCAGGTGTGCCATACTTTTGTCATAAGTAAGGCTGTTAGCACTCTAGTTGTTCTTTAGAACACTCTGGGAAGCTGCAGTAGAACACAAAGGAATCAACTGACAGTCTCTGCCATTGTTGGATGTACATGTTTTACTGAGAATGTCAGACTTCATTCTCACATGACTGAGAAAGATAATGTGAATTTACAGAAAATATGCTCTCATTTTAGCTTCTGGAGCACCTTCCAAAACTGTATGGGACAAGCATGTGAAAATAGTTTTCTCTCAAACATGATTCATGATATCCCAGCAGAAGGTTTTTCACATGGTAAAATCACCTTAGAACACACCACAATTCCTGAAATTAGTATGGTACCATCAAAAATGAATTCTAATGTAACTAAAGTCTGTTATCACTCTTTATAGTTCTCCTTTTGGTAACCCTCAAAATCTTCGATTCACTACAATGCATTTCAATGGGGTACTATCATTTATATTGGTCCCAAGATGGCTGCCAGCAATTCCAGGATGAAGTGCTGACAGCCAATCAGATCTCACGATGACAGGTGTGGTTAGGCTCCGCCCAGATATATATGTGTTTTTACTTTTGATTTTCTCAGCAACTACTGAACGGATTTAAACCATTTAACAAAAAGGGTTCTTTCTGAACCAAGAACTACCTCTTTGCCAAATTTGGTGTAATTCCGTTCAGCAGTTCGGGCTGTAGCCTTGCATAAAGTTTCCTATGGGAAATTGATTTTTTGACTCTTATTTTTTTATTTTCTCCGCAACTACTGAACGGATTTACACCATTTAACAAAAAGGGTTCTTTCTGAACCAAGAACTACCTCTTTGCCAAATTTTGTGTAATTCCGTTCAGCAGTTCGGGCTGTAGCCGTGGCTAAAGTTTCCTATGGGAAAATGAATGGGGAAAACACGTTTTGGGACCCCCTTTTTTCTCGGCCCCCACTTGACGAATCACCCCGAAACTTTCAGGGTAAGAGCGGACCGGAGCGGGCCATAAAGTTTAAAACTTTCGCGAAGATTCCTCAACCGACGCAAGAGTTATTTCAAATAGAATGTTGCGGATTTCCTATGGAAAATAGGTCCTAACTATAACTATCTACTGGCGACCGCCAGTAGATACTATATATATATATATATTCACTGAAAAAAACCATAGGTTTCAGACATGTTATAGTTAGGAATTAGCATTTAAAAAACCTTTGAAATTCACTGAAAAAACCATAGGTTTCAGGCACGTTATAGTTAGAAATTAGCATTAAAAAACCTTACAAATTCACTGAAAAAACCATAGGTTTTAGGGACAGTTATAGTTAGTTGGACATTGCACTCGTACAAAACCCGTGAAATTCCCCCGTTATAGTTAGTTCAGCTAACTATAACTCGCGCCCCCGCAATGCACTGCTGATGACGTCACATATTACATCACTCATGGCATGGTCAGTGACATCACTGATGACATCACTGATGACATCACTGATGACATCACTGATGACATCTCAAATGACATCACTGATGACATCATCCAGTGACTGTGTGTTTCTGTAAAGTTTAAATATTTTTAATATATATAGAGAAAGGCGTATTGAAGAATGAGTGGGTGTATAAGTGTCTGTATGGATGATTTAGTAGGTGCGTGACTAACTCTATAAGTGAGTGATTAAACGTATCTTACTGAATGCATGGGTTAGTGACTAAACTGGGTGAATGTCTGTATCCGTCTGTCTATTGCTGTGTAAGTGGCTGCATGGGTTTGTGAATAGCTACATGAGTGTCTATATGAGTTATTGATTGGTTGTCTGAGTATCTTTATGGGTGCCTCAGTGTTTGTGTGGGTGGGGTGTGTGCGACTCTGTGCATAGATGTGTGAGTGGGTGATTCACTGGGTGGATGGTTTCAAGAGTGCATCTGTGATAGACTGTATGGGTGGGTAAGTGTGTGTAAGAGTGTGTTAGTGAGTGAATGTATGTCCCAGTGGTACATGTGTGAGTAACTACATATGTGAAAGGCAGTATATATGTGTGTTGGAGTATATAAATAGCTATAAGCGAGAGTGTGTGATTGTGAGAGTGACTGTATGGATGAGTGTGTGCTTGTATCAGTGATTGTATAAGAGCGTAATAATGTGCTAGTATTTGTATGAGTAAGTGAGCTGGTGTGTGTATAACTGTATAGGTGAGTAAATGGCAGTGTGTTTAATTATTTGCATGACTGACTAGGTGTGTGACTACCTCTATGGATGAGTGGCGGTGTTTGAGTGTCTATATAGGAGTATGAGTGTGTATGATAGTCCTGTACTGAGTGACCGTAAGTATGAGTGACTGTACGGGTGAGTGAGTGGATGTGTGTGTAGACCTAAGAATCAGTGAGTGGGTATGTAGTTATTGGTGTTGGAGTGTCTATGGTTTTGCGAATGGCAGTCTGTGATTTAGAGTGAGTGTATCAAAGGTTATATTAGGGTGTGAGGAGGTGCATCAGATTATCACGTGGATGATGTCATCAGTGATGTCATTTGAGATGTCATCAGTGATGTCATCAGTGATGTCACTGACCATGTCAGGAGTGATGTAATATGTGACGTCATCAGCAGTGCATTGCGGGGCGCGAGTTATAGTTAGCTGAACTAACTATAACGGGGAATTTCACGGGTTTTGTACGAGTGCAATGTCCAACTAACTATAACTGTCCCTAAAACCTATGGTTTTTTCAGTGAATTTGTAAGGTTTTTTAATGCTAATTTCTAACTATAACGTGCCTGAAACCTATGGTTTTTCAGTGAATTTCAAAGGTTTTTAAATGCTAATTCCTAACTATAACATGTCTGAAACCTATGGTTTTTTCAGTGAATTTCAAAGGTTTTGTAAATGACAATTTTTAAATGTATTAATTGTTATATTTATTTTTTTGATACTGATTTACTACATTTTTTTAAACTATTTATTTTTACATATTTTATTTTTTAAATTACATTTTAATTACATTATACATTACATTACAAAATATACTTTCTCATAATGAATTACTTTAGTTTAAATACTTTGCAAATAGGCAATAGACTTTTAAGTACAGTAGTTACAGTTGTTGCAATGGGCAACACAATTTCAAACACAGTGCAACATTGAGCTCAATGTGAATTTCTAGTTAAATGCAATTAGTTACTTTATGGATTACTTTTCTAACCACAGGACTGGATCCTAGATTCAGTCCTGGGACATCTCCTGTAAACAGTTGAGTAAAAGCGTTTTGGTTACAGTAGTGATTTTTAAGGAATATTATTGTATTTTACAAGTTGACAGAAACTTTTTCACATAGAATCACCAATGTTATCCTATGGGAGGAAATTCACTTAGCAGGTAAGTAGTGTTATCGTTACTTTTTCTTACTCAGTGGTGGATCCTGGATCCAGCACTGGTGCATCTCCTGAAAACAGTTGAAAGAATGCGTTTAAGTCATACAGGCGATTTTTAAGGAATATTTGTAGTTTGTGAAAATCGACACTTTGAAACTTTTCTGCTGAAAACCAGACAATGGATTCCAATGGAAGGAAATACAAGTTACTGGTAAGTACGGTTAGAATTACTTTTCAGGGTCAGTGCTGGGCTAAAAGATGCATCACTGGGTTCTCTCCTGATAACAGGTGAGTAAATCGGAATTCGTAGTTCGGCTGATTTTAGAGGAATATTATAAAGTTCCAAACTCCACACACAGAAGAATTTCCAAGTGAAACCAGTCAATGTTAGCCTATGGAAGGAAATTCAAGTTACTGGTAAGTACGGTTAAAATTACTTTTCAGGATCAGTACTGGGCTCAAAGATGCAGCACTGAGGTCCCTCCTGATAACAGGTGAGTAAATTGGAATTCGTAGTTCGGCTGATTTTAGAGGAATATTATAAAGTTCCAAAACTCCACACTTAGAAGAATTTCCAAGTGAAACCAGTCAATGTTAGCCTATGGAAGGAAATTCAAGTTACTGGTAAGTATGGTTAAAATTACTTTTCAGGATCAGTACTGGGCTCAAAGATGCAGCACTGAGGTCTCTCCTGATAACAGGTGAGTAAATCGGAATTCGTAGTTCGGCTGATTTTAGAGGAATATTATAAAGTTCCAAAACTCCACACTTAAAAGAATTTCCAAGTGAAACCAGTCAATGTTAGCCTATGGAAGGAAATTCAAGTTACTGGTAAGTACGGTTAAAATTACTTTTCAGGATCAGTACTGGGCTTAAAGATGCAGCACTGAGGTCTCTCCTGATAACAGGTGAGTAAATCAGAATTAGTAGTTCGGCTGATTTTAGAGGAATATTTGCACAATGGTGAAGGAAGGGGGTGGGGCCTGAAGTGACATGTCTGCAAACACGCCCTGTGGCGCGTTTTAAGTTGGAGAATTAATTCCTCCTCAATCCCGAGGGTCCCTAGGGGCCAACTGGCCCACCAGATACCTCTAGTATGCGCCAGAGAGCTGCGTTGCAGAGAGGTGTTCAGAGGCCACGCCCCTTTTACAACACTCTGCAACGCAGCTCTGTGGCGCTTACTGGAGGTACCTGGTGGGCTAGTTGGCCCCCAGGGACCCTCAGGATTGAAGAGGATTTAATTCCCCTTCTTAAAACACGCCACGGGGCCTGTTTGCACACATGTCACCTGAAGCCACTGTGCAAACGTGCCCCGTGGCGCGTTTTAAGTTGGGGGATTAAGTCCCCTTGAATACCGAGGGTCCCTGGAGTCCAACTAGCCCACCATGTACCTCCAAATGCGCCACAGAGCTGTGTTGCAGAGAGGTGTAAAAGGGGCGTGGCCTCTGTACACCTCTCTGCAACGCAGCCCCTGGCGCATACCGGAGGTTCCTGGTGGGCTAGTTGACCCCAGGGACCCCCAGTATTCAAGGGGAATTACTTCCCTTCTAAAACGCGCCAGGGGTGCGTTTGCAGACTGCTGCAGGGAGGGGCGGGGCCTCCGGCACGATGCCGGTCTTTTTTTTTTTTTTTTGCTTTTTCTGCCCAGGGGTCCTTGTGGGACCCCCTGAGCAGACCTAGGGGGTCAGGGTGTTTCTACCCTGCCCCCTTTGTGCATTTTGCGCACTTGTTTTACTGCTTTCTTGTTCCTCGGTTGTACCGAGGAACAAGATGTCTGCCAACACTTCCTGGTTTGGAGTGTTGACAGCCAATTAGCATGCAGCTCGTGGTCGGGAGGGTGCGCGGATCCACCGCGGCCATAGATATCAAAACTTTTATTTTGGATTTTCTCAGCAACTACTGAACGGATTTACACCATATTTAAAAAGGGTGCTTTCTGAACCAAGCACTACCTTTTTGCCAAATTTGGTGTAATTCCGTTCAGCAGTTTTTGCTGTAGCCTTGCATAAAGTTTCCTATGGGAAATTGATTTTTTCACTCTTATTTTTTGAATTTCTCCGCAACTACTGAACGGATTTACACCATTTAAAAAAAAGGTCGCTTTCTGAACCAAGCGCTACCTTTTTGCTAAATTTGATGTAATTCCGTTCAGCAGTTCGGGCTGTAGCCGTGGCTAAAATTTCCTATGGGAATTAACATGGAGAAAACACGTTTTGGGACCCCCCTTTTTTTTCGGCCCCCGCTTGATGAATCACTCCGAAACTTTTAAGACAGGAGCGGACCGGAGCGCCCCACTAGTTTTGAAAAGTTTGCGATGATTCGTCAAACGACGCCAAAGTTATTGGGAATAGAATGTTACGGATTTCCTATGGATAATAGGTCCTAACTATAACTATCTACTGGTGGACAGCATTCACTTTGAATCAGTTACAGAACTTCCATACCCAGAATACATCGCAAGCAATGTGCACGAAGTCCCATAGGGGTGGGGTAGTTGGTTTATAGTTCGCATTGGCTGCCGGGACTGTTCGTGGAGAGCCAGTGAACAAGGGCATGGCACCCGAAATGCATTTGGCACCCTCTGGGGTAGAAGCATGACGTACTTACGACCTGGAAAATAAAGATTGGAGCTACTTACCCACTGTGTTGGCGTTCCTTCAAGGGCAACCTTCTTTGTGTGTAATATATATATATATATATATATATATATATATATATATATATATATATATTCACGCTCCGTGGGGTATCCAACAGTAAGCAGCACTCTGCACACAACCGCTTTTCCCCGTAAAAGCATCTTTATTGGTATGAACAACCTTCCTTTACAGTCCATAAAAGCATGAAAACCGCAGCCTGACGCGTTTCGTGTTTCACTTCCTCAGAGGCTGTCGCGGTTCAAAGGAACATAGGCATGCCACATCCCCCTAATTATCCTCATGCTTTTATGGACTGTAAAGGAAGGTTGTTCATACCAATAAAGATGCTTTTACGGGGAAAAGCGGTTGTGTGCAGAGTGCTGGTTACTGTTGGATACCCCACGGAGCGTGAATATTGAAGGCGGCTGTCCAGTCGCCGAGCAAGCACCACCTCAGATTCACAGAGGGCCACGGAGTTCTGATATGCGGGGCTCGCTAATGTGGAGCGCACTTCCATGGATTGAGAACAACCAGCTTTCCAGGGGCTCATTCAGAGCCTTGGAATGAGCATTCATTTAAGGAGCATCCATCTGTGGGTTGAAATCGGACTACATCTCCCACAAATCCTAACGTAATTCTCATACAGAGCAGCTGATACACAGCGTACGATGTGGATAATTAGGGGATGTGGCACGCCTATGTTCCTTTGAACCGCGACAGTCTCTGAGGAAGTGAAACACGAAACGCGTCAGGCTGCGGTTTTCATGCTTTTATGGACTGTAAAGGAAGGTTGTTCATACCAATAAAGATGCTTTTACGGGAAAAGCGGTTGTGTGCAGAGTGCTGCTTACTGTTGGATACCCCACGGAGCGTGAATATTGAAGGCGGCTGTCCAGTCGCCGAGCAAGCACCACCTCAGATTCACAGGGGGCCACGGAGTTCTGATATGCGGGGCTCGCTAATGTGGAGCGCACTTCCACCGATTGAGAACAACCAGCTTTCCAGGGGGCTCATTCAGAGCCTTGGAATGAGCATTCATTTAAGGAGCATCCATCTGTGTGTTGAAATCGGACTACATCTCCCACAAATCCTAACGTAATTCTCATACAGAGCAGCTGATACACAGCGTACGATGTGGATAATTAGGGGATGTGGCACGCCTATGTTCCTTTGAACCGCGACAGCCTCTGAGGAAGTGAAACACGAAACGCGTCAGGCTGCGGTTTTCATGCTTTATGGACTGTAAAGGAAGGTTGTTCATACCAATAAAGATGCTTTTACGGGAAAAGCGGTTGTGTGCAGAGTGCTGCTTACTGTTGGATACCCCACGGAGCGTGAATATTGAAGGCGGCTGTCCAGTCGCCGAGCAAGCGCCACCTCAGATTCACAGAGGGCCACGGAGTTCTGATATGCGGGGCTCGCTAATGTGGAGCGCACTTCCATGGATTGAGAACAACCAGCTTTCCAGGGGGCTCATTCAGAGCCTTGGAATGAGCATTCATTTAAGGAGCATCCATCTGTGGGTTGAAATCGGACTACATCTCCCACAAATCCTAACGTAATTCTCATACAGAGCAGCTGATACACAGCGTACGATGTGGATAATTAGGGGGATGTGGCACGCCTATGTTCCTTTGAACCGCGACAGCCTCTGAGGAAGTGAAACACGAAACGCGTCAGGCTGCGGTTTTCATGCTTTTATGGACTGTAAAGGAAGGTTGTTCATACCAATAAAGATGCTTTTACGGGGAAAAGCGGTTGTGTGCAGAGTGCTGCTTACTGTTGGATACCCCACGGAGCGTGAATATATATATATATATGCAAGTAATAATATCACACTCATAAGTAGGCAAATGCAACTGGTAAATACATAGAATAAAATACCAGCAGATTGTAATATGGAATGAAATACAAGCAGATAATAATATGAACGTCCACTCCAAGAAATCAGAAAGATATATACACTAAATACATCAGATGATCATAACCACTGAAGACTTGAATGTGCACGCAGACTCACTCACACATCACAATGATGATTATAGCCACTGGAGACTTGAATGTGCACACAGACACACTCACACATCACAATGTCAATAATCAAAAATAAAACACCTCACTGGCTGCAAACACTGCATCTTAGCCCACTCCAGACTGGGAGATTCACAGCCGGGGTTAAGAGCCTCAGCAAACCAGGTTCTGCAGCACTGAAGTAGACGCGTCTGTCATTCAGGTTAAAATCCCAGTTTCTAAGTCAACAAACCCCAGCTTTATAATCTCAAAGCACACTAGGCCCTCCTCTGCGCCAAGGAAACTTACTGGAGTTGGCCACTCATCATGCAAGCATTCCAAAGGCAAAAGAGTTCCCATGTTCCTTCCTGGGGCATTATTCTACAGTTTATTCAGCAGCAGAACTATAAGTTATGCGTTTAACATCAGTAAAAAATGATTTTGGTAAAGTTTGGTGCAACTATACTGCAGAAAATTCTCCCTTTGCACACTGTGTGTTTTATAATAATCTTTTAACGCATATAAGCATATTTATTTATATTTTATATATATTTATGGGCTTATTTATTTAATGCGTATCAAGTTTTGCACATATACTGTAATTTAATATGCTGCTGTTAGTAACTTTTCAGTTTCTATGCACTTGCACTTTGACTTCATGTCGTAATTTCCTGGCACTTATCACTTTAAATGTCGTGTTTCTTCTATGCAATGCATCATGTGATCAAGACCCGAGTGGGGGTCGAAACGCGTAATGGCGGATTTGCTGGCATTTAATTAAACAGCACTGGATTTGCACTAAGAACTTTGGGTCTGCTTTCGTCTTTCATGTCCGTGTGAGGCTTCTCTGGATGGCGAATTGAGTATATATATATATATATATATATATATATATATATATATATATATATATATATATATGCAAGTAATAATATCACACTCATAAGTAGGCAAATGCAACTGGTAAATACATAGAATAAAATACATGAAATAAAATACCAGCAGATTGTAATATGGAATGAAATACAAGCACATAATAATATGAACGTCCACTCCAAGAAATCAGAAAGATATATACACTAAATACATCAGATGATCATAACCACTGAAGACTTGAATGTGCACGCAGACACACTCACACATCACAATGATGATTATAGCCACTGGAGACTTGAATGTGCACACAGACACACTCACACATCACAATGTCAATAATCAAAAATAAAACACCTCACTGGCTGCAAACACTGCATCTTAGCCCACTCCAGACTGGGAGATTCACAGCCGGGGTTAAGAGCCTCAGCAAACCAGGTTCTGCAGCACTGAAGTAGACGCGTCTGTCATTCAGGTTAAAATCCCAGTTTCTAAGTCAACAAACCCCAGCTTTATAATCTCAAAGCACACTAGGCCCTCCTCTGTGCCAAGGAAACTTACTGAAGTTGGCCACTCATCATGCAAGCATTCCAAAGGCAAAAGAGTTCCCATGTTCCTTCTGCGCTCTCACATGTTACAGCCCTTATCTAAAGGAAGCTTACAAAAGTCTCCAGAAAACAATCTCCGAAAACAAACAACCTTGAACGTGAACAGCCTAAGCAACTTGAATAAAAAAGCTTACGTTAGACAGAGTCAGAATTCAAGATGGCATGAGGGCATGTCAAAGCCAATAGCAAGAACTTCATAATACTTTCCAATGTACAACACAATGCACATTTGTGCACCACTGCCTATAGCATCACACACTTCATCTCCCAATGTACAACATAATACACATTTGAGCACCACTGCACATCCCACATGTTCTGTTCCTGGCAATGCTGTTCTACTTCTGTGAAAGCGCTCCCACTCTAAAACTACAAAGAGATGCGAAAGAAATTTTCAAGGAAAAAAGGCACATGCAGGAAAAATGATGTCGTACCTTCAAGCTAGGGTAAAGTAAAACACCAAAAGTCAATTAAAATAATGGTAGCCAATGGTCATTACGTTGTCTCAATACATGGGAGTGCCTCTAGCACTACATGGCCTTGGGCTTGTTGTGCTTCAGGAAGTGGACTATCACTCGGTAGATTTTGTCTGGATGTTGCTGGCCTGCAGCGAATTGCCAACTGTTGTGGCCGAGGTCCCTAAGCACTCCTAAAGGACCGTTTGGCTGGCCTCCTGTCAATGAGATCCCAGGGACAGAAAGATATCTTTGTTTCCACGAGACCATAAGGACTGTGCAGGGAGTGGTGGAAACGGGTGGAAGTGATCGTCGGTTGGGACAAGGACCTTCCTGACAAACGCAGTAATCACACTGTGCAGAGGAGTATGCTCATAAAGATCAGCTGCCCTCTTGGGGTGCCGGAACGTGAGGAGTTCAAAGAGTGCTTGGGAAGTTTGCTGAGTTCAAGAGACCCATGCTTGAAACCAGAAACCTGTGCTAGATCCCACACCGTAGCATATGGTGTCTGTGGGGTATTGGTGGACGTTTGTTGAGTCTGCAGGACCCCAGCCGAAAGGCTAGACTGTCTCTGACCTCCAGATCAGGAGGACAACAGTGCCTTACATCGCAGTCACCATCTGAGGTCACCAGCTCCCTCTCCCCGGACCCACACCACATGGTACTCTGTTGATAAGAATATTGTGACTGGACTAGAGGGGCCTCGTTGTGTCTTGTGTGCACCCATGGCTGGCTGCCTGGAGCAACTGCAGCTCACACCTCCACCTGAGGAGAAACATTTCTCCAATTTGGAAGCGGGCCATCTTACGGTGTCACAGTTAATTGCCTACGGGGCGGATAGTGATTCTGCACTCGTAAAGGTTCCGCCTGGTGCCTGAAGGTCTAATCTGGAGGGACAAACCAAGTAACTGCTGTCTTCTACTTTAGGTGGTCCTGACAATCTAATAAAAGTGTAGCAAGGGGGTGCGACGTGTATCGTTGGCTGGTGTAATTTGAGTGGCTGAGGGCCTGGGTCACGATGCATAGTCAAAACCAGTGATTTCTTGACTATTACAACTGTATGGGGTATGCGATATTGGGAATGTTGTGTTTTATGATAATGTGTTAGCAGGAAAGTGGAATACCTCTGAACAGCCTGAATACATGTTTCTGTCACTTTTGATGTGGGAGGGATTTCAATGTGTGTGTGTGTTATACGAAGAACAGTGGTTTTATTCATACAGTGTGGAGTCTTTTTGTAGTGTACTCAGTGTGTTGCAAGGGTAGTTTTGTGCCAATACTTTACATTTTGACCCTGAGGATAAGCCTGACTGCTCTGTGTCAAACAGTTTATTGGACAAGTGTATCATACACATCCTATTTAGGATGGTGGATTCTATCTGGCTTCAATGCATTCCTGCCAGCCAGACACTGCTGGGTTTAACAGTTATGCATATGGATGCCTATAACCTGCTGGTGTAGTGTTACGTTGGAGCTTGGTTTACTACTTACTTGTATTAGGTATACATGAGACGTTTAATACTTTGGCACTGAGACAGGATGATTGGTGAATTACAAGGACAGCTTTCTACTGATTTGAGTGAGTAATTGGAACGCTTTAGAATGTGATTTTTTTATGCACGCATTAATAAAATATGGTGCCTAGCTATATGTGATCAAAGCATACATATGACATGTGCAATAATGAGACTTTTCTTATTGAGAATGTTATTTATAAAGTACAGGTGTGTCAGATTATGACACTTTATGTAATGCTATTGAGAATAAGGATAGAGATAGAATACTGGCGCTGTATTATGATGAGATTTGACTTTATCTGTAACTTTGAATAGGTGATATACTACTATGCTAACAAGGCGTTTGGCTAGATTTGTTCAGGATATTGGCTGGCGCTAGAATCTGCTGAGGCCCTCTTTCTACTACGGATGTGGTCATCTTTCTATTATGAGTGTGGATATAAAGCAGCATTTCAATAAGGCGACTGGGTTACACACCAACCTTACATGTCGCTGTAGACGGAGCACTCTCCTTTTTTTGATTTCTTTGGTGAGTTACTGGGATTGTTGGAAATTGCCTTTTTGCAGGATTATTCCCAAGTTTTTTTGCTTCTTCCTCCTGTTTTTCCTGACCTGTTTTTGTTGGCTTTAGGACTCTGGGCACTTTACCACTGCTGATCGGTGCTAAATTGCAAATGCTCTCTGTGTACATGGTTATTATGAATGGCTATATTTGATTTACTGGTAAGTCCCTAGTAAAAGTGCATTGTGTGTGTGTGCCCAGGGCCTGTAAATCAAAAGCTACTAGTGGGCCTGCAGCACTGATTGTGCCACCCCCACAAGTAGCCTGTAAATGTATCTCAGACCTGCCACTGCAGTGTCTGCACATGCAGTTTTATGCTGCTATGTCGACCTGGCAAGTGCACCCATGTGTCAGGCCCTAACCTTCCCTTTTCCTGCTTGTAAGACACCTCTCAGGTAGGCCCAAGGTACCCCCATGGGCAGGGTGCTGTGTATGTGAAAGGTAGGACATGTACTGGTGCGTGTGACATGTCATGATAGTGATATACTGTATATTTCGTTTTTCACTATTGAAAGGATATCTTCCCCATAGGCTAACATGGGAGTTGCTTTGTAACATCTTACGAGCAAAATTTTCCATTGGGACAAGATAGAGAAATGGAGTTACTTTAGACTCTCTGAAATAAGAATCTAATAACAAATCTTTTAGTAAATATGGTTTTTGAATTGTGTATTTAAAAATGCCACTTTTAGAAAGTTGGCACTTTATTGTTTAACCATTCTGTGTGCCTCTGCTGGTTTGTGTAATGACTGTCTGGTTTTCGAGTGACAGGGGCTGGGACATGCATTCACTGTTGACAGCCACCAGGTGGGTTGAGGTATGTCCTGCCTTTCCTGGGTGACTCAGAGCTGAGCTGAATAGACCATGGCTGCATTTAGAGTGGTGGGAGGAGTTTCACTTACTCCTGAATAGGCAGGGTCTCCTCTGCACAATGCTATTTCCACCTCCTGTAATGATGCTGCAATAGAGAGGACAGAACTGGTTTGGACTGGGCTCAGAGACCCTTAGCACAAAAGGAGCAAAGACAAAATGGGGTGTAAGTAGTGGACCTTAAACCCCAAAGAATTAGATCACTTCTGGACTCAAGAGGAACCTTTTGCCCAAGAGAAGAGCTGGAGAGCTGTAAGGAGGAGCACGGGCCCTTTGCTGTGTGCTTTGCTGGATTGGCCTGCAGTTGCTGCTTCTGCCAAGGAAGAGGGAAAAGACTGGAACTTTGCTGTGAACCTGCTTGAAGAAGAATCTCCAAGGGCTCGTGTGTGCTGACCTCCTGTTCTGAAGTTTCAGGGACACAAAGACTTCACCACCAGCTCCCCTGAACTCCACTGCTGGGAGTTCTGACCTGCCAGGAGGTGCCTATTCCAGTTTTGGGCCTCTGGAGACTGTTCCTGCTGTTGGGAGCTGGAAGAAACGTAAAGAATGCAAGAAAAACAAATCCGATGCCGACAGTGATGCCGTGACCTACACCGAGGCCAGGGGCACCGCTCATGAAGTGCATGATGCATCGCCCCGCATGCACCGCAGTTCTGACGCCCTTCGACACCCGCGGATGCATGCAGTAATCAGCCTTCCCGACGCCTACGCTCACACTGACGCCATCACTGCCAGCGCCTGCATCCTGTTATCGCAGAGCCGATAACCAATGAGGGTGACTTCACAAACTCTTCGACTTCGCATCGCCTCATCGGAACTGACGCATCACTGCCGATGACACCGACCTCCCCTGTCCTAGACTCGACATGCCGCTTCCTCGTAGACATGGCGGCTCACCTCCCCTGTGGCAACCAGGGAACCGGCCTCGACCTCGGCACCGACGCCTCAGCTCCACGACGCCGTGCATCATCCATAGACTTCGTTTCCAAGGTAATGTTGTTTGGGGGTCCGTGTGACTCCATGCCTGATGCCGTGCACTTTGTGGTCAGCGCCGTACTTTGGATTTATGCCTGTCACGACATCGTAATAGCCTCAGGTGGAGCTATTTGATTATAGAAGTGCTACTTCTGCAAGCAACTGTTTTTAAAGTGCTATTTTGATATATGTATGTTGGATTTTTGTCGTTCTGGTACTGTTTGATTTAGATAAAGATACCTTATTTTTCTAAACTAGTGTGGTGTCCATTTGTGGTGTTTTCACTGTATTACTGTGTGCTTTGAGTACAAACGCTTTACACATTGCCTTTGGGATAAGCCTGTCTGCTCAAGCCAAGCCACCAAGTGGGTGAGCAGGGGTTATCTAAAATGTGTATCCCCCTAACCCTGACTAGAAGCAAGGGTCCCTACTTGGACAAAGGTACCTACCTATGCCAACCAGGGACCCCCCTTTCTAACAGGGATATATTGCTTTGTTTTTAATGAGGACTCATTTTGTTGAATCTAGATATTTGTTTATTCTGCAGAACTGGAATAGTAGCGCTCCTTCATCAGAGAAGACTGAGGTCGTTCTTCCTTTTTCTACTATTATTGCGCATATTAAGTGGCAGTTTAATATGATGTTTGGCTTACATGCCATTTTTACATGTGAGGCGCTCCCTTGAAATTTCCGTTTGCATTTTTAATACAGATGAGTGTTTACTATGGTCACGTTTGAAAGGGATGATATAATTGTCTATATACCATCATACAATATAAATGTGATGTATACAGATGTGAATTTACTACAGCTATGTCCTATGTTTATGTTTATGCTTAGAAGATTTATAATGCGCTGCAGCTACTCCAAGAGTGTCCCGAGCGCTAAAGTAGGCACATATCTTATAGAGATTCTGAAAGATAGTACGCAGAGCTAAACAACCAAGTTTTGAGCAATTAAAAAAAAAAATGAATATCCTCCACAGCTCGCAATTGCCCTGGAAGGCAATTTCAGTCTTGTTTGGCCAGATAAGAATAGGAGCTGCTGCACCATCCTTTCCTTCAAAACGTGGGGATCACTACTAAAAGAGAGTTTCTTTTGAGTCTTCAAAAGTACAAAACAAACCCCAACCACATTAGCCACCTGTGAGGCAAAGGTGACAAAGCTGTTGAATTTCACACCCAGGTTGTGAGTCACCATAGCAGGGGCCCCTTTAGGCCAGATTTTAATGTTCCAACCAGGATGGGGAAACCAAAAAAGCATAATTTCAGTCTTGCTGACATTACATTGAAGATTACAGGGAGACATCCAGTGGAACACTGCCCTACCTCAATGCAGGCCTTAAAATTGTTCAGAGCGTTGGGTGCGTTTTATCAAATGTGAGGAGTAGTTGAGTATCATAGGCATAAGAGACTATTTGTACACTGAATGATTCATCTAGGGACACCAGAGGAACCATAGTCACGTTAAAAAGGGCAGGGCTCAAAGCTGACCCATGCAGCACCCCAAAGCCCAGAGGCTTTGCTTCAGAGGTAAATGGATCCATCCCCACAGCTTGATGCCTGTCTGTTAAAAAAGAACTCAGCCAGGTCAAAGTTGGGCCATTTACACCTAAGTTGCCCAAACACTGCAATAAAAGCAGGTATGAGACCATATCAAATGCTTTGGATAGATTCAGGAGAATCAGGGCTGCCTGACTCCCCTGGTCCACCGCCAGGTTGATAGTATCAGCGACCTCCAGTAACATGGTTTTGGTGATGAATCCTGGGCAAAATCCTGACTTGGAAGGATGTAGTAGCTTGTCCCTTTCTAGAAAATCAGAAAGTTGCTGGTTTATCACTTTTTCCAATATTTTGGAAAAGCTGGCAAGCAAAGACATTGGTCTGAAATTAGACACATTGGATTTATCAGCAGTGGGCGTCTTTAGCAGTGGAATTAGTTTGGCCACTTTCAACAACTAGCAGCCATACCTGACTGTAGAGATGGGTTTCGCATCTGGTTAAGAATAGGATTTATAGCCATGCTATTGGCAGCAAGAATATGGGCGGGCAGGGATTGTCTGGAGATCCTGATTTGCAACAAGTCAGAGCCTGGGACGACTCTTCCATAGTAATAGAAACAAACTCTGACAGGCAGGGTCCCTTAAGAGAAAATAGGGTCACCTATTGATCATTAGCATCACTACTAGCAAAGGAATTGGAAGGAGGCAGCTGAAGGGCATCCACGATCTGTTTTATCTTGGAATTGAAGAAGTATGAAAGTAAATTACACATCTTGAGTGAAGGCTGCATTGGCTGGAGTAAGTCATCAGGATGTGTATACGTTTTGACTATCTTAAATATTTCACCAGACTTATTTTGGGCAGTAACAATTTGGTGAATGAGAAAGTCAGTGTGTGTTTTCTTGATAGCCCAATGGTATTCATGCAGAGCATTCTTATAGATCAATTTGTCCTTGGGAAGATTATTATTATTATTATTATACTCATTTGTAGGGCGCAGCGAATCATCCCCAAGGGGATCTCTCGGCGCTAGAGAAGAAGGCACCAATGAGCAGAATAATCCTAAAAAAGCCAGGTCTTGAGCATTTTCTTAAATCGAGACAAATCGGCACAGGCCCGGATCTCCTCAGGGAGGCTGTTCCAGTGTCTGGGGGCTAGATAAGAAAAAGCCCAACCACCCATTTTGACCTTATTTATTCTCCACGTGCAGAGCAGATTGCGATTACTAGATCTTAGCTGATGGACTGGTCGATACAGTTCCAGTTTCTTTTTAAAATAGGCTGGGCCATTCCCCTGCAGAGACTTGAAGACCATACATAACAGCTTGAAAATAGCTCGTTTCCGAATAGGAAGCCAATGTAGTTGGCATAGGAGAGGTAAAGAAGGGGTGGCCGCCGGTTTGTTGAAGGCGAGGCGGGCTGCTGTGTTTTGCACCACCTGCAATTTTGATAGTAGGTGTTCCCTTATTCCAACCAACAGAGAGTTGCCATAATCCAGTCGACTGACCAAGAGCGACTGAATGAGGGTTTTTCTTGCCGAGAGTGGGATCCAAGGGAAGATCTTTCTAAGCATCCGCATTGTCCCAAAGCAGGTGCCTGACAACGTCTTCACCTGTTCCTCCATTGCTAACTTATTATCGATTCTAATGCCTAGATTCTTAGCCCAGTTTTTAGGGGAAGGTGCCTCTCCTAGCTCTGAGGGCCACCAGTCAGGGGTCCACAATTCTTCAGCCTTCCCAAACAGCAGTATCTCTGTTTTGATGGAGTTAAGCTGAAGGAAATTCTTCCTCATCCATATCGCAATATTGGACATACAGTTTTTAAACTTTAATTTGGTTGCTGCAGCGTCTTCCTCTATGGGGACAATCACCTTCGTGTCGTCAGCATACGATATGGTCTCAAACCCACAGCCTCTGATGATTCCGGCCAAGGGGGCCACATATACATTAAACAAGGTGGGACTTAGAATGGATCCTTGTGGAACTCCCCTATCCACCAGAGTAGTCTGTGACACAAGGGAATCGAACTGAACGCATTGTGTTCTGTCGGACAGATAGCTTTGTATCCATTTAAAGGCCATGCCTCTGACACCAATGCCTCGCAGTCTATCCAACAGGATACAATGAGAGATGGTGTCAAAGGCTGCTGACAGATCAAGGAGGACTAACATCGCTGGGGTCCCCCTGTCCAATGACATCCTTATGGTGTCGGTAACCTCCAGCAATGCAGCCTCAGTGCTATAAGAAGCACGGAAGCCAGACTAGGATGGGTCCAGTAGATTATTTTGTTCCAAATAGCAAGAAAGATGCCGGTTAATTAGTGTTTCCAAAATCTTTGAGCAGCACGGGAGGAGAGATATCGGCCTGTAGTTTTGTAAATTGGTGGGATCAGCCAGTGCCTTCTTGAGCAGTGGTTTTATGCATGCGCTTTTCCACTTACGCGGAAACGTAGCTGTGGCTAACGAGATGTTACAAACTTCAGCAAGCACATCAGCTAAGACCGGGCTAAGTTCTGATATAATGGCAGGTGGTACAGGGTCTTGTGGGGATCCTGATTTCACGTGACCTAGTAAGGAGCCCACTTGTTCACCCGTGATATCAGGGAAAGATTCTAGGCTAAAAGGGTATTGATTTTCCTGAGAAGGGGCTGCAACATGATCTACCTCCTCGGGCCCAAAGGAGCGGTAGATTATGTCGATCTTGTGAATAAAGTGACTGGCTAGGTCCTCACATAACTCCTGGGTGGAAGGCGGCAGCGGGTTATTGGCCCTCGGGTTCGTAAATTCCTTCAGAATCTTAAAAGCTCCCTCGGGAATTCTTCGCTTCCGTAATACGGGAGCCTAGATGTGCTCTTCTGGCTACATTACAGCTATTCAAATAAGCTCTATGTGCCATTCGATAGAGCGATTCATCTAGCTCAGATTTGGATTTCCTCCATTTCCTTTCCTTGACCCTGCATAGGGCTTTTTCCCTCTTAAGAGTGTCTGAATACCAAGGGGCTGGGACTGCCCTGACCTGGATTTTTAAGATAAAAGGATGATTTGAACGTGTACAAATTATTAAGCAATATAAAAGCAATTTGTTTGGAATAGTGATATGCGGGGCGAAACTTGTGAATTAAAAGAGCTTTTGTGATAATTTGATGACAGGACTTACTGAGTTATTTATTCCTCTAGCGTATGAGAAACACTGATGGTTAGAATACCCTTATTAAGATTAGGTAATGTTTTGCTATATATTTGATGAGCACGTACACGTGGCAATAACTGGGTGAATGGTTAGATTAATATTATTTCAATTCTTCTCACTTTAAATCAGAGGTACAAGTTGGATTGGGATTACATTGGAATAAGGCCTTTTGATTTCGGGTACGCATATTAGATATGTGATTGTCTATTTTTTTTTTTCTGAGCATGAGTGGATGGGATCAGAAGCTGAGGTTTATCAATAATTGGCGATATCTTGCTGCATAAAGATAATATTGTGGAGTATTTTGTTCTTTTTACACAAATTTGTATTTTGGGTTTTCCCTGGGTTGTCATTTTTGAATATGTAATACATGTTTTCAACGATCACATAGTTTATTGCACTATTTTAAGTTGGTGGTGGTAATGATCAAATTGGCTATGTAAGACATTATTTTAAAGAGTTTTATGTTTGATTGTATTTTATGTTTGATTGTAGCCCTGATGAAGTCAAGGCGAATTGCCATAACAACGATGTTAATATTGATAAATACGATGTACGCTATGATATATGTACATATAACAACGAACTCGCATCACTGTTATCAAATCCACACGATATGACCTCCCTATCAATCCTGAGTCAGATGTACGTGGTTAGGCACGCCATGCGACTTACAATCTATATTTAAAAATATTATTAACAATTATACAAACAATAAAACCTAAAATTAATATATGAACTAAAACACATTAAGATAATTAAAGAATTATATTTTTTACAACTATATTATTAAAAAAACAATGATATTCTTAACAACCATATTACTTACCTGAAAAATTTGATATTCTTGACAACGATATTTCTGCATCACAATATTTTTGTATCACAATGTATTTTTTTATTATTTCAGTATCCTTATATTTACAACTCAATATTTTGTCCAAATACCCCGGAAGCTGCCACTTCACACTTTAACATTGACCGCTTGCAGAGGACCGCCAACGCGAAGCTCCAGCAACGCCCACCCATGATGCCTGGCTTGCTCTTCGCGCTATGCCATCAGCGACGCTCGCCCTGCACTTCGTGGCCCTCTCCATCATGAACGGGACTCTTGGGACAAATTTGAGAAGGTAAACTTCAGCAGGCCTAACCTGGTGACTGCAGCCGACCTGCGCTCCATCGCGGTCGTCCTGAACATGTGCTTTTTGGTGCTATTTTCACTGAACCTTTTAAATTATTAACTTCGGTTCTACTGATCGGATTTTTTTCATTTTGGTCTTGTTTTATTTATTAAATGTTACTCTAATTTCCTAGCTTGGTGTGGGATCCATTTTGTGGTTTATTTTTACTTTATTACTGTTTGAATTGTTGCACAAGTACTTTACACATTGCCTCTAAGTTAAGCCTGGCTGCTCTCTGCCAAGCTGCCAGGGGGTTGAGCACAGATTAATTTGGGGTTTGCTTGTGCATTACCCTGACAAGGAGTGTGGTTGCTACTTGACCAAGGCTCACATCCCAGTCAACCAACAACCCAATTTCTCAAATGCACCAATGATAAATTGGTCGAACCAGCCTCTTGCTCAGTGCTGAAACATGATGCCAAAAAACACATAAGGGGCCCATAACTTAGCCCTCATAGTTTTTCAATCTTGGGGCAGGAAGTCAAGAAAAATGATATAATGTTCATATTTTGTGTATGAGTTGAATTGTTTTCCCCTTGATTGAGCGATGTTCATAAGATGTGGCTCTTCTTACTACATTTACTCAGTGTCAGTGGCACATTTGGCAGATTGCCCTTGTCTCTCCATTGAGTCTGCATGGGCAGGAGTATAGGCATACTTAATACATAATGCCCAGGCACATATCAAGTGACCATTTAGTGCTTTTTGTGGTCTTGGCTCATTTTTCCATTACGCGTTGCCGCTTTGTCCTATCACTAAATATCTGAGAGTGTTTTCAATGTATGCTACTGCTACTGCTAGTTATGCTACTAGTGCATTTCTGTAGCAGCTGCTGCGTAACTAGCTATCTCATTGGCAGCATTTGTTCTTGATCCAATGTGTACTCCATCAATCGACAGTGTAACATTTATTAGTTTATTGTGACTCTCATAACTAGTTGTTTGCAAACTCTGAGAGGTGTAGCACAGGAGTTAATAGACCCATCGGGAATACGCACAATAAGTTAAACTCATGGGCCTGGGCATTTTCCCCAGGGACTCTAGCTGCCCAAAGTGAAAATGCACTAGAGAATGAGGAATAACCAATAGCATCATATGCAATAAAGTTGTTCCTCCCACTTAGTCCCAACTTCTTAGTGGACCATCAGGGTCCAACATTTAATGGTGTGGTTTTTTTGGCTGCTGAAATTACTGTACCATCCAGTAAAGAATAACCAGGTAAATTACTGGATACATCATAGCAGGGCTGTGTCTGGTTCCCTGTATCGTGTCCACATATTGACAAAATAGTGATAGTTATTGTGAACACCATAGGGATGTAGGGATGTTTTGATGCTTCCCTATCCTCATGGAATTTGGCCCTACTGTTTCCAGGTGGACAGCTGGGGGAAGTAACAACAGCCCCATCTTTCATTCAGGTGGAAGTGTGATGGCTGACATATGCTGTGCTAGTTGTGCATTCTGAGTTACAATCCTTAATATTGTTTTTAGATTTTGCTTTTACCTCTCCCTAAAAAAATGCATGAAAGATGAAAATGATGTAACTGCTTGGATCACAATCGACAGTCCATCGTGATTGCATCTCACCTTTCAATCTAAGATATATTACCAGAATCTTTTGCAGTTTCTGTTCAGCAGCTTGAACACTTTTTTTAAAAATTTTCACCCATTGAAAACCATCTAGCATCCATGGACCTTCACACATTGTGCAGCAATTGTTTTTATTGCCTCCGCTCTTTATCTTCAGTGATGGGGCACCACTGATACCTATGGCTCCTCTGCAAATAAAAAACGACCTGAAAATAATACATCCAGTGTAGTTGTATTGGTGAGATTTCTTGGCTCCCAAAACCTCTGCAAAAAGATAAACTGCTTCTATTTGTTGATGGAAATTGCTATGTGCAGACGAGCAAACGAAAACCATGCACTTAACAACTTAAAACGTAGCATTCTGTAATCACCAAAGTTCATTAAACAGCTCCGGGAGTATGATTAAAGAGTACTACTTGCGACAAATCACCCTGTTCATTTTGCTTTTAAAGATGCAGCTTGCATTGTTTCCCTTTCTTATGCAGTGAAGTGATAAAATTGCTGTCTGAGGTGATGACAGTCTGAACAATGATTGCTGTCATAAAAAAAGAAACCTTTTATGTATGAGCTTCAGAAATATTAAGGTACAGCCATCCACCACAGATTCCATTTTACCATCAGAGCCTGTCAATTATCTTTCCTTTCACTATGATTTCTGCATATAAAGAACTTTACAAAATGTGAATTTACTGCAGTCTCATTTCCCTCCTTGAGTGATTTGTACTATTAATACAACACAGAATTGAAATTGTGAGTTTTCAATGAAAATTAGAAAACATGTTAAATGTAGAAATTTCTGAAAGGTCAAGGACACAGTCGGCTCATCCATAAACTGTTCTTCTGAGTATCTAAAAATAAAAATTAAAAACATGATGCCCGTCTTTACTGTAAAGAGGACATGTGTCGGTATATTTCTTCCATGTGCAAACAAAAGTCAACAGGGATTATGGTGCATAATATCATTCAAATTCTAAAAATGTCAACAATTTATGAAAACGGTATGATATCAGCTAACATTATTATGTTTGTGATGAACATTTAGGGGTATATTCACAAGAACGTGCGATAACTACCGCAAGAGTAGCGTAACACAACTTTCAATATCGCAGCCTATCGCGGGAAAATAACCCCGTGTCAATGTGGAATTCACAACAAGGCGGTAGCAAGCGATAGTCTGCCGAAACCGCGGACAATGTCCGCGATACAACCACCACGATGGAGATAAAAACACAAACCACAACACCAAAAAACACGCGATGGGCCAAAGCGCGATGAGGAAATCAGCAACAAGCAGCGCCAGGCCTGCAACACACACCTGGCAGGCGTCAAAAATCACCATAAAAGTAGAAAAAACACCCACACACAAACTGACCAACACCCAGGCACCATGGAGGCAGCCGGAGCAGGCGCAGAGGACGAGCGCAACCCCACAAGCACCCCGGACGACCAGCCTGGGACCTCGGGGACAGGGAAGGGCACGGACAAGAAGACGAGGAAGACCAAGTTCAGTCCGCAGGCGAACAGGATCATAGTCACGGAGGTGATGGAACACCATCAACAACTCTTCGTCACCTCCAACGTGTCATTGGGCACCAAAACTGGAATATGGTGGGACATCGTCGACAAGGTGAATGCCATCGGAGAGCACAAGCGGACAATGGACTAGGTCAAGAGGCGATGGAATGACATCAAGCGGAAGACCAAGGAGAAACTCACCGCCAACCAGAAGGCAGCAATGCAGACCGGAGGTGGGGGTCCAGCGCCACAGCTGGAGCTGGATGACATGGAGGAGCTGGTGTCGACAGTCATCAGTGTGGAGACTGTGGCTGGAGTCGGGGGACCGGACACTGCTCGACAGGACACAACACAACCGCAACAGGGTGAGTGACCACCAGGTACTGGGGGGATGGGTGGAGATGGCCACAATGGCACACATGCACAAGCAAGCAGGGCACAGTGCACACCCACAATGACCCTGGGTCCTCGCCCAGACCCACAGACTGTCACAATGTACAATGCCATACTGTCTGAATGTCAACCTGTACCATGCGGCTACATACATGTGGACACATTGTAATACACCATCTCCCCTTCACATCACAGGGGTATCGTCAACACCTCCTGCAGAGCAGTCCCACCCACTCTTCACTGATGGCGAGGAGGACAACACCAGCATCGACACCCAAACCATCCAAGACATCATTGACCTCATCCGCCACTCACCTCCAGGATCAGGGCAGCCCAGCCACATCGATGAGACCCCGCCCACCACCCAAACCACCCAGCAGGAGGCACCCACAGCCCGGCACTCTCCCAAGACCCCCAGGAACAACACATGGCCTTCCAACGCCGTGTGCAAGAGGGCCAGAGGGAGACGGCTGAGCATGTGCGGGTGGGGTTCAACCTCATGGCTACCAAACTGGACGCCATCCATGGGTGTCTACGTCCGCCCCATGGTCTCCAACCAGCCCTGACTGACATCGCTGGAGTCATGACGCAGAGAGAAGAACACCTGTCCGCTCAGAGTGGCTCCAGCGATGCCAGCCGTGACCTGGCACACATGCGGAGGCTCATGGAGGACATGGTGCGGATGGAGGCGGAAAGGATGGCAGCCACCGCTGCACACCATCGAAATGTAGCAGGGATCTACCATGCCCTGCAGTACTTCATCATTGCATTGCTACCACAAGGCGTGTCGCTGATGAATGCGGCTACCCCCACACCATCCACATCTCCGCCCCCTGGTGTGTCAGTGCCTCCCAGTGTGGCAGGCGTATCCACTCAGGCCCCTGATGTGTCAGTGGCACACAGTGCCGCAGCCGATACTGCAATACCCACAGGTGGGGCAGAGCACACATCCGAGGACGTGGATGGGTTGGCTCTCAGAAGGAGGCAATAGCATACATTTCCGCCACCTGGCCTGTTTCTGCTTGGTCCCGCACATGGCCTCATGACCTTCCACTGACCCCCGATATACTCCGATGCACTCACCTTGGACAGCGACATGGACTGCCACATCCTGTTTGACGACCAATGACACAGTGACCAGACTGCGGACTGTACCCTTCCTCTTCTGCAGTACATGTCATCCCCGGATGGACTCTGGCTGGCCCTCCATGTGCCCATATTGTGTAGTGTGCTCGGCATTGCCCTGTACCGCTCCAGCTGCATAACTGCACTGGATGTGCAATAAACATCCAGTGATGCACTGCTATGTCATGTCTTTCATCATTCATGTGTGAATGTGTGGATGAATGTAGGGACAGTGACTTCCCTTGCGTCAATGATGTTCATCCTGTGGGATGCCAGTCAGAGGGTGCTACATTGCATTTTGTGTATCGGGTCCCATGAACACTACAACAGGGACACATGCATTAGTCACTTCCTTGTCCGGACATGGACTGAACCACGCCCAGAGCCCACGAGTCATTGTTGCAAGCCCTGCGCTGGTCTGGCATACGGCAGGCCAGACCACTCCGCTAACGCTCCGAGGGGGGGCCCTCATTGCTACCCGTCACAGGCGTACTCGCTGGTGGTGTGCAGGTCACTGGTCTAGTTGTCAGCATGTCACAGCCACTCCCTGAGGGCAGGTTTGCAGGCACACCACACCCATCTGGCACAGGCGTCACAGGCCATGTGACTCCACCAACATAAGGGGCCGACGACGTCACATTCCCCTCTGCCGGTGGTGACTGGATGACGGACGCTCCACAGTTCTCAATCATTAAGGGCCCATGAGTTTTTGCTCACAGGGTTAGTGGCACACGAGGCCTTGTGGACGGCATGGGCCTACCACCACGTGGCGCAGACTGGGGTTGCACAGGGTTAGTGGCACACGGGGCCTTGCGGACGGCACAGGCACCCCGCCTCGGGACGGTGACTCTGGGTGCACTGAGTCAGTGGCACCTTAAGCTGCTGAGTGGGTGTGCAGCCTGTGATGATGCCCCATCCCGGCGGTGCGGACAGCTCAGGTTTTGTGTGCCCTGCTGGACCGCAGTGTAGGCCAGAGCCAGCAGGCAGCGCGGGCCTACCGCCACGTGGCTTCGCTTCCGGGATCCCAGAGTTGGTGGCACCCATTGGGCTGAGCGGGTGTGCAGCCTGCGATGGTGCCGGGTGCACTGGTATGTCCTATGCCATGGAGTAATCAAGACCCAGCACCAAATGGGAGACCTGGTGGCCTGCGGAGCGGGGCTGCATGATGTGGAGGGTGCCATGTCCCCGGGCCCTGGCTTGTGGCTTGCAGCGGCACGTGGTGGGACCTCCTGTCTATGCGCCGGTGGCGGAAAGTGAGTATTGAGGCCTGGGTGTGCATGGGCGGGCATGCTCCGATGGGCGGCGGGAGGGGTTGGGGTGCCTCTGCCTGGGTGTGCATGGGCGGGCAGGCGATGTTGTCTTGTGCAAGTGTGTGTACTGTGCCAGTCATGTATCTGGACTCTGTTTCAGCTGACAGCTCTGACTCAGATGTGTGACCTGGTGTCCTGCTATACATACCGGCACGTGGTTGGAGACACACCGGTGGCAGCAGGTGAGCAGTGTGGCCTTGGTGCACAGGGGCGGCACTCTCTCTCTCTCTCTCCCTCTCTTCCTCTCTCTCTCCTCTTCTCTCTCTCTCTCTCTCTCTCTCTCTCCCTCTCTTCCTCTCTCTCTCCTCTTCTCTCTCTCTCTCTCTCTCTCCCTCTCTTCCTCTCTCTCTCCCTCCCTCTCTTCCTCTCTCTCTCCTTCGCTCTCTCTCTCTGTCCTCTGATGTGCGCAGGACACACCTTCTCATCATGTTTTTTGTCTTACAGGCTGTGACCTACGTATTGTCCCGAGGGGAGCGGCCATGTGTCTTCATTTCATTTCGGAGTTCATTTTAATAAAGTTTCATTTGTTGCTTCGAAAGTGAATGTGTGCTGCTCATTTCTGTGACGACACATCCATGTCACCAGTTGTGATTGTGCGGCACCAAGCGGAATATTTTGTACATGTTTAGGTGTGGCTGATGTGGCATGTCTTTGGTCGGGGGGGTGGCGGTGGGTGTTGTGACCCTCTTGGGTGTCCGGGCCGCATGATGGGTGGCTCCATGGCATCTGATGCCCTTCCGATGTAGCCCTGGGCTGTGCTCCCTTTTGGTTTGCAGGCTGCCGTCCGACTTTACACCAGGTCAGAGCAGGTGTAGATTTCCTGGTGCTAACGCGCCTTATCGCCTGTTTTGTGTTTTTATCGCCGATGTGGCTGGTCGTTGAGAATGTTGAGGTGTGATGTTGTTGCGCCTTTTGGCACGGGAACGCCCACTCTGCATCTCATTAGCGATAGTTGCGCGGGTCCTCTGTGGCGATGTTTTTTGCAGCTGCTATCGCGGGTAAACTGGTGCTGTGGGCTGTTTACACCAGTTTGTGAATGGGGAGGTATATTTATCACGACTTTGGCTGCGATAAAGTGCCGTTAATTCAGCGATAGCTCCTTGTGAATATACCCCTTAGTGTAGTGTCAGACATAGCATCATTGATTTTGTATAGTGATTTTCCACTTCCGTATTTTTGTATGATTACATTTCCGTTCGCATAAATAGTTCCCAATTTTCATGCATTGACATGAGGGCAAATCTAACCATCTTGCCTTTATGCCTAGTTCAACTTTCGTAACATTTGATTTCTATTTCTGTCGCCCAGAACACTGATTTAATACACTAAAATCAAAAGAGCAACAAAGAAGTGTTTTGTAAGAAACTAGTAACTCAAATATGGTCATAATTAGATACCCGAAACCCATATTTGTTGTCAATGACGCAGCAAAAAAAATATGAGTCAATAGCAAACTAAACTTAATCTATTTAATAAAAACAACTAAAACTAAATATGCTCTTCAACTGCTTCATTGCTGATGATGAAAATACTTCACACAACTTACTGTACTGAGGGTGTGCTCTGTAGATCCTAGGACAGGTACTCCGTGAACACACATGGCTAGAATCGGGGGTTGTACCACCCCGCACTTCTCTTTTTAGAATTTGGGTTGAGGCCTGGTGCAAACGGGCAGCAGTCAATGGATCACGATATCAGCAGTGCTTGTATGGACCAACAGCACTGGTGCATGATGGGGACCATGCTGTTGACTGTATTTTGGAGCAGGTAATTGATTGGCACAGCTTCTCTGCCTGGACGTTCAGTTGTATTTGCGAGAGTGTAGCGCCGAGCTAAAGAAATTAAAGAAACGATCATAGCCACGATCCAGAGAGAAGCTGGAGACTGGGTTCGTAGTTTGAAGTTCGTTTAATACATAATAGGACCCACAACCACACCGGCCGCTGGCAGCCTCAAAGAACAGCAGGCAACTGGCATATGCCTGCCTTCCAGAACCCACGCAATGCCCAATGAAGTAACATTCCAAATAGTAATGAATAACAAGTGGAACAGTATGCTTTGGCAAAACCAAATACAGTATAAGCACATACATAATACTAATCTGAAGAGAATACTATATCACCCGCCGTATTACGGTGCAACCTCTGCTACAGTGGTGGTCGCATCTACAGCAGAGCACATATCCCCAAATATATCGCTGCAAATGCGTACAAAATCACAGAAAACATGTGAATTATACAAACATGCATGACATATGTGGGGATATGCCTTGTGCACCATGTACCCCATTGCTGGAGTGTGGCGGAATGTGCACAGTCCAGTCAATGGGGATACGTACTGCATAAGGACTTACCTGGATTCCGGCACCCACAGGATCATGGTCATTGGGGTGCAGCTGCTCAGGTGCAGGAGGACCTGGAGGAAGAGATCCATGGTGGAGACTGCTGGAGAGAAGCCGGTCGGAGATCCCTGTACTTCCCTATGGATGCTGTTTCTCCCCGACCACCATTTTGGCAATCGGAGAAAGTCTGCTGGAGTCGGTGGTCTTTCAGCTTTTGGTCAGGGTACAGGATGCATGGAACATGGGCCAGTTACAGGGACCCAGTTAGGCCCGCTGAACAAAGTACCTTAAATCCAGGTTTGCGGATGTGCCACGCTTGTGCCATAGAGCCAGAGCAATGCGTTGGTTCCAAGATGTGGGGAGGCTGTGATCCAAGGTCCTGCGCTGTCATTAAAAATCCTATCGATGAGGGCTTGCGGTGGCAAGTCTATAGTTGGGGATGCGGTGTGAAGTTGGAGTGATGCGCCGGTTCAGAGGAGCTGCTGGGCTGTAAGGCTCAGTCCATCGTCCTCATCGAGGCTGCCGTCTATGAGAGGTACAAGGGCCCACGCTGAAGATGCACCATGCAGTTGGTGTGATGCGCCAGTTCCAATGACTGTGGCAGAGATCTGGGTTTTTGTGACCTGGTCCACGCAGCAGCAACAATGCGTTGGTCTCACTCGGGATGCGCCATGAAGCAGAGGAGATGTGTCAGTTCTACTAGATCCATAAAGGCTGGAAAGCACCTTAGGCCCACTTCCAAGAATCCAGGATTGGGCTAGCATTGATTGGCAGGGTGGACTCACAGATGGCAGATTCCAGGGTACAGATGCAAAGTTGTTGGAAGCCTGTTATGTCCCTGATGCTTCACATCAGGAGGCCAGCCATCTAGCCCTCGGAGTCACTCTGGGCTCAGGGTTCAAGAGATGCAGGTCCAGTTCTTCTCACCCTGGCAGAGGGTAACACAGTAGGGTAGCAGTTTCTTTAGAGCAGAAGTCCAGCAGAGTGGCACTCCTTGTAGCAGCACAGCATCCTTCTTCCTGGAAGAGTATCCACAGATCCAGAAGTGCATTGAAGAATTGGTGTCTGACGTCCATCTTTTTTTACCCCGGTGCCCTGGTCTGGAAGGTCAGAGAAGCTTCTAGACAGTGTCTTTGAAGTACATGGAGTTCCCTATTTCTCCAGCCCTGGTCACAAGCTGACTGAGGTGAGAATGCAGGGTTGTTAGGCCCTTTGTGTGAAGGCAGGGCACAACCTACTCCAGTGTAAGTGGGGCTGTGTCCAGCTCCTCCCTCCCATCCTGCCAGTAATGGCCCATCTAGGCACACCTAAGCTCCCTATTGTGTGTGGCTGTCTAGGAAGAATACACGAAGCCCAACTGTCATCCAAACTCAGTCATGTGACCAGAGTCATGCTACTGGCACTAAAGGAATAAGGCAGAAAAATGCCAAATTTCTAAAAGTGACATTTTCTGAATGGCAATTTAAAACCCAATTTACCATAAGTTAGGATTTTAAATTGTGATTCCAGAGACACCAAACTTGAACTAGGTATCTCTTCCCATTTGGAAATTACACTTATAAAATGTAATAAGGTAATTCCAATATTATCCTATGGGATAGATGGGCCTTGCAATAGTGAAAAAATGAATTTAGGAGTATTTCACTACCAGGACATGCAAAACCTAAAAGCACATGTCCTACTTTTTAAATACACTGCACCCTGCCCAAGGGCTGCCTGGGGCCTACCTTAGGGGTGACTTATATATAATAAAGCAGAAGGTTTGGGCTTGGCACATAGGTTAACTTGCCATGTCGACTTGGCAATTTAAAACTGTTCATACGGGCTCTTCAGTGGCAGGCCTGAAACATGTTTGAAGTGCTACTTAGGTGGTTGGCACAATCAGTGCTGCAGACCCACAAGAATCATTTGATTTCTAGGCCCAGGGCCGATGTAGTGCACTTTACTAGGGACTTATAAGTAAATCAAATATGCCATGTTTTGATTAAAGAGTACATGTACTTTAGCAGTGGTTAACAGTGGTAAGGTGCTGAGATTGCTAAGGCCAGCAAAAACAGTCAAAAACAGGAGGTCAGAAGGCAAAAAGTCAGGGGAAACTACACAAAGGATGTCATGTCTGACACATGTCCCTCTGAGCAGAAAGTGGGGAGAGCTACCCGCCCCCTTGGGAGTTCTATTCACTAAGGCAAAAGGGCCTGGAGAGACCATAAGCATTGGTGTGGTCTGCTCCAGTACAGTGTTCCACCGTAAAGTCCATTCCCTGTCGGTAGATGGAACACCTCAACAATTTGAGATTCTCACCACTCATTTGCATTAACCATCTGAGGGGCCTGTGGTCTGTTTGAACCTGGAAGTGAGTGCCAAACAGGTATGGCCTCAGCTTCTTCAGCGCCCAGACCACAGCGAAGGCTTTCCTTTCTATTGCGCTCCACCTCTGTTCCATGGGAAAAAAACTCCAACTGATGAAGGCTACAGGTTGATCCAGGCCTTCTTCATTTAGCTGTGAGGGCACAGTTAGATGTCATGCTTAGAGGCGTCTTCACCACAAATTCTTGGGAGAAGTCAGGGGCCTTGAGCATGGGGAGCATGGGTACTGCACGCAAGGCCTCCTTTAGGGTGTCGAACGCTTTCTGGCATGCCTTTGTGCAGATCACCTGAGGTGGCTGCTTCTTGAAAGGCAGTTCTGTCAAGGAGGCAACAATGGTGCCATACCCCTTGACGAATCTCCTGTAATAGCCAGTGAGGCCTAAAAAGTATTTTGTTTCAGTCTGGGTCTTGGGGTTTCCCAAGCCAGAATAGTTTACATTTCTGGCTGAATTGGCTACACTTGGTATCCCAAGTAGACCACAGAACCCTGTCCTATCTGGCACTTACTGGCCTTGATAGTCAGGCCTGCATTCCACATAGCCTGAAGCACTTCCTTTTTTTTTTTTTTCTATTAGTAATGCAATAACAGTTAAGCAATTCACAAAGTTATACATTTGTATACATCATATTGAAGACAGCTCATATCTAAAATAGAGAGAAAAAAAAATACGACAATATTGCATTATGCACGTTCACATTTTAAACCCTCCCCCGCCCCATGCCCCACCCATCAGAGGGTTGGTCAGTCTCTTGTGGTTTTCCAAAACTCTGGGGCATATTAGCAAGGGCACTATCGCCGCTTTAGCGGCACTTTTTGCCGCTAAAGCGATATTTATATCGCCCTATCAGCAAACTGTCTCTAACAGCAGTTAGCGACAGTTTGCGGGCATTAGCGCCCGTTTCTTTACCGCTTTGCATGTCAGCGATATTTATCGCTAATGACATGCAAAGTGGGCGTTCCGACGAACAAACCTGGGAAACACTCGCTAACAGGCCTATCGCCTATTAGCAAGGTGGCCATGGCCCCAGTTAGCGACGTGAAAAGTCGCGCTAACCGGAGTCATCGCCATTTATTTAACACCTGCAATTAGCAGGTGTTAGCCATACCTAACATGAGGGGGTGGATTATGCTGATACGACCACAGGGTCGTATCAGCAAGGTGTTCTCCCTTCTCCATGCAACATCGCTGGTTTTTCAGCGATGTTGGCCTATTCCCTCGCTATCGCTGGAATATTCATCGCCATAGCGCTAATCGTTGCTAATACAGAGTTAGCGTGGCGATATATTCCAGCGATAGCCGGCGATAAAAAAAATCACGCTAAGCAGGGTTAGCGATGATTATCGCCTCTTCCTGCTAATATGCCCCTCAATTTTAAATTCCAACAACGCTTTTAGTTAGTCACACATTATTTGCCAGCCATCTGGTCAAGGGTGCCCAGATTTCTAGACCTTTCTTCAGAGAGCGTTATCCCCTCCTTGCATAGATAGTTTTCTCTAGATTGTAATTTGCAGTTAACCGAGTAAGCCACTGCTGAAACCCCGGTGGATTAGGGTCCAGCCATGCCGAAGCAAGGCAGAGGCATAATATTGCCATGCCAATAAACACTAGTTTTTCCCCCGGAGTCCCCTGAAGGTCCTGGTCTAACCCAAGACCAATTAATGTTGGAGAAAGAGAGCAGGTAATCCCCAAGTCTTCATTATAGAACCTGGCAATTTCACTTTTTAATTTGTCCAAAACATTGCAGGTGGCAAAGATATGGCTAAGGTCTGCTTGAAATAGATCGCAGCACGGGCAGGCAGTTCCTCTCCCTGTTCCCCACTTAGCGATTTTTTTCAGGGTATAGTATAATGAAAAACACGATTTATAGTATTGCGCATGTAGCCGGGCAGGTACTAAAATATTCTGAGCTAAATTAATTGAATGATAAAATAATTCCTCTGTAACACCAACCTCTGCCTTCCACTTTGCCGCTCGATCCTCCATGTCATCTACCATTAATGAGTTAAACAAATTGTATACAAAACCAATGGATAAGTCTCTATTTTTTGTAAGTTTATCCATAATATCAATGTTCAAAAACCCATTCGGTCCTCCCACTTTTTAGACAAAAAGTCTCGGATTTGTAAAAATTTGAAAAAGTCTCTATTCTCCAGCCCAACCGCTCCCTTAAATTTTCAAATGTTACCAGCCCATTTAGGGAGAATAAATCCCCAAGTTTAATCAAACCTGCGTCTCTCCATCTCTCTACAATAGGACTTTTAAAAATCTCTGGCAGCATAGGATTATTACATAGTGGTGTATAAAAATTCAAACGGCCAAGCCCAATAAGCTTCAACATGCATTTTATAACCTTGTACCCGCCTTGTAATGTCTTAAAGCGGACTTTCTTGTAATGGTTATCGTTCATGTGTCGCCAGACCCATCCCCATGCCTCTGTCCCCATAACAAGCTCGAGTGGTGATGGTATCTCTTCGCTCCTACCTGCTCTCGGTTTTTCTTGAATAAGAGTTAAACTATGCAGTATGGTAATGGCCCAATAATAGAGTTTGTTGTTTGGCAGGGCCAGCCCTCCCTTTTCTTTAGGTAGTGAGAGATATTTAAATGCTCTTCTGGGCCTCGCAAACCCCCAGACAAATCTTGAAAATAAATCTTCAATTGTTTTAAGACATTTACCATCAAATTCTAGGGGAATAGCCTGCAGCAGGTACAGAAATTTTGGGAAAAACAGCATTTTGATGCTATTGCATCTACCAATTATAGATAAATGTAGATTATGTAATCTAGCCAATTCTGATTGGCTTTTGGTAATTAATGGTTCAATATTGTTTTTCACAATACAATTGCAGTAATTTCTATGCCCAGATATGTTGCTTTTTCCACCACTCGTGCATCATTAATCTTAGCATACTCATTGCAGATAATTTGAGTTTTGTTGCGATTGAGAGAGTACCCGGAGAGTCTCCCAAATCTTGTTGCCTCTATTTCAATTTCACCGATAGCTATTTTCGGTTCAGGGGTTACTACGGCAATGCCATCGGCGTATGCCAAGACTTTAGTTTCCCAGCCGTTTGTGATAATTGGTCTGATAATGTGATTATGCTCTAGCTGTCATAAAAAGAATCAATATAAATTGCAAATAAGAGCGGCGAACTCGGGCAGCCCTGTCTGGTACCTCTCATTATGTTGAAGCTGTCGGTTAAAACTCCATTCACCATTAGCTTTGCAGTGGTTCGAACGTATAGCATTTTAAAGGCATGCAAAAAGGCGTTTCCAATCCCAACCCTTGACAGAGCCTCCCAAAGAAAGGGCCAGGAGACTCTGTTGAAGGCCTTCTCTGCATCCACGCCAAATGCCTTATTTGTACAATGTAGCAATTAAATTAACTCGCAGTTATTACTGCTGGCTGTATGTGGTCGACGCGTTTCTGAACCCTATATTTGTTTGGGGGTTCTCTTCAGGACCAGGGGCCCCTGTGTTTGAACTGAATCTTCACTGAACAGTTGGATCCATTGTGAATCGTTTAACCGGCCACCCAGGCAAGTTTTAAACATTTAGGAGACGGTGAATAGGCGCTCCAACGGCACTGTTTGGACCCACAAACATCTAAAAACTCTGTCAGATTAAGGAACAACGAGTTCCGGAGCTTAAACACACCATTTATCGAGCACAGCGTAAGCAGGCTTCTTGATCCCTCATTTAAAAGGATATAAGAAAAGAATATTGATAAGTTCTACCATCATTTGACTGAAGACCCTTTTGCCCCCATATTCAGTTCTTCCTCATGAAAAGGATATAAGAAAAGAATATTGATAAGTTCTACCATCATTTGACTGAAGACCCTTTTGCCCCCATATTCAGTTCTTCCTCATTAAAGAATTCGACCAAGTCCTGGTCCTGAAGAGAACCCCCAAACAAATATAGGGTTCAGAAACGCGTCGACCACATACAGCCAGCAGTAATAACTGCGAGTTAATTTAATTGCTACATTGTACAAATAAGGCATTTGGCCTGTTGTCCTTAGAGCACTGTCTGATTGTGTTGTAATAGGTTGTAGCATGATAATATCATAAAGTAAGCCTACACCGTTACTTTTTTTCTTGCTTTGTAAATGAAGGACTGGTCATCTATTGTTATGTATTTGTTGTTTAGTGTTGTTCACTCATGAAATGTCAAGTTCATTGTATTTATGTGATTATGTATTATAAATCTTATTGTGTGCCTATATGTTTTTTGATATGAACTCAATTTAATTTATTAAAAAACTTTTCCGAAATAAAAAAGTAAATGGTGAAATAAAAATACTAAATCCTGTAAATAAAGCATTTCAGCATGATTGTCCTTGTGCAAGTACTGGGAGACAAGAAAGATGTTAATACCAAAGAAGCCTAACAGTAAGATTGTAAAGCCATTGTTTCCCAATTGATTATATTTGGAGCACTAGCTCCGAGTCTTATTATCTATTATTACTTGTTTCCGGTTTGCCCAGTGATTTCCTGCAGGTATATTCTGGCCTGGATCTCGGAAATAAAGCTTTGAGTGGTCCCTTTATACACAATTTTTAGGCGCGCCGGATTTTGAAGATATACATTAGCCCCTAGTTGTTGGAAAGGGGCAAAGAGCTGCCTGAGCTGCCATCTTCGTTCGACTGTGGCATGGGCGAAATCCGGTCTTGTGAAGAAAGTTACCCCATCAAAAGCCCTTTTGTTCATTGGTCTGGCCAGATCGTACAAAGCTTGGCATAGTAGAAAGTTCCCAAAGTACAGAAGCATAGCGCGGGGTGCTGAGGAGTAGTTGATGCACGTTTGGAGGGGGTTAGCGGGAATCTATGCGCCCGTTGGATTTCCTTATCCCAGTGCCATGTATGCAGCTCTGGGAAGGCCCCTTTGAGAAGAGTAACCATGTTGCCCCTAGGGTCATTCCCTTCCACACCCTCTGGAATACCTAGAAAGTGGAGGTTATTGCGCCGTTGTCTGTTTTCCTGCTCTTCCATCTTCCATATGAGATCTTTGACTATGCCGTCCTGTTGTTCCCCTTGGGTTTTAAGTGCAGCCATGTCTTTCTCAAGATTTTCTGTTCGTATTTCGACAGAAGCCATCCGATCAGCAATCTCCGCACAGGTTTTACCAACCTTCCTAACGGTTCCTTGGAGTTTTTTAGCGGCTAAGCGTGATCTGTGACTGTCGGCTTTGGCTTCCTCCTGAAAGCTTTTGATAGTCTGTAAAACTGTTGCCAGTGCAGGCTCCATCTTTGCACCATCTTTCCCTTCCTTGTTTCCGCCGTCACTGCCGATGATTGTGCGGTTGCCACCTGAGGTTACCGTTGTGTCTGACATGACGGTTAATTGTGTGGCAGAGTAATCCCATCTCAACTCGGCTGCGCTGCCTCTGTCGGGTGTATTCCAACTTCTTTGCCGGCCTCCCTTCTTCTTTTTCTGGACTTTCCCCTGGCCATGTCTGTTTTTAGAGTGCTCTGTGTTTGAACTTCTATTGTCATTTTGCCCATCTTCTTCGCTTGACGCTGATGCTGAAGCTGATATGCTTATATCAGAGATTTCTGATTCTTCAGTTAGGGAGTAATACTTTTCCATGAGATTATCTGGCGTCTTGGGTACGTCACAGTTCTTGTTGAGGGGTGAGGCACAGGTGCTTTGGCAGTTTTTCCCTGAGGCTCCATCTAGCCAGGCTTTGGTCCTCTTGCGTATTATGCTATTATTTGTTTCTTCCTTGCCATCAGTATCGTCCCCATCCATGCAGTTTTGTGAATTAGCAGGGGTTCCTGCTCGGGAGATCATGGGCATAAACATCTTGCCCATTTTCTCGGTTGGCTAAGGGGTATCTAGGGGGTAGAGTGCAACTTGAATGTAGCCGTGTCCTTCTGTTCTGAGGAAGAGGAGGCGTGTTGTTGGATGGTATCTTTAACTGTGTCAATATCCGGTCTCCTCTCTTGCCTCACTTGGTGTAGTTTCTACTGCTTTCACCTCGCTTGCTATGGTGTCAGTCTTAGAGCCTGCCCCCCCTGTTGGTCCAAAGCTACTTGTAATTAGGGGTTGACAGTACCCAGGCGCATTTTGTGATTTTGCTAGCGCTTTTTTGGGGTTTTTCCCTTCTTGATTTCCAGTCACCTCTTGGTCAGAGTTCTCCCCCTTTTCTCTCCTCTCCAGTGCTTTGCCTTTGCCCCCACGGTTATCCATTCTTTTCTGCCGGTTCTCTGCTGTTAAGGTGCCTGACTGCCGAGTTGCTTGTGTTTGAGAGCCATTCTTTGCGCTCTTCACTTTTGCCGTTTTCGCCCCCCTGCCAGTCATCCTAGCTTGAGCGTGTCGTGTCCTGCACCTGCAGCAAAGCGCCTCAAAAATGTATCGAGCGGTCAGGAAAGCAGCGTACTGCCCGAGCCGCTGAATAGCCAGGAGTATTTCCCTTGCCGCGAGCAGGTTGCCGTAACTCACCGCCTGACTCTCGCGCCGTGTCTGCACCGATGGAGAGTAGCGCCGCAGGCCGAGAGACATCAGGGATCACCGATTGACGGCAGCTCTGTTGACGTTGAGGCTTGGTGTGCGAGTGCTTCGTGCTGAGCTGTGCTGGCTGCCGCTACACAGCGCTATTCAGCGGCTCGATCCGGTAAGGAGATACAGGGATGGATACACACATCTTCCCTTGCGGCGTCTTGTAAGATGCAGGATTCTGTTATCGCTTTATTTTAAACGCGGTTGAAAAGCATTTTTCTTGGGGGCCAGATCGTGGAGCGTCACGTTGATGTTATCCCTCAGACGCCATCTTGCCTCCCTCCTGAAGCACTTCCTGGAGGTGGTGAAAGTAGTCCTCCCAACTAGAACTGGAGACCACAATGGCATCTAGGTAGGAAGCACTGAATTTCTACAACCCAGACAGGACCTGGTTGACCAAACCTGAAAGGTGGCAGAGGCGTTCTTCAACCCAAATGGCATGACCCAGAACTGGAAGTGCACTTCTGCTGTTGAGAACGCTGACCTCTCTTTAGCCCTCTAGGTCAAGGCAATCTGCCAGAACCCAGATGTTAAGTACAACCCGATCTATGAGCTCATCAGCTCTGGGGATGGGGTGTGCGTAAGTCCTTGTGACTGCATTGAGCCTATGGCAGTCCACACAGAACCGAAGTTCAGGTGTGTAACTCGTGCCTCCGCCATGCACAGTTTTCTCATCTATATTTTTCAGTGAATATCTATGTTTTTACAGCTATTTCCTAACAATAACGCTCCTGTAACCTTTAGTGTTTTTAGAAAATGTCACCTTTTTTAATATAATTTGTACTACAATTTGACCCATAAGTTCAATTTACTAATATACATCTTCACAAGTTTATAAATACATTTTATTCACACATTTATTCTTATTATATATTTTACATTTTTTTTTTAATTAAGGGAAGGTAACTAATGTTGTCTTTCTATAAATGCGATGCACCAAGTCTTTCTTTTTTTCAATTCATTTTATGGATCTGTGGATCCATTGCAAATCCTTGGACAAATAAGTGACCTGCTGGTTCTAATGCACATATTCAATACTAAAACAACAACTCATTTAATACAAATATATGCTATTGTAATTTCTATAAGGGTATCACTGCCTGGGTGTGGGTGTGTGAGTGGCTCTGTGAGTGACTGTGATGGTGTTTGAGTGGCTATGTGGGTGTGTGAGTGGGTGTGTGAGTGGCTGTGTGGGTGTATAAGTGGGTGTTGGAGTGGCTGCGTGGGTGTGTAAGTGGGTGTAGGAGAGGCTGTGTACATGTTTGAATGGCTCTGTGAGTGGCTGTTGGTGTGTGAGTGGCTATATGGGTGTGTGAGGGGTGTGTGGGTGTTTGAGTGGCTATGTGGGTGTGTGAGTAGGGGTGTGAGTGGCTGTGTGGGTGTGTAAGTGGGTGTGGGAGTAGCTGTGTTGGTATGTAAGTAGGTGTAGGACTGACTGTATAGGTGTGTGAAGGGCTCTGTGAGTGGCTGTTGGTGTGTGAGTGGCTATATCTGTGTGTGAGTGGTGTGTGAGTGACTGTGTGGGTCTGTGAGTGGGTATGAGAGTGGTTTTGTAGGTCTGTGAGTGGGTGTGTGAGTGGCTGTATGGGTGTGTGAGTGGTTGTGTGGGTGTGTATGTGAGTGTGTGAGTGAGTGTATGTGTAGGTTTGGGGATCTGTGAGTGGGTGTATGTGTTTTTTTATTTGGGGTCTGGATCTGCAGATCCACCCAAATCCGCCTGAATTCGTGAGGATCTGCGCGGCTCCGCATGGAACCACGGGTCCTCATGACATAAAAAAAAGTCTTTGGATAATTTCTTGCCTTGGAGGGGTCCCTCACAGATCCCCCCTTCAGTCCCATGGGATCAGGGTACCTCTACCCTGACCCCTTCTATCACATTTAAATTGTATTTTCTCCCCTGGAAACCATGTCCCAATACACAAAATTGCAGCCACAACTTTACTCTCAAGTTGCAGCCAGCCAATCACGGCATTGCTATTGGCACATGGGACAGTGAATCTGCCCTGATCCACAGAGGATACACAGTGATTCTGCATCTCTACATATACATAAAACTCTTTACTTTAATAACTCAAAAACTACTGTACAGATTTACACCAAATTACAAAAAGCACTCTTTCTGGACCAACATCTAGCTTTCTGGCAAATTTGGTGTTATTCTGTTCAGAAGTTCGGTCTGTATGTCGTGTCTAAATCACTACGGGAAATTGCATGGAGAAAACGTGTTTTCGGATCACCCCTTTTTCTCGGACCATGATTGACAGATCACCATGAAATGTTACAGACAGCAGCTGAAGTAACTGGCACGCTAGTTTTGAAAATTTTGTGAAGATTCGTTAAACGGTGCCAAAGTTATTAGCAAAACAGAAAATGCTTTTCCTATGGAAACTAAATCCTAACTATAACTACCTACTGGCGACCACCAGTAGGTAATATATAAATATTTATATATGTATTTAATTTTAATTAATAACGTTCATATTGGGGGCGTGGCTTGGCACCAGCCAAGATGGCGGCATACTGCGAGTGCACCGCCGGGGCCTCTTAAAAAGTCTGCAAGATCCGTACTAAATCCGGCAGCTGTATCTTAAAAACAGCCATCGAGGACCCCGGAGCACCGCCGATTGACCATAATTGTGCCCCAGGGAGTGTATCTCCGTGAGCGACAGAGACGGGCCTGCTCGCCCGGCAGGCTCAGAAAGCGACAGCGATGTGGGACGGAGTCGCGTAACTGAAGAGCACAGGATTGGATCAGGGTGGCCCGGAGCCAGAGAAGGAGAGGACCACAGTGTTGGGTTGGAATTAGAGCCCAACCACGAGACAACGCCCCTGCACTAGCAAGAACGCGACAACCATCGACAGATCGAGCGTGTCCCGTGCGCACTCATTGAGTCAGGTGACTCGCGCCGGGACCCCCTGAGGGATTTCTAGCGTCCGGAGCGGCAGTGCTGAGGCCGGGAGGAGGCAAGGCTACATAGCGGACAGTGAGATGCAGCAGTGCAGTCCCGTCCCCAGGGTGCGGAGTCGGACTAGAGGTGGCCAGTGGTGGTTGCTGGGTATGACAGCCTGCAGGGTTGAGTCCCGTGAGTGCCCGCCTGATATTAAAGAAGGAGCGGGCCCAGGGTTCAGGCACACCAGCATAAGGGGAGACCCAGGCCGCATAACAAAGCTGTGAAGCGTCGGACCTGGAGGGAGTCCCCATTTCAGATGCCAAGTGGAAGGGGCGCTACCCCCGAATACAGGAACGGACCCCGGGCAGCTGGTGGTGATAGTGCGGCGATACAGTTTACGAGCCCAGTAGCTGGGAAAGACTGGGATAAGGAGAGAACCTGAGGTCCGGGAGATACGCGGGACGGAGGTCCCCGGGGCTACAGGCACAGCTGGGCAGATGCGATGCAGAGGGGGTCCCCACCCTGAGATTCCTCCAAGCGCAGGTCAGAAAGAGGCCTAACCACCCGCTGGGGCGTTGAGAGGAGAGTTGGGAATTGCCCTAGGTGGCCCCCCCACCCCCGACAGCAACACGCAAGGGTCAATATTTCCTGCAAGGATAAAGTCACTGCCACTACACACACACACCAGTGAGTGAAGGAGACTGTGAGCCAAGGGGGAGATTTGTTAATATTCTAACCACATATCTCCGCCTGAGAGCAAACTCTGCGGAAGTCCAACGGCTGGATCAGAGCACGTGGGACACGCAGTGCATTCGCGGAGCCCAACAGAGCTGGACCCGGCCTTGACGAAACCGAAGGGCGTCCCACCTTCAGTGTAATCCAATAAGTTAGATAAGTACGCAGTACCGCGACATTCGGTGTCAGAAGACGGTACGACCGGCGACAAGGAGGCGACAGCTGAACCCTCCCTTGGAGCAATTATGTCAGCCATCCAAGTTCTGGGTATGACCCTGGAGACAAAAATAGATAAGGTCACGATTGAGATGAATCTGATGCGATCGGATATGCATAAGACCTCGGAGCGTGTTACCACGGCGGAAACAAATATTGTTGAGTTAGAATCTACAACACGCAAATTGGAAGAACGAGTACAACAATTGACACACCAACACAAACAAATGGATCTGAAGATGGAGGACCAGGAAGGGAGGGCCCGCCGCAACAATATCAGAGTGGTGGGGGTCCCGGAGGGGGGCGGAGGGCCCGAGTATGGATCTCTTTTTAGAGGGCATTATATAAGCCAAAAAGACTCTCAACTTTCTTTACGGTGGAAAGGGCACACAGGGCCCAAGTCCCTCCGCCAAAGCCAGGGGCCCCCCCTCGAACAATTATAGCCAGGATCCTAAATTACAGGGACCGGGATGCCATTCTACAGGTAGTTAGGGTGCATGGAGATCTTCCCTACCAGAACTCGGTCATATGATTCTTTCCGAACTTTACCCTGAGGGTGCAGCAGGAGCGATGCACATTCGATGGGGTGAAGCGCGCCCTGAGAGAGAGAGGAATAAAATACATGATGCTTTTTCCAGCAAAACTCAGGGTGATTGACAATGATAAATCCTGGTATTTTACTGTGCCAGCGGAGGTTCAGCAATGGTTGGAGGAGGGGTGCCCCCAGAAACGCAGCCGACGCCGAGAGGAGGGCTGGCGGGGAAACCGGAACTGTGATCTGGAATCTCCGACTTGGCAAGCAGATGATGAGAGTTCTGAGACACGGTCCAGGGGCTCACGTTCAAGGAGCCCAACAGTCGTAGCGGTGAAACCCGGAAAGTAATGGACACTGGCTGATTCCAAGAGACTGAGCATAAGGCCGACGAAGGGTTACAGGTACAGATCGAGACTTGTTGGGTGGGAGACAAGGCCTGCTGCCACGAACAATCAAGCATGACACACTGCCACGATGGGGCATGGGTCTGATTAATACAGCAACACTTAATGTTTTGGGGCTAGAATAGGGCCTCGGGGGGGTTCTGAGTGGCGGTGCCAGTCAGCCCTACGCCAGTTGATTGTTCTATTGGGCGACAGGCGCTCTGCTAGTTGGGATGTGGGAAGTTCTAGACCTACAAGGCAGGGTACAATGGAGGGGGTGAGTTATTTTGGGGATTTTCATTCTTTTTGTCTTAAGTTGGGTTATAACTGCTTCAGAAACAATGTTCTGACAAGTGAGGGCTGTGACTCTATGCTGTACACTGTGGCTCGAGGGGTTGGGGAATGACTGGTGGGGGGGTGGAAGGGCCACATAGGTTTCCCAGATGGCTGCGTGACAAGCTAGAAAGTTGACAATTCTCTCTTAGAATGTGAACGGTCTGGGAGATAAGATAAAATGCACTATGGTGTTACAATACTTGCATAGACACTCACCAGACATAGTGCTGCTGTAAGAGACACACCTCAAAGGCAATAATTATTTAGCACTGAACCGATTTGGCTATACACTCCTGGTACACACCGGATTTACAACAGGCTCTAGAGGTACTGCTATACTCCTTAAAAATTTGGTTCCATTTGTAGTGAATCATACATGGTGTGACCACATGGGATGCTACGCTGCCCTGTCTGGGACGTGGGAGGGACAAGTTGCGAACATCTGCTCAGCGTATATACCCCCACGGCTACACGGGACTACACTCCCTGATCTTAGCAAATGAATACTCGATATGCCACAGGGCACTTTGATTCTGGGGGGAGACATGAATGATACAATGGCTCCGTACATGGACAGGGATGTAAATCCTCCCAACACTCGGGGACCCCGACCATTGAGCACATTTGTGAATTCACTGGGGCTGGTGGATCTTTGGAGGTGCCACAACCCCAAGACGAGACAATTTACACACATCTCAGTGGCCCATTGAAGTGGATCTCGGCTTGATTATGTTTTTACGCACACCACTTCGGTGAGACTCTTCTAGGGAGGGTGCCACAAGGCGCGAGGGATATCAGACCATTCGCTGGTGGAGGTACAGATGTATGGGCCAGTGCGGGATTGGTCTCTCCCGCCGAGGCTGGATCCCTTCCTATTCAGGGATCAGGAGTTTCAGGATCAGTTTGAGGAGCGCACGGAACAATATTTTATGTAAAACACTGGCTCTGTGTGGTCGGACTGTGTACTTTGGGAGGCATATAAGGTGGTGGCCAGATACTTCGTGCAGGCGACAAGTGGGGCTATGCGCAAAGAAAAACGTGCACAGTGTGAATATCTGGATCAAGAGATACTGAATCTTGAGCTGGCATTGGGCTCTGACCCTGTGGGCGACATCAGACACAAACACGCACTAAAACTCAAGCAAAAAGAACTCAGAGACTTGGAAGAAAACGCTGCCCGCACACATGCGATCGCCACACAGAGGAGGGTATACGATTTGGGTGACAAGGCCAATAAATTGATTGCCTGGTTGGAAAGAAGGGGTAGGAGTCGAAACTGGGTCTCTGAAATTAGCACAGGAGAGGGTGTGCAGAGCGGAACAGGTGCAGAGCTAACGGAAGTATTTGCTGGGTACTATGAGAACATTTACCAGTCTCAGACCAAACGGGTGAGGAGGACTGATACGAACTATTAAAGGACATGGCATTGCCGACACTGGGGACTGACGATAGGGAGGCGTTGGACACAGACTTGAGGGTAGAGGAAGTAGAAAGTGCCATACGGGATTTGCAGTCAGGGAAAGCGGAAGGCCCAAATGGGCTCCCCAGAGAATTGTACAAGTATGTGGCGGGGAAGCTCGCCCCGCACATGCTCAATATGTTTCTGGGGGCAAGAGACGAGGGTCAACTTCCGGAGGACATGAGGATGGCGACCATAGTGATCATCCTAAAAAAAGGAAAACCCCATGATCTCTGTAGCTCCTATAGACTCATTTCCCTTTTGAACTTTGAAGCCAAAGTATTGGCCAAGGTTATTGCAAATCACTTGAGCCCAGTCATACAGTCCCTAATTCATCCAGACCAATCTGGCTTTATGCCACACAGGAGCACTAGGCTCAATTTGCGACGTCTCTATGGCATAATGCATATAACTCAAAAGCATCCAGATGTGCCTGCGGCTCTCCTATCACTCGATGCGAGAATGGCATTCGACAGTATCGAATGGTCATACCTATTTGCCGTTTTAAACAAGGTAGGACTTGGCTCGAACCTACAGAAGTGGATACGACTATTGTACACCGCTCCGATGGCACGAGTCGGAGTCAACGAAACCATATCCAGAGCTTTTGCGCTTCATAGGGGCACACGGCAGGGTTGCCCATTGTCGCCAGATGCTATTTGCATTGGCACTGGAACCGTTGGCTGCTTGGATACGGGGAGACCCGATGGTGAGAGGCATCGACTTGGGTGGGGGTTGGGAAGAACGTATATCCTTGTATGCGGACGACATCCTGCTCTATGCCCATAGACCTAGACAAACATTTCACAGGCTCATTCATATAATACGGTCTTTCGGTACATACTCTGGATACTGTATAAATTGGGATAAATCCCTGGTGTTCTCTCTGGCGGGAGAGCTCCCAGCCCTGACATGGGCATGATCGGAGCTGGTGCGGAAAGAGACGTTCAAATACCTGGGCATATGGATAACGAAGTCAGAGGACGAGTTTATGCAGTTAAATGTGCAGGCACAACTAGACAGATTGAGGGATGATATGACTCACTGGAGGTGGTTACCTGTCTCCGTGGTTGACAGAGCAGTCCTATTTAAAATGATGGCCCTCCCACGTTTACTATATGTAGTTCAGAACACCCCATATCAGATACCGGAGACATTTTTTCGGTCTGTCGAGTCCGAGCAGCAAACGCTACAATGGGGGAGGGGTCGGGGGGTGGCAGCCCCAGGATTGCACTCAAGAAACTCCAGAAAGGGGTGTATGAAGGGGGATTGGCCCATTTTGATCTTAAAAAATATTATTGGGCCTCTCAACTTGTCAATATTAATGGATGGGCCTTTGCACCGCTCGAGGAGCCGGCATATAGGGTGGATCGATTGGCGATGAGCAAAGGCAGTTACCTGACCGAGCTATACCAGAAGAGGAGAGGCAATAAGCACCTCCCGGTACACACGCAGACAGTGGTTAAAGCATGACATAAGGCAACTAAAATGACAGGTTGGGAGGCTAAACTCATGGAGCAGACACCACTGTGGGAGGGAGATTATTTGGGGGAACTGAAACGACTAGAGGGCTTCCGGAAATGGAGCCTTATAGGGATTGACTTGCTGGGGGACATCTGGAAGAGAGGAAGATGATTGAATTAGATATTTTGCCGGAAGATTTCCAAATGGGGGGAGTATCTTTGATACCTGCAGCTGCGACATGCACTTCACTGTCATCTGAAGGACGGGACCTTGATACCGGAATATTCACCACTCGAGGACAGACTCCTCCTAGACCCCATGGTTGACAAAGCAATATCCCTCACATATAGAAAGCTCATGAACAACTCCCCAGACTGTATGGGACCCCTGAGGGAGGCCTGGGAATCAGATGTGGGTCTGCTCCAGAACGATGATTGGGCTGAAGCCCTACAGAGCCCCAGAGAAATAGCCATTAGGGCACGTTTTAGGCTTGTTCAGCTCCACATTCTTCATAGATCCTATGCTTCATGAATGGTCCAATTTCATAATGGCAATTGTGTGTCCGAAGAATGCGCAAGGGGATATGGTGCGAAAGGATAATTCTTTCACATACTGTGGTCTTGCCCCAGAATTCAGACGTACTGGGAGGGGCTGACCCGAGTAATGACCACAGTGGTGGGGGAGACGGTTCCGACAGAGCTGAGGGTGCACATTCTGGGAGTAATAGGAGAGACTACATGGCCACAGTGGGCCAAGACCTGGCTGGCCTTGGCAGGGGGGGGTGGCCAAGAGGAATATTGCCCAGGCATGGGGGGCATGAGAGGCCCCTTCACTGGAATCCTGGAAGAGGGACATGAATTGGTGCAATAGTGTGGAACAATCGATCTACCAGAGCGGGGGCTGCCCACGCAAATGGGAAAAGATATGGAGTGCATGGGCAAAGTATAGAGGCCAATGTACAGTGACATGAGGAGTGTCCCAAAGACTTCCACAGAGAATATGAGGGTAGTACCTCCCTGGATTGTAATGGTCGCAGCAACGAGCAGTTGGGAACGATACACGATGCGATATATGGGGTATTTGTAACACATGTCAGTCCACGAAAATTTACACATTTGTATGATGTTTATCTGAAGCTTGTTTTCTTGTTTAATAAAAAGAACTTTATAAAAAAGAATGTTCATATTAGGAGCTTTTTCTAAAGTAATAGGGTTATTCAAATGTGTAAAGAAAAGTACTTTCCCTACTGTTGCTTAGACTGAAATGGGAATAGTGTATTAAGCCTATCTGAAGTCCAACGTGTTCCCTACTGTTGCACAGACTGGAGTGGGAATAGTAAATCTTACCTCTCTGAAGTCCAACGCTTTCCCTACTGTTGCACAGACTGGATTGGGAATATTAAATCTCACTCCTGTGAAGTCTAACACTTTCCCTACTATTGGGCTGTTTGGAGTGGGAATAGTAAATGTAAACCCCCGAAGTCTAACACTTTCCCCACTGTTGTGCTGTTTAGAGTAGGAATAGCTAATTTAACTCCTCCGAAGTCTAACACTTTCCCTACTGTTACCCTCCATGGAGTGGGAATAGTAAATGTAACCCCTCCAAAGTCCAACACTTTTATCCTACTATTGCACAGAATGGAGTGTGAGTAGTAAACCTAACCACTCCTAAGTCCAACAGTACCCCTACTGTTGCACTGTTTGGAGTTAGGATAATAAATTTAACCCCTCTGAAGTCCTACAGTTTCCCTACTTTTGTGCTGACTGGAGTAGAAATAGCAAATGTAACCTTCCAATGTCTAATGTTTTCCCTACTTGTTGTTTAAACTGGAGTGGGAACAGTAAATGTAACCTCTCCGAAGTCCAACATTTTCCCTACTGTTGCACTGACTGGAGTAGAAATAGTAAACCTGACCTCTCATAAATCCAACACTTTCCATACTGTTGCGCTGTTTGGAAATGGTATAAGGGAAGTAACACCTTCGAAGTTGAACACTTTCCCTATTGTTGCTTAGACTGGAGTAGGAATAATAAATGTAACCACTCAGAATTCCAACACTTTTCTTACTGTTAAGCTAACTGGAGTGGGAATAGTAAATGTAACCCCTCCGAAGTCCTACACTTCCCCTACTGTTGCATAAACTGGAGTCATGACCCAGTGCTGTTCCTAATATTGGTTACATATATTTTTTATTATTATTTGTTTATTTTTTATTTAATATATTTTTAATATTTTTAATATTTTTAAACAATTACATTGTTAAATATGTTTTGTAATAGTGTTTTTTTGGTTTTTAATATTTTTGTACTTTATTTGGTAATTTATTTCATATCTTCCAATTGAAGGGGGCGGAGCTTGCCTGGCTTGAAGATTAAATGAAATGAAATGTAATGAAAAGAAGATTTATGAAATGAAATTCGTACTTGTAAAGCGCACTTATACCCCCAAAGAGGTGTCCTGGCGCTGTACGCATACCGCTGTGGAACCCTTCCTATAAAGCGTGACACATTTTACCCGAGGGTGTCAAGGCGCTAGCTTTCCTAGTAAAAATGCTGAAGGATTTAAATATACCGTCAGAGATTAAACAGCCATGTTTTAGTGCTTTCCTAAACGCCATTAGGTGAGTTTCATTTTTTAGCCTCTGGGGAGAGAGTTCCAAAGTCTGGCCGTACCAACCAGAAAGCTTCTCCCGCCCCAGGAACTTTTCCTGAACCTAGGGATCATCAGATTAAAAGACTCAGCTAAGCATAAATGGTGCGTAGGGATATAACGATGGAGGTTCTGCTTAAAGAAAGCTGGGCCTGTGTCATGGGTAGCCTTAAAAGCTATACAGAGAGCCTTGAACTCGATACGTCTCTTTACTGGTAGCCAATGCAGTTCTTTTAATACAGCAGAAACAGATTTGTGTTTAGGAACATCTAACAGTATACGTGCATCAGCGTTTTGCACAGTCTGTAGTTTATTCAAACCTTTAGTCCTGAGGTAGATAAAAAGACAGTTACAATAGTCTGCTCTGGACAGCACCAGTGCGGTAATCACCAACTTGCGTAAGTTTAATGGAATAAATGGGAGGATTTTTCTGAGTAGTTTTAGTGTATAAAAAGATACAGAGGTGACCTGATTGACATGACTTTCCAATGTGAGCTTGGAGTCAATAATGACACCCAAGTTTTTTACTTTAGTTGTAGGGACTGGTAGAGAGCCGAGTTCCGATGGCCAAAGAGCTGGGGACCATATAGTGGTATTGCTGCCAAAGAGCAAAACTTCCGTTTTATTAGGATTCAGTTTTAGGCAGTTGGTGGCCATCCAGTCACCAACGTGACGCAGGCACGTAAAAAACTGTGATGCAGTGTCTGACGGTGAGCTTGTCACTGAAACCACAATTTTGGTGTCATCAGCATAGGAAATTGCTGAGAAGCCCAAAGACCTAATAAGTTGTGCTAAAGGTGCTACATAGATGTTAAAAAGGGTCGGGCTCAACGACGAGCCCTGAGGAACCCCACACGGTAGAATAAAGTTGGGCGACTTGAAATCAGAAAGAGCTACAAACTGTTCTCTGTCAGCCAAAAATGAGCTGAGTAGAGTAAGGGCTTTACCTTTTATTCCTATCTTCTCCAGGCAGTCTAATAGTCTTGTATGGCTTACCGTATCGAATGCAGCCGAGAGGTCAAGCAGCACTAGTGCTGCATTACCCCCTGCGTCGACTGTCTGACTGATCTGTTCTAATGCTGAGATCAGTGCCAGTTCCGTGCTGTGATGCTTTCTAAAGCCGAACTGGGTAGCATCCAGGAAGGCATGTTTCTCGATGTAATCTGATAGTGTTACATTCATAGCCTTCTCGACCATCTTGGCCGGCAGGGGAAGTCTGAAAATAGGGCGGTAATTACTAGGATCCGCCCCATCAAGGTTCACTTTCTTTAAGAGGGGGAGGACTGAGGCTAGTTTCCAATTAGTAGAGAATATGCCTGATGAAAACATTTGATTAAAAATAGTGGTTAAGTGCGTGGCCATTGCTTCCGGTATAAGATGAAAAATCTTAGGGGGGCATGGGTCTAAAGGGGATCCTGATTTAGTGGATAAGAGTAGATTGATAACCTGATCCGAGGTCAAGGGTGGAAAGTTGAGTAGTTCCGGGGGTTTGAAATCATTTGAGGTGGCTGAAGACGCTTCCACTTCCTCATCCCTATTAATAGTAGGTGGTGTGCTTTGAGATGAGGTAGAGTTTTGTGACATGGACATTGAGAAACCGCTATAAACTGATCTCACTTTCTCCTGGAAAAAGGTGGCCAAGGAGTTACAGAAGGTCTGACTTACTGGTGTAGAGGCAATTTCGGGGGGTTTAGCCAATTTTTTCACTGTAGCAAATAATTCTTTTGAGGAGTCCTTTGCTGCACTTATAGCTGTGGTGTAGTAACGTGTCTTCTCCTTATGCATTAATTTTTTATACTCTAACAGAGATTGTTTGTAGGCTGTAGTAGATGGCTGTCTTCTAGGTGAGCTCCTCTTGCCACTCACACTATCCTCCATAATCCTGCGCCATGAATACTGCTGAAGCAGCTTTTATCGCCTCCCTGCCTGCTAATTCATGTGAGATTACCATTTTGGCTGAAATTTCCCTTTAAATTAGCACTTGGGACCCTGCAATACTCATTGATGCTGTCCGCATAGCCAGGGCCGTCTGAGTGCCTCAGGGCCTACTGGGAGCTGCGAGAACCCGTGGGCTGACTACATTCTCCTCGTGGGAGCACCCGCTGCATGATCGGGGTCCCCACTCCTGAGCTTGCATCGCCCCGGTGAGTGTGAAGTGATTTTTGAGGGCCACGGTGGCTCAGGGCCTGCGAGGTAATACCACGGACTGGCCTGAATTAATCGGAGCCCACGGTGCCTGGAGGGGGACTTCATGCCTGTGAGTACGTCCTCCGGCGAGCCTGAGCTAGGGCTCTGAGGTGGTGGCGACTGGGGGCTCGTGTAGGGGCATAGTGGTGTGGACTGCGCTGCCCATCGATGGCTCCGTTGTGGCTGCGCCGCACCGCTCTATCCTTCTTGTGTTGCTGCGGACCGCTGCCTTGTTTCCCCCTGCCTGCCGAGAAGTGTTGGGTGTCAGATTGGGCCCCTGGGGATTCTGGTCAATACTACAGCAGTGGCTGCAGACTCTGAGCCCAGTGGAGCTGTGACATGGGTCGTGGATGCACTGTGCCGTTCTACAGTATTATATATGTATATATATGTATATATATGTATATATACATGTATATATATGTATATACACATGTATATTAATATATATATATATATATATATATATATATATATATATATATATATATATATATATATATATATATATATATATTATCTACTGGCGGTCGCCAGTAGATAGTTATAGTTAGGACCTATTTTCCATAGGAAATTCGCAACATTCTATTTCCAATACCTTTGGCTCCGGTTGACGAATCTTTGCGAAATTCTCAAAACTTATGGCCCGCTCTGGTCCGCTCCTATCCAGAAAGTTTCGGGGTGATTCGTCAAGTGGGGGCCGAGAAAAAAGGGGGGTCCCAAAACGTGTTTTCCCCATGCAATTTTCCATAGGAACCTTTAGTCGCAGCTACAGCCCGAACTGCTGAACGGAATTACACCAAATTTGGCAAAAAGGTAGCCCTTGGTTCAGAGTCGTGCCTTTTGGTTAAATGGTGTAAATCAGTTCAGTAGTTCCTGAGAAATTTGAAAAAGAAAACACATATATATCTGGGCGGAGCCTAACCACACATGTCATCGTGAGACCAAAAGGAGAACTATAAAGGGTGATAACAGACTTTAGTTACATTAGAATTCATTTGTTGATGGTACCATACTAATTTCAGGAATTGTGGTGTGTTCTAAGGTGATTTTACCCTGTGAAAAACCTTCTGCTGGGATATCATGAATCATGTTTGAGAGAAAACTATTTTCACATGCTTGTCCCATACAGTTTTGGAAGGTGCTCCAGAAGCTAAAATGAGAGCATATTTTCTGTAAATTCACATTATCTTTCTCAGTCATGTGAGAATGAAGTCTGACATTCTCAGTAAAACATGTACATCCAACAAGGACAGAGACTGTCAGATGATTCATTTGTGTTCTACTGCAGCTTCCCAGAGTGTTCTAAAGAACAACTAGAGCGCTAACAGCCTTACTTATGACAAAAGTATGGCACACCTGAAGCCATCTTGATTGGAATAAACTGGTAACACTTAAAACATTTAATTTAAAAAGGAACAAAATGATGGGGTTCATTTTGTCATAGAAATTATGGTTAGTGCTGTAGAAAGAAAAATTAGGACATGTTTCAAGTGTGATCTCAAATATCTTCCTGTTATATTTCAACAGGAGCAGCCTGTCAGTTGATGCCTTTGTGTTCTACTGCAGCTTCCCAGAGTGTTCTAAAGAACAACTAGAGCGCTAACAGTCTTACTTATGACAAAAGTATGGCACACCTGAAGCCATCTTGATTGGAATAAACTGGTAACACTTAAAACATTTAATTTAAAAAGGAACAAAATGAGGGGTTCATTTTGTCATAGAAATTATGGTTAGTGCTGTAGAAAGAAAAATTAGGACATGTTTTAAGTGAGATCTCAAATATCTTCCTGTTATATTTCAACAGGAGCAGCCTGTCAGTTGATGCCTTTGTGTTCTACTGCAGCTTCCCAGAGTGTTCTAAAGAACAACTAGAGCGCTAACAGTCTTACTTATGACAAAAGTATGGCACACCTGAAGCCATCTTGATTGGAATAAACTGGTAACACTTAAAACATTTAATTTAAAAAGGAACAAAATGAGGGGGTTCATTTTGCCATAGAAATTATGGTTAGTGCTGCAGAAAGAAAATTTAGGGCATGCTTTAAGTGAGATCTCAAATCCTCTTCTATTTCATTAGAAAATTCTGACATGCAGACTGAAACAATCACTTTCAATACCATCTGTAACCTTCCAGTTAACTCCCTGGTGAGCAGTAGCCTTACTACAGTGATTTAATGAACAACTAGAGTGCTAACATTCTGAATTTATGGCAAATGTGTGACACAACTGAATGCCTTCTTGATGGAATCAAAGTAAAAAACTGAAAGCATTTCCTACTGAGGAGACTGCAGTAAATGACGAAATTAGGAAACTTCATAACAAATAAGTCTCCCAAGATGGCCACCAGAGAAAAAAGAGCCCAAATGTAGCACAAATATCACCCAGATGTAGCCCACATATAGACCAATGACAGAAGTGTGCAAAACACTTTTTATTTTTATTTTTTCTGCAGTTTTATATAGTGCAAACTGGTCAGGTATTGGAGCGTTACATCTTACTTGGACCCCTTATTGCGTATTTTGCACGAAGTACATGAGATTGATCTTGCGAAACATTGAACTTTACGATTCTGTTAACCTGAAGTTGCTCTGAACCGAGCTTTGTAACACCCGTTTTTACCTACTGGTTTCAATTAATTCTCACTGTATTGTATTAGGAAAGAGGATTTACTGTTTTTATGTACACTTTTATGATCTATGTTTCTAAATCAGATCAAATAAAGTTTAATGAATTCTATGGCAGGACGGATGCGAGGATTATGCATATCTTTCCTCACTTTATTTGCATAGCAGTTCAAAGAAAACGTAACACAACAATCATTAAACAAAAGACTACACAACCCATGAACCATTAGGGGGTAGTCTCCAAGGCAACTATAGTCCAATCATATCACAGTCCATCGTATATAATATCGTGACGTCCCTTCCGCTTCCTCTTTCTTCACTGCTCGTCAGTTAAGTGCATTCCTTACATTCTTGGCTTAATCTGACGTTGTTGCTGTTTGTATAGCGGTTTCTTGTGCACGTTATTGGAATTATTGCCTTGGTATTGTTTCATATTCCCTGTGCAGCAGGCTCTTGCCCGAGCGTGTTCTCCCCCTCGCAGTTTCTCCCGCTGTGTGCTCTGTGCGCGGTGAGATCCTGTCAGGCGCGTCTGGTCCGAGCGAGGCAGCTCCGTCGAGCGCTCCCGCTGGTCTTTACGCGCGTTTGGGAATCCGGTCACTCCTTTAGTGTCCGCTTGATTCCCGACCAACCCTCGCCTAATTTTGACACAGCTACGCGGTGATTTCCCTACACGGCCACGCTAGTGACCAGCGCCACCTGGTGGTGGTAATTGGTATTGCGCCTCAGTCTATTATAACAGCTTCGGGGAAAGCCCAGCTGTTGGAGAACCGGCGAGGGGACTGTCTTAAGGATTTTAAGGGCATTTGTTCTGTGCTCACACCCTCTGCTATCATGTCTTCTCCAGAAGACCATTTTTACTCCTCCTACCAGGAAGTGGAGGAGGAATGGCCCCCCAACTTCTCCCTCCAGCAGTGGACCAAGCCCTCTCTCTGGCTATTTCTAGGGCGCTGGCTCCTCTTAGGGATCAGGTTGATAAGCTGGCGAAAAGCATCCCTGGGGTGTTCAGTGACCCATATCTGGTGGTAGCGGGTCCAAGTAGCTCCCAGATGGGGAATAAAAGGGCCGTTAAGCATAACGCGGGGCACTTGGAAGGATTTTATAAACTTAGGGAGACCTTCCTCAAGAGTGCGTGAACGCTAAAACATGCACCCTGCCGGGAGGAGGAGGGGCCCGGAGAAAATTGCGACACTGTCACCACTATTGTAGACCCCGACGGCGGGTTTCCCTTAGAGGGAGAGGGTGTATCAGAGGACAATTTCTCCTCCGATGAGGATAAGGACTCGGGGCGTCCCTGGCATCCAGAGTCCCACTCCTCTCAGTCCCCGGTTGGGGACGGGGTCCACTCGGACATGTTCGAGCCTACCCAAATTTACCATCCTAGGTCGGCAGAGTGGACACCTGACGCCAAAGTGGCAGAGTATGTGGTGGGGAAATTCCATCAACCCCTTGAAACGGAGGTCAGGAATAGGATGAGGGGAGAATGCCCCAGGCCCTCACTGAAGGGGAAGGTGGCACACACGCCTGAAATTGATGAGAAACTATGTACCTTTTTCTCCAAGTATATGAGGGATCCCAATAAAGGAATTGATAGGTCTTGGACGTGGTTGGGCCCTTGACCCAAATTATTCAATTGACGGAGCGTTCCAAAGAGTCAGGATCCCCTTTGTCCACGGATATTGTGGCTGGTTGGGCGCACTACCCTAAACCTAAAACACTACCCCCTCCACTACCCAAACACCACTGCACTACCCTAAACCCTAAAACACTGCCCCCAGCACGACACCCTACACTACCCAAACATAACTGCACTACCCTAAACCCTAAAACACTACCACCAGCACAACTCCATACACTACCCAAACACCACTGCACTACCCTAAACCCTAAAACACTACCCCCAGCACGACTCCCTACACTACCCAAACACCACTGCACTACACTAAACCCTAAATATACCCCCAGCATGACCTCCCACACTACACAAACACCACTGCACTACCCTAAGCCATAAAACACTACCCCCAGCACGACCCCCTACACTAACCAAACACCACTGCACTACCCTAAACCCTAAAACACTAACCCCAGCCTGACCCCCTACACTACCCAAACACAACTGCACTACCCTATACCCTAAAACACGACCCCCTACACTACACAAACACGACTGCACTACCCTAAACCCTAAAACACTACACACAGCATGACCCCCTTTACTACACAAACACCACTGCACTGCCGTAAACCCTAAAACACTACCCCAGCACTACCCCCTACACTACACAAACACCACTACACTACCCTAAACCCTAAAACACTACCCCCAGCACGACTCCCTACACTACCCAAACACCACTGCACTACCCTAAACCCTCAATCTACCCCCAGCACGACCCCCTACACTACCCAAACACCACTGCACTACCCTAAACCATAAAACACTACCACAAGCATGACCCCCTACACTACACAAACACCACTACACTACCCTAAACCCTAAAACACTACCACAAGCATGACCCCCTACACTACTCAAACACCACTGCACTACCCTAAACCCTAAAACTCTACCGCAGCACGACCCCCTACACTACCCATACACCACTGCACTACCCTAAACCCTAAAACACTACCCCCAGCACAATCCCCTACACTACTGCACTACCCTAAACCCTAAAACACTACCCCCAGCACGACCCCCTACACTACCCAAACACCACTGCACTACCCTAAACCCTAAAACACTACCCCCAGCACGACCCCCTACACCACCCAAACACCACTGCACTACCCTAAACCCTAGAAAGAAACCCCACCCCATGCCCAATCCCCCTTACCTCTCACTCCTCATGGTTCCTCTCTCCTCGTAGTTCCTGCTTCACGTCATCTCTGAGGGGCGGTGCACGTCGTTGTGAGGAAACGGAACAGCCTCTGTTTCCTTACAACGACATGGATCGTCTACATGTTTTAGAACGCATGGTCATTTACCATACATACCTTTACAACAAAATTCGTTGTAAAGGCATGTGTGGTAAATGACCATGCGTTCTAAAAATGCGTAGTAATGACTTCGTGATGTACAACGCATGCGTGGTAATGCATGCGTTGTAATGGTATCGCAAAGTAAAAAGTCATTGTAACGGCTGTTTACCGATCGAAGCTGGCCCCTGTTCTTCAGTGAGATGTTTATTTGATTAATTAGGAGGAAGGAATGTGTTTTTTACCGATAAGTGCATTCCCGGCTGTTGTTTTGTGAAAGTGTCCGCGTGGCCTGGTTTCACTTCCGGTGAGAGAGTGGAAGAGTCTGTTTGGATCTAAAGGAGTTCTGTTGTTGGACGGGCCGGCGCGACATGTCATCAGAAAACATAGCTAATGGAAAGCGTCCTCCCTGAAGTGTGGAGCAGTGCCATGCGAGGTCAACGAGTGTGCGTCCCACCGCAGTATGACCGTACCCATGTGCCGCCTCCAGGGTACGGGAGGCAGAAGCGGCATCGCAGGTCCTCTTGAAGACCGTTGTAGCACTAATTCTACATTTTGGTACTAGGGCATTTTAACTTCGTTGTTCCTGCCAGATACAAAGAGAAGATCCTGTGTTATTCAGAGCCCTCGTTACCTTTTTTGTGGGTTGTGGTGCTTGTCACTTCGCTGCCCCGCCGGTGCACACGACTGGACACCCCACCTCGTGTGCCATCTGCAGGGCCTCTGCCCTCGGATCACTGGTTTCGGTTTCTGGAGTGGCAACATAAACAGTTGCTCCCAAAGGACTAGCCTGAACACTTAGGTGAATATCCCCTGCACCAGCATTCCATGGAAAGTCTTTCCTAGCTCTCCCACGTCAACGAGCACGGCTCCGCTCGCGACACCGTATGACGTCATCGGAGCCATAAGAGGACCTCGTCGGCGTGCTGACGTCAGTTCCACCTATTTTTTCCGTGCCACCGAGGCAAACAGGGGACCGAGACATTTTCACATGTATACATAGTATAATAAATATATATATATATTCACTGAAAAAACCATAGGTTTCAGGCACGTTATAGTTAGAAATTAGCATTTAAAAAACCTTAGAAATTCACTGAAAAAACCATCAGTGATGACATCACTGATGACATCACTGATGACATCATCCAGTGAATGTGTGTTTTTCTGAAAATTAAATATGTTTTATATATGTATATCTCTGATTGTATAACTGACTAAGAGTATCTTAGTGAATACATGGGTTAGTGAGTAATGTTTAAATATGAAAATATCTGTATCAGTCTCTCACTTTGTGTATAAGTGGCTGCATGTGTTGGTGAGTAGCTACATGAGTGTCTTTATGGGTTATTAGTTGGTATTTTTGAGTATCAGTATGAGTGTCTGAGTGTCTGTATGGTTCAGTGGGGGGTATTACTTAGTGCATAGATGCATGAATGATTGACTCACTGTTTGTATGTGTTGAAGACAGCATGTGTGCAGGACTGTATAGGTGGATGAGTATGTGTATGGGTGTGTTAGTGAGTGAATGACTGTCTCAATAGTGTCTTTATGAGTAACTACATATGTTTTAAACTAGTATATGTGAGTATTGGTGTATATAAGTGAGTATATGTGAGAGTGAGAGATTGGAAGAGTTCCTGTACAAATAAGTAGGTGTTTCTATAAGTGATTGTTTAAGAGAGTAAGTATGTGTAAGTTTCTGTAGAAGTAAGTGTGGTAGTGTGTGTATAACTGTATATGCAAGTAAATGGATGTTTGATACTTTGTTTGCATGTGTGACTATGTGTGTGAGTAACTCTATGGATGAGTGGCGGTGTGTAACAGGATGTATAGGTGTATAAGTACATATGATGAGTGAGTACATGTATGAGTGACTGTATAGGGACTGTTGGTGAATGAGTGGATGTGTGTGTAGATCTTGGAATTACTGAATAGGTGTGTTGTAACTGGTATTGGTATGTCCATTGTTTTGAAAATGTTAGTTTGTATTTTTGAGTGTGTGTATCAAAGGTTATATTAGGGTGAGAGGAGGTCTGCCACTCTATCACAAGGATGATGTCATCAGTGATGTCATTTGAGATGTCATCAGTGATGTCATGAGTGATGTCACTGACCATGTCATGAGTGATGTAATATGTGACGTCATCAGCAGTGCATTGCGGGCGCGCGAGTTATAGTTAACTGAACTAACTATAACGGGGAATTTCTATGGTTTTGTACGAGTGAAATGTCCAACTAACTATAACGCCCCTGAAAGCTATGGTTTTTCAGTGAATTTCTAAGGTTTTTAAATGCTAATTTCTAACTATAACGTGCCTGAAACCTATGTTTTTTTTAGTGAATATATATATATACATTATCTACTGGCGGTCGCCAGTATATAGTTATAGTTAGGACCTATTTTCCATAGGAAATCCGCGACATTCTATTTGAAATAACTCTTGCGTCGGTTGACGAATCTTCGTGAAATTTTCAAACTTTATGGCCCGCTCCGGTCCGCTCCTACCCTGAAAGTCTCAGGGTGATTCGTCAATCGGGGGCCGAGAAAAAGGGGGTCCCAAAACGTGTTTTCCCCATTCATTTTCCCATAGGAAACTTTAGACACGGCTACAGCCCGAACTGCTGAACGGAATTACACCAAATTTGGCAAAGAGGTAGTTCTTGGTTCAGAAAGAACCCTTTTGTTAAATGGTGTAAATCCGTTCAGTAGTTCCTGAGAAAATCAAAAGTTAAGTCACATATATATCTATGGCCGAGTAGGGTCTGCGTACCCTCCCGACCACAAGCTGCATGCTAATTGGCTGTCAAGTGGCTGTCAACACTCCAAATCAGGAAGTGTTGGCAGCCATTTTATCCCTCGGTAGAACCGAGGGACAGAAACAAGTGCGCAAAGCGCAAAGGGAGCAGGGTAGAAACCCCTGACCCCTAGGTCTGCTCAGGGGTCCCACAAGGACCCCCTGGGCAGAAAAAGCATTTTTCTTTTTTAAAAATCGGCAGGATGCGCTCAGGGTGCGCGGATCCTGCCGATTAGAAAAAAACCAGAAGAAACAAGTGCGCAAAACGCACAAAGGGGGCAGGGTAGAAACACCCTGACCCCCTAGGTCTGCTCAGGGGGTCCCACAAGGTGTACAGAGGCCACGCCCCTTTTTACACCTCTCTGCAACGCAGCCCTGTGGCGCTTACTGGAGGTACCTGGTGGGATAGTTGGACCCCAGGGACCCTCAGGATTCAAGGGGACTTAATCCCCAACTTAAAACGCGCCACGTGGCGCGTTTGCACAGTGGTGAAGGGAGGGGGCGGGGCTTCAGGTGACATGTGTGCAAACAGGCCCCATGGCGCGTTTTAAGATGGGGAATTAAATCCCCTTCAATCCTGAGGGTCCCTGGGGGCCAACTAGCCCACCAGGTACCTCCAGTAAGCGCCACGGAGCTGCGTTGCAGAGTGTTGTAAAAAGGGGCGTGGCCTCTGAACACCTCTCTGCAACGCAGCTCTCTGGCGCATACTGGAGGTATCTGGTGGGCCAGTTGGCCCCTAGGGACCCTTGGGATTGAGGAGGAATTAATTCTCCAACTTAAAATGCGCCACAGTGGGTGTTTGCAGACATGTCACCTCAGGCCCCACCCCCTTCCTTCACCATTGTACAAATATTCCTCTAAAATCAGCCGAACTACGAATTCCGATTTACTCACCTGTTATCTGGAGAGACCTCAGTGCTGCATCTTTGAGCCCAGTACTGATCCTGAAAAGTAATTTTAACCGTACTTACCAGTAACTTGAATTTCCTTCCATAGGCTAACATTGACTGGTTTCACTTGGCTCCCCTCCTGTCATAGCAAACTGCTTTGAATTTTGGAAGAGAGAGCAGGAAACCTGCTCTCTCTTCCAAAAACCAAAGCAGATTGCTTTGAAAAGCAATGTCGGCTCCCGAAGGACGCGGGGAGCCGGCGGGACCGTGGGGGGATTGGGGACCCCCCCACGGTCCCCAACGGAGAGGGCCAGCCCCAGGGGATGGGGTCCCCGGGGCTAGTAGTGGCCCAGGAGGGGGACCACGCGGCCCCCCTCCCAAATGTTAATTAAAAAAAAAAAAAAAAACAAAGGCCGGCCCCGGGGGATGGGGTCCCCGGGGCCATAAGTGGCCTAAGGAGGGGGGCAACACAGCCCCCCTCCATAACATTTTAAAAAAAAAAAGAAGGCCATGCCCCGGGGGATGGGGTCCCCGGGGCCAATTAACGCCTGTGAGGGGGGCCAGGCGGCCCCCTTCCAATTATTTTTTTAAAGAAGATATTAGGGTGCAGGCCCTGGGGGATGGGGTCCCCAGGGCCAAGAAATTAGAAAAACAAGGGGGGCCACACAGCCCCCTTTCTAAAAATGAAAAAAAAAAAAGACCGGCATCGCACCGGAGGCCACGCCTCCTCCTTCCAGCACTCTGCAAACGCGCCCCCTGGCGCGTTTGCAGATGGGGAACAAATTCCCCTTGAATACTGGGGGACCCTTGGGGCCAACTAGCCCACCAGGAACCTCCAGTATGCGCCAGGGGGCTTCCTTGCAGAGAGGTATACAGAGGCCACGCCCCTTTTTACACCTCTCTGCAAAGCAGCTCTGTGGCGCTTTTTGGAGGTACATGGTGGGCTAGTTGGACTCCAGGGACCCTCAGGATTCAAGGGGACTTAATCCCCCAACTTAAAACGCGCCACAGGGCACGTTTGCACAGTGGTGAAGGGAGGGGGAGGGGCTTCAGGTGACATGTGTGCAAAAAGGCCCCGTGGCGCGTTTTAAGATGGGGAATTAAATCCCCTTCAATCCTGAGGGTCCCTGGGGGCCAACTAGCCCACCAGGTACGTCCAGAAAGCACCACAGACCTGCGTTGCAGAGAGGTGCAAAAGGGGCGTGGCCTCTGAACACCCTCTCTGCAATGCAGCTCCCTGGCGCATACTGGAGGTACAGGGTGGGCTAGTTGGACCCCAGGGACCCTCACGATTCAAGGGGACTTAATCCCCAACTTAAAACGCGCCACGGAGCGCGTTGCCCACATGTCACCTCAGGCCCCGCCCCCTCCCTTCACCGTTGTGCAAATATTCCTCTAAAATCAGCCGAACTACGAATTCCGATTTACTCACCTGTTATCAGGAGAGACCTCAGTGCTGCATCTTTGAGCCCAGTACTGATCCTGAAAAGTAATTTTAACCGTACTTACCAGTAACTTGAATTTCCTTCCATAGGCTAACATTGACTGGTTTCACTTGGAAATTCTTCTAAGTGTGGAGTTTTGGAACTTTATAATATTCCTCTAAAATCAGCCGAAATACGAATAGCGATTTACTCACCTGTTATCTGGAGAGACCTCAGTGCTGCATCTTTCAGCCCAGTACTGATCCTGAAAAGTAATTTTAACCGTACTTACCAGCAACTTGAATTTCCTTCCATAGGCTAACATTGACTGGTTTCACTTGGAAATTCTTCTAAGTGTGGATTTTTGGAACTTTATAATATTCCTCTAAAATCAACTGAACTACGAATTCCGATTTACTCACCTGTTATCAGGAGAGAACCCAGTGCTGCAACTTTTAGACCAGCACTGACCCTGAAAAGTAATTCTAACCGTACTTACCAGTAACTTGTATTTCCTTCCATAGGAATCCATTGTCTGGTTTTCAGCAGAAAAGTTTCAAAGTGTCAATTTTCACAAACTACAAATATTCCTTAAAAATCGCCTGTATGACTTAAACGCATTCTTTCAACTGTTTACAGGAGATGCACCAGTGCTGGATCCAGGATCCAACACTGAGTAAGAAAAAAGTAACGATAACACTACTTACCTGCTAAGTGAATTTCCTCCCATAGGATAACATTGGTGATTCTATGTGAAAAAGTTTCTAAGTGTCAACTTTTAAAATACAATAATATTCCTTAAAAATCACTACTGTAACCAAAACGCTTTTACTCAACTGTTTACAGGAGATGTCCCAGGACTGAATCTAGGATCCAGTCCTGTGGTTAGAAAAGTAATCCATAAAGTAACTAATTGCATTTAACTAGAAATTCAGCATTGAGCTCAATGTTGCATTGTGTTTGAAATTGTGTTGCCCATTGCAACAACTGTAACTACTGTACTTAAAACTCTATTGCCTATTTGCAAAGTATTTAAACTAAAGTAATTCATTCTGAGAAAGTATATTTTGTAATGTAATGTATAATGTAATTACAATGTAATTTAATAAATAAAATATCTAAAAATAAATAGTTTTAAAAAATGTAGTAAATCAGTATCAAAAAATAAATATAACAATTAATACATTTAAAAATTGTCATTTACAAAACCTTTGAAATTCACTGAAAAAACCATAGGTTTTAGGGGCGTTATAGTTAGAAATTAGCATTTAAAAAACCTTTGAAATTCACTGAAAAAACCATAGGTTGCAGGCACGTTATAGTTAGAAATTAGCATTTAAAAAACCTTTGAAATTCACTGAAAAAACCATAGGTTTTAGGGACAGTTATAGTTAGTTGGACATTTCACTCGTACAAAACCCGTGAAATTCCCCCGTTATAGTTAGTTCAGCTAACTATAACTCGCGCCCGCAATGCACTGCTGATGACGTCACATATTACATCACTCATGACATGGTCAGTGACATCACTGATGACATCACTGATGACATCTCAAATGACATCACTGATGACATCACTGATGACATCATCCACGTGATAATCTGATGCACCTCCTCACACCCTAATATAACCTTTGATACACCCACTCTAAATTACAGACTGCCATTCGCAAAACCATAGACACTCCAACACCAATAACTACATACCCACTCACTGATTCTTAGGTCTACACACACACATCCACTCACTCACCCGTACAGTCACTCATACTTATGGTCACTCAGTACAGGACTATCATATGCACTCTTACTCCTATATAGACACTCAAACACCGCCACTCATCCATAGAGGTACTCTCACACCTAGTCAGTCATGCAAATAATTAAACACACTGCCATTTACTCACCTATACAGTTATACACACACCAGCTCACTTAATCATACAAATACTAGCACATTGTTACGCTCTTATACAATCACTGATACAAGCACACACTCATCCATACAGCAACTATCACAATCACTCACTCTCGCTTATAGCTATTTATATACTCCAACACACATATATACTGCCTTTCACATATGTAGTTAGTCACACATGTACCACTGGGACATACATTCACTCACTAACACACTCTTACACACACTTACCCACCCATACAGTCTATCACAGATGCACTCTTGAAACCATCCACCCAGTGAATCACCCACTCACACATCTATGCACAGAGTCGCACACACCCCTCCCACACAAACACTCAGGCACCCATACAGATACTCAGACAACCATTCAATAACTCATATAGACACTCATGTAGCTATTCACAAACACATGCAGCCACTTACACAGCAACAGACAGACGGATACAGACATTCACCCAGTTTAGTCACTAACCCATGCATTCAGTAAGATACGTTAAATCACTCACTTATAGAGTCAGTCACGCACCTACTAAATCATCCATACAGATACTTATACACCCACTCATTCTTCAATACGTCTTTTCCTATATATATTAAAAATATTTAAACTTTACAGAAACACAGTCACTGCATGATGTCATCAGTGATGTCATTTGAGATGTCATCAGTGATGTCATCAGTGATGTCACTGACCATGTCATGAGTGATGTAATATGTGACGTCATCAGCAGTGCATTGCGGGGCGCGAGTTATAGTTAGCTGAACTAACTATAACGGGGAATTTCACGGGTTTTGTACGAGTGAAATGTCCAACTAACTATAACTGTCCCTAAAACCTATGGTTTTTTCAGTGAATATATATATATATATATATATGAAATACTATATGTATTTGAACTACTTATTGAATGTAGATATATGTATGAATATAGAAATGGCTACGTGATTTGAAGGTATATTGACAGTCTGTTTTTTGTTTTCACTAAACTTGATTAAAATTTTCTAGAGTCAATAGTTTACATATCGTATATATTTTGTTCCCTGTCATGTGGCGCATCATGTGATCAAGATCGCTTTACGTGATTGAAACGCGTCATGGCAGGCACTAACCGAGGCACAGAAAGAAGTCGCAAACCGCAAAAAGGGGGCAGGGTAGAAACACCCTGACCCCCTAGGTCTGCTCAGGGGGTCCCACAAGGACCCCCTGGGCAGAAAAAAGCATTTAAAAAAAAAAAAAATCGGCGGGATGCGCTTAGGGTGCGCGGATCCTGCCGTGATTAAAAAAAAATCAAAGTGCGGTCTCCCGCGCTTCGAGGCTATTTTGCCCCCGGGTGGGCCAAGTCCCGGGGGCATGCGGGGGTAAGTTTATAGTTTATGGGGGGCCTCTAAGGCCCCCCAAGCCCCGGGGACCGCAACCCCCTGGGGCTTTATAGAGATAATGCTGGCGGGGGGCACACAGCCCCCCCGCAGCCCCGGGGAAAAACAAATTACCTGTGTGGGGGGGGGCTCCAGCCCCCCCACATGCCCCGGGGACCACCACCTCCCCGGGGCACTACTGAAACAAATGTGGGGGTCCGTTTCGGACCCCCGAAACCCCGGGGACCACCACCTCCCCGGGGCTCAGTTGATGTTGGGAGGGGGGCCGTGCGGCCCCCCTCCTGGAGCCTGTGGTGGCCCTGGGGACCGCCACCCCCAGGGCCGGCTCCTGCAGTGTCCCGGGGTGCCTACCCATGGGACACTGCTGTTTGCAATGGCAGGACGGGATCCGCGCGGCTCCCCTCCTGTCATTGCAAACTCAGCTTGCTTCATTGAAGCGAGAGCAGGAAACCTGCTCTCGCTTCAATGAAGCAAAGCAGATTGCTTTTCCATAAGGGAGCTGCATGTCAGCAGCTCCCTTATGGAAAAGCAATGCCGGCTCCCGCAGGACGCGGGAAGCCGGCGGGACCGTGCGAGGATTGGGGACCCCCACGGTCCCCAACGAGTGGCCAGGCCCCGGGGGATGGGGTCCCCAGGGCCATTAGTGGCCCGGGAGGGGGGCCACGCATCCCCCCTCCCCAAAAAGATTATTAAAAAAAACATAAAGGCCGGCCCCAGGGGATGGGGTCCCCGGGGCCTTAAATGGCCTGAGGAGGGGGGCCACGCAGCCCCCCTCCAAATATATATATTTTTTTAACAAGAGGGCATGCCCCGGGGGATGGGGTCCCCGGGGCCAATAGAGGCCCAGGGAAGGGGGGCCCCCTTCCCGTTTAAAAAAGAAAATCCTCAGGCCCCAGGGGATGGGGTCCCCGGGGCCAAAAGTGGCTGAGGGAAGGGGGGCCACGCAGCCCCCTCCCATACAGAAAAAAAAAGAAATAAAAAAAAAAAAGAACGGCATTGTGCCGGAGGCTCCGCCCCCTCCCTGCAGCAGTCTGCAAACGCGCCCCCTGGCGCGTTTTAAGAAGGGAAGTAATTCCCCTTGAATACTGGGGGTCCCTGGGGACCAACTAGCCCACCAGGAACCTCCAGTATGCGTCAGGGAGCTGCATTGCAGAGAGGTGTACAGAGGCCACGCCCCTTTTACACCTCTCTGCAACGCAGCTCTGTGGCGCTTTTGGAGGTACATGGTGGGCTAGTTGGACTCCAGGGACCCTCAGGATTCAAGGGGACTTAATCCCCCAACTTAAAAGTGCCACGGGCGCGTTTGCACAGTGGTGAAGGGAGGGGGCGGGGCTTCAGGTGACATGTGTGCAAACAGGTCCCGTGGCGCGTTTTAAGACGGGGAATTAAATCCTCTTCAATCCTGAGGGTCCCTGGGGGCCAACTAGCCCACCAGGTACGTCCAGAAAGCGCCACAGAGCTGCGTTGCAGAGAGGTGTAAAAAGGGGCGTGGCCTCTGAACACCTCTCTGCAACGCAGCTCTGTGGTCCTAACTGTAGGTACCTGGGGGCCTAGTTGGGCCCCAGGTACACTCAGGATTCAAGGGGACTTAATTCCGCAACTTAAAACGTGCCATGGGGCGCGTTTGCACACATGTCACCTCAGGCCCCCCCTCCCTTCACCACTGTGAAAACGCGCCCTGTAGCGCGTTTTAAGAGGTAGTTTTAATCACCCTGCCCTATTATGTACTAGGGACTTACAGAGGAGGTCATGCTAATCACAGGGGTACCCCAACGCATAGTGTTCCCTAGTGTATGTAGGTGTTTTCACCGTATTCTAAGTGTGTTTTAGCATAGCACTGGCTCTGGTTAGTCAGAGTCAGTTACCACCAGTACACGTCGGAAAAGTTGTGGGCACAGGATGATTTTGGAACAAGGCCTCTTTCTGCTCCTCTGTTGGTTCTTTCTGCACATCTTTTGCTTCTTCCTGCACTTTTCTTCGTCTTTGTGGACTCCTGTTGCTTCTTTCTGCATTTCTTTTGCTTCTTTCTGTGCGTTTTTCTTCTTTCTTCACATGTCCTACCTCTGTAGGCATAGTTAGAAACTAGCATTTAAAAAACCTTTGAAATTCACTTAAAAAACCATAGGTTTCAGGCACGTTATAGTTAGAAATTAGCATTTAAAAAACCTTTGAAATTCACTGAAAAAACCATAGGTTTCAGACACGTTATAGTTAGAAATTAGCATTTAAAAATCCTTTGAAATTCACTGAAAAACCATAGGTTTTAGGGACAGTTATAGTTAGTTGGACATTTCACTCATACAAAACCCGTGAAATTCCCCGTTATAGTTAGTTCAGCTAACTATAACTCGCGCCCGCAATGCACTGCTGATGACGTCACATATTACATCACTCATGACATGGTCAGTGACATCACTGATGACATCTCAAATGACATCACTGATGACATCACTGATGACATCATCCATGTGATAATTTGATGCATCTTCTCACACCCTAATATAACTTTTGATACACCCACTGTAAATTACAGACTGCCATTGTCAAAACCATAGACACTCCAACACCAATAACTATATACACATTCACTGATTCTTAGGTCTACACACACATCCATTCACTCACCTGTACAGTCACTCATACTTACGGTCACTCAGTACAGGACTATCATATGCACTCATACACCTACATAGACACTCACACACAGCCACTCATTGATAGAGGTACTCACACACGTAGTCAGTCATGCAAATAATTAATCACACTGCCATTTACTCACCTATACAGTTATACACACACCAGCTCACTTACTCATACAAATACTAGCACATTCTTACGCTCTTATACAATCACTGATACAAGCACACACTCATCCATACAGCCACTCTCACAATCACACACTCTCACTTATAGCCATGTATATACTCCAACACACATATATACTGCCTTTGACATATGTAGTTACTCACACATGTACCACTGAGATATACATTCACTCACTAACACACCCATACACACACTCACCCACCCATACAGTCCATCACAGATGCACTCTTGAAACCATGCACCCAGTGAATCACCCACTCACACATCTATGCACAGAGTCACACACACCCCACCCACACAAACACTCAGGCACCCATACAGATACTCAGACAACCAATCAATAACTCATATAGACACTCATGTAGCTATTCACAAACCCATGCAGCCACTTACACAGCAACAGACAGACAGATAGAGACATTCACACAGTTTAGTCACTAACCCATGCATTCAGTAAGATGCGTTTAATCACTCACTTATAGAGTCAGTCACGCACCTACTAAATCATCCATCCAGACACTTATACACCCACTCATTCTTCAATACACCTTGGCATATATATTAAACATATTTAAACTTTATAGAAACACACAGTCACTGGATGATGTCATCAGTGATGTCATCAGTGATGGCATCAGTGATGTCACTGACCATGTCATGAGTGATGTAATATGTGACATCATCAGCAGTGCATTGCGGGGCGCGAGTTATAGTTAGCTGAACTAACTATAACGGGGAATTTAACGGGTTTTGTACGAGTGAAATGTCCAACTAACTATAACTGTCCCTAAAACCTATGGTTTTTTCACTGAAAAAACCATAGGTTTTAGGGACAGTTATAGTTAGTTGGACATTTCACTCAGTACAAAACCATAGAAATTCCCCGTTATAGTTAGTTCAGCTAACTATAACTCGCGCCCCAATGCACTGCTGATGGCGTCACATATTACATCACTCATGACATGGTCAGTGACATCACTGATGACATCACTGATGACATCTCAAATGACATCACTGATGACATCATCCATGTGATAATTTCATGCATCTTCTAACACCCTAATATAACTTTTGATACACCCACTCTAAATTACAGACTGCCATTCTCAAAACCATAGACACTCTAACACCAAAAACTACATACCCACTCACTGATTCTTAGGTCTACACACACATCCACTCACTCACCCGTACAGTCACTCATACTTAGTCACTCAGTACAGGACTATCATATGCACTCATACACCTATATAAACACTCACACACCGCCACTCATCCATAGAGGTACTCACACACCTAGTCAGTCATGCAAAAACTTATTCACACACCCATTTACTCACCTATACAGTTATACACACACCAGCTCACTTACTCATACAAATACTAGCACATTCTTACGCTCTTATACAATCACTGATACAAGCACACACTCATCCATACAGCCACTCTCACAATCACACACTCTCACTTATAGCCATTTATATACTCCAACACACATATATACTGCCTTTCACATATGTAGTTACTCACACATGTACCACTGAGATATACATTCAATCACTAACACACCCATACACACACTCACCCACCCATACAGTCCATCACAGATGCACTCTTGAAACCATGCACCCAGTGAATCACCAACTCACACATCTATGCACAGAGTCACACACACCCCACCCACACAAACACTCAGGCACCCATACAGATACTCAGACAATCAATCAATAACCCATGTAGACACTCATGTAGCTATTCAGAAAGCCATGCAGCCGCTTACAAACCAACAGACAGACGGATACAGACATTCACACAGTTTAGTCACTAACCCATGCATTCAGTAAGATACATTTAATCACTCACTTGTAGAGTCAGTCACTCACGTACTAAATCATCCATTCAGACACTTATACACCCACTCATTCTTCAATACGCCTTTCCCTATATATATTAAACATATTTAAACTTTACAGAAACACACAGTCACTGGATGATGTCATCAGTGATGTCATCAGAGATGTCATTTGAGATGTCATGAGTGATGTCATCAGTGATGTCACTGACCATGTCATGAGTGATGTAATATGTGACGTCATCAGCAGTGCATTGCGGGAGTGCGAGTTATAGTTAGCTGAACTAACTATAACGGGAGAATTTCTATGGTTTTGTACGAGTGAAATGTCCAACTAACTATAACTGTCCCTAAAACCTATGGTTTTTTCAGTGAATTTCAAAGGTTTTTAAATGCTAATTTCTAACTATAACGTGTCTGAAACCTATGGTTTTTCAGTGAATTTCAAAGGTTTTTAAATGCTAATTTCTAACTATAACGTGCCTGAAACCTATGAATTTTTAAGTGAATTTCAAAGGTTTTTTTAAATGCTAGTTTCTAACTATGCCTACAGAGGTAGGACATGTGAATAAAGAAGAAAAAAACGCACAGAAAGAAGCAAAAGATGTGCAGAAAGAACCAACAGAGGAGCAGAAGAGGCCTTGTTGCAAAATCATCCTGTGCCCACAACATTTTCAGACGGGTACTGGTGGTAACTGACTCTGACTAACCAGAGCCAGTGCTATGCTAAAAGACACTTAGAATACAGTGAAAACACCTACATACACTAGGGAACACTATGCGTTGGGGTACCCCTGTGATTACCATGACCTCCTCTGCAAGTCCCTAGTACATAATAGGGCAGGGGATTAAAACTACCTCTTAAAACGCGCTACAGGGCGCGTTTGCACAGTGGTGAAGGGAGGGGGGCCTGAGGTGACATGTGTGCAAACGCACCCCGTGGCGCGTTTTAAGTTGCGGGATTAAGTCCCCTTGAATTCTGAGGGTCCCTGGGGCCCAACTAGCCCCCAGGTACCTACAGTTAGGACCACAGAGCTGAGTTGCAGAGAGGCGTTCCGAGGCCACGCACCTTTTTCACCTCTCTGCAACGCAACTCTGTTGTGCTTACTGAAGGTACCTGGTGGGCTAGTTGGCCCCAGGGTCCCTCAGGATTCAAAGGAATTAATTCCCCAACTAAACGCACCACAGGACGTGTTTGCGCACATGTCACCTGAGGCCCCGCCCCTCCCTTCACCACTGTGCAAACGCGCCCTGTGGTGCGTTTTAAGTTGAGGGATTAGGTCACCTTGAATCCTGAGGGTCCCTGGGGCCCAACTAGCCCACTAGGTACTTCCAGTAAGCACCACAGGCCTGCGTTGCAACGCCTGTAACAAATTGTGCAGTTGTGTTTAGGTAGTGAAGAGGGTCGTGCTGGGGTAGTGTTTTAGGGTTTAGGGTAGTGCAGTGGTGTTTGTGTAGTGTAGGGGGTCATGCTGGGGGTAGATTTAGGAGTAGTGCAGTGGTGTTTGGGTAGTGTAGGGAGTCGTGCTGGGGGAGTGTTTTAGGGTTTAGGGTAGTGCAGTGGTGTTTGGGTAGTGTAGGGGGTCGTGCTGGGGGTAGTGTTTTAGGGTTTAGGGTAGTGCAGTGGTGTTTGGGTAGTGTAGGGGGTCGTGCTGGGGGTAGTGATTTAGGGTAGTGCAGTGGTGTTTGGGTAGTGTAGGGGTACTGCTGGGGGTAGTGTTTTAGGGTTTAGGTTAGTGCAGTGGTGTTTGGGTAGTGTAGGGGTACTGCTGGGGGTAGTGTTTTAGGGTTTAGGATAGTGCAGTGGTGTTTGTGTAGTGTAGGGGTAGTGTTTTAGGGTTTAGGGTAGTGCAGTGGTGTTTGTGTAGTGTAGGAGGTCGTGTTTTAGGGTTTAGGGTAGTGCAGTGGTCTTTGGGTAGTGTATGGAGTCGTGCGGGGGTAGTGTTTTAGGGTTTAGGGTAGTGTAGGGGTCATGCGGGGGTAGTGTTTTAGGGATTAGGGTAGTGCATTGGTGTTTGGGTAGTGTAGGGGGTCATGCGGGGGGTAGTGTTTTAGGGTTTAGGGCAGTGCAGTGATGTTTGGGTAGTGTAGGGGGTCATGCTAGGGGAGTGTTTTAGGGTTTAGGGCAGTGCAGTGGTGTTCGGGTAGTGTAGGGGTCGTGCTGGGGGAGTGTTTTATGGTTTAGGGCAGTGCAGTGGTGTTCGGGTAGTGTAGGGGGTCGTGCTGGGGGAGTGTTTGAGGTTTAGGGCAGTGCAGTCGTGTTCGGGTAGTGTAGGGGGTTGTGCTGGGGGTAGTATTTTAGGGTTTAGGGTAGTGCAGTGGTGTTCGGGTAGTGTAGGGGGTCGTGCTGGGGGTAGTGTTCTAGGGTTTAGGGCAGTGCAGTGGTGTTTGGGCAGTGTAGGGGGTAATGCTGGGGGTGGTGTAGGTTTAGGGCAGTGCAGTGGTGTTCGGGCAGTGTAGGGGGTCGTGCTGGGGGTGGTGTTTCAGGGTTTAGGGCAGTGCAGTGGTGTTCGGGCAGTGTAGGGGTGGTGTTTCAGGGTTTAGGGCAGTGCAGTGGTGTTCGGGCAGTGTAGGGGGTCGTGCAGGGGTGGTGTTTCAGGGTTTAGGGCAGTGGTGTTCGGGCAGTGTAGGGGGTCGTGCTGGGGGTGGTGTTTCAGGGTTTGGGGCAGTGCAGTGGTGTTCGAGCAGTAAAGGGGGTCGTGCTGGGGGTGGTGTTTCAGGGTTTAGGGCAGTGCAGTGGTGTTCGGGCAGTGTAGGGGCGGTGCAGGGGTGGTGTTTCAGGGTTTAGGGCAGTGCAGTGGTGTTCGGGCAGTGTAGGGGTGCTGCAGGGGTGGTGTTTCAGGGTTTAGGGCAGTGCAGTGGTGTTCGAACAGTGTAGGGGGTCATGCAGGGGGGTGTTTCAGGGTTTAGGGCAGTGCAGTGGTGTTCGGGCAGTGTAGGGGGCCATGCTGGGGCTGGTGTTTCAGAGTTTAGGGCAGTACAGTGGTGTTCGGGCAGTGTAGGGGGTCGTGCTGGGGCTGGTGTTTCAGGGTTTAGGGCAGTGCAGTGGTGTTCAGGCAGTGTAGGTGGTCGTGCTGGGGCTGGTGTTTCAGGGTTTAGGGCAGTGCAGTGGTGTTCGGGCAGTGTAGGGGGTCATGCTGGGGCTGGTGTTTCAGGGTATAGGGCAGTGCAGTGGTGTTCGGGCAGTGTAGGGGTCTTACTGGGGCTGGTGTTTCAGAGTCTAGGGCAGTGTAGTGGTGTTCGGGCAGTGTAGGGGTCTTGCTGGGGCTGGTGTTTCAGGGTTTAGGGCAGTGCAGTGGTGTTCGGGCAGTGTAGGGGGTCGTGCTGGGGTGGTGTTTCAGGGTTTAGGGCAGTGCAGTGGTGTTTGGGCAGTGTAGGGGGTCATGCTGGGGCTAGTGTTTCAGGATTTAGGGCAGAGCAATGGTGTTCAGGCAGTGTAGGGGGTTTTGCTGGAGGTGGTGTTTCAGGGTTTAGGGCAGTGCAGTGGTGTTCGTGCAGTGTAGGGGGTGGTGTTTCAGGGTTTAGGGCAGTGGTGTTCAGGCAGTGTAGGGGTCTTGCTGGGGTTGATGTTTCAGGGTTTAGGGCAGTGCAGTGGTGTTTGGGCAGTGTAGGGGGTCGTGCTGGGGGTGGTGTTTCAGGGTTTAGGGCAGTGCAGTGGTGTTCCGGCAGTGTAGGAGGTCGTGCAGGGGTTGTGTTTCAGGGTTTAGGGCAGTGCAGTGGTGTTCGGGCAGTGTAGGGGGTCGTGCTGGGGGTGGTGTTTCAGTGTTTAGGGCAGTGCAGTGGTGTTCGGGCAGTGTAGGGTGTCGTGCTGAGGGTGGTGTTTCAGGGTTTAGTGCAGTGCAGTGGTGTTCGGGCAGTGTAGGGGTCGGGCAGTGTAGGGGTCGTGCAGGGGTGGTGTTTCAGGGTTTAGGGCAGTGCAGTGGTGTTTGGGCAGTGTAGGGGGGTCGTGCAGGGGGTGGTGTTTCAGGGTTTAGGGCAGTGCAGTGGTGTTCGGCCAGTGTAGGTGGTCTTGCTGGGGGTGGTGTTTCAGGCTTTAGTGCAGTGGTGTTCGGGCAGTGTAGGGGGTCTTGCTGGGGGTGGTGTTTCAGGGTTTAGGGCAGTGCAGTGGTGTTCGGGCAGTGTAGGGGGTCTTGCTGGGGCTGGTGTTTCAGGGTTTAGGGCAGTGCAGTGGTGTTCGGGCAGTGTAGGGGGTCGTGCTGGGGCTGGTGTTTGAGGGTTTAGGGTAGTGCAGTGGTGTTCGGGCAGTGTAGGGGGTCGTGCTGGGGCTGGTGTTTCAGGGTTTAGGGCAGTACAGTGGTTTTCGGGCAGTGTAGGTGGTCGTGCTGGGGCTGGTGTTTCAGGGTTTAGGGCAGTGCAGTGGTGTTCGGGCAGTGTACAGGGGTCGTGCTGGGGCTGGTGTTTCAGGGTTTAGGGCAGTGCAGTGGTGTACGGGCAGTGTAGGGGGTCTTGCTGGGGGTGGTGTTTCAGGGTTTAGGGCAGTGGTGTTCGGGCAGTGTAGGGGGTCTTGCTGGGGGTAGTGTTTCGGGGTTTAGGGCAGTGCAGTGGTGTTCGTGCAGTGTAGGGGTCGTGCTGGGGGTGGTGTTTCAGGGTTTAGGGCAGTACAGTGGTGTTCGGGCAGTGTAGGGGATCGTGCAGGGGTGGTGTTTCAGGGTTTAGGGCAGTGCAGTGGTGTTCGGGCAGTGTAGGGGGTCGTGCTGGGGGTGGTGTGTCAGGGTTTAGGGCAGTGCAGTGGTGTTCGGGCAGTGTAGGGGGTCGTGCAGGGGGTGGTGTTTCAGGGTTTAGGGCAGTGCAGTGGTGTTCGGGCAGTGTAGGGGTCGTGCTGGGGCTGGTGTTTCAGGGTTTAGGGCAGTGCAGTGGTGTTCGGGCAGTGTAGGGGGTCTTGCTGGGGTGGTGTTTCAGGGTTTAGGGCAGTGGTGTTCGGGCAGTGTAGGGGGTCTTGCTGGGGGTGGTGTTTCAGGGTTTAGGGCAGTGCAGTGGTGTTCGGGCAGTGTAGGGGGTCTTGCTGGGGGTAGTGTTTCAGGGTTTAGGGCAGTGCAGTGGTGTTCGTGCAGTGTAGGGGTTGTGCTGGGGATGGTGTTTCAGGGTTTAGGGCAGTGCAGTAGTGTTCGGGCAGTGTAGGGGGTCGTGCAGGGGTGGTGTTTCAGGGTTTAGGGCAGTGCAGTGGTGTTCGGGCAGTGTAGGGGGTCGTGCTGGGGGTGGTGTTTCAGGATTTAGGGCAGTGCAGTGGTGTTCGGGCAGTGTAGGAGGTCGTGCTGGGGGTGGTGTTTCAGGGTTTAGGGCAGTGGTGTTCGGGCAGTGTAGGGGTCTTGCTGGGGGTGATGTTTCAGGGTTTAGGGCAGTGCAGTGGTGTTCGGGCAGTGTAGGAGGTCTTGCTGGGGGTAGTGTTTCAGGGTTTAGGGCAGTGCAGTGGTGTTCGGGCAGTGTAGGGGTCATGCTGGGGGTGGTGTTTCAGGGTTTAGGGCAGTGCAGTGGTGTTCGGGCAGTGTAGGGGGTCGTGAAGGGGTGGTGTTTCAGGGTTTAGGGCAGTGCAGTGGTGTTCGGGCAGTGTAGGGGTCGTGCTAGGGTATGTGTTTCAGGGTTTAGGGCAGTGCAGTGGTGTTCGGGCAGTGTAGGGGGTCGTGCAGGGGCTGGTGTTTCAGGGTTTAGGGCAGTGCAGTGGTGTTCGGGCAGTGTAGGGAGTCGTGCTGGGGGTAGTGTTTTAGGGTTTAGGGTAGTGCAGTGGTGTTTGTGTAGTGTAGGGGGTGTCATGTTTTAGGGTAGTGCAGTGGTGTTTGGGTAGTATAGGGGTCGTGCTGGGGGTAGTGTTTTAGGGTTTAGGGCAGTGCAGTGGTGTTTGTGTAGTGTAGGGGTCGTGCATGTGTTTCAGGGTGCAGTGCAGTGGTGTTTGGGTAGTGTAGGGGGTCGTGCTGGGGGTAGTGTTTTAGGATTTAGGTTAGTGCTGTGGTGTTTGGGTAGTGTATGGGGTCGTGCTGGGGGTAGTGTTTTAGGGTTTAAGGTAGTGCAGTGGTGTTTGTGTAGTGTAGGGGGTCGTGCTGGGGGTAGTGTTTTAGGGTTTAGGGTAGTGCAGTGGTGTTTGGGTAGTATAGGGGGTCGTGCTGGGGGTGGTGTTTTAGGGTTTAGGGCAGTGCAGTGGTGTTTGTGTAGTGTAGGGGGTCATGTTTTAGGGTAGTGCAGTGGTGTTTGGGTAGTGTAGGGGTCGTGCTGGGGGTAGTGTTTTAGGATTTAGGTTAGTGCTGTGGTGTTTGGGTAGTGTATGGGGTCGTGCTGGGGGTAGTGTTTTAGGGTTTAAGGTAGTGCAGTGGTGTTTGTGTAGTGTAGGGGTCGTGCTGGGGGTAGTGTTTTAGGGTTTAGGGTAGTGCAGTGGTGCTTGTGTAGTGTAGGGGGTCGTGCTGGGGGTAGTGTTTTAGGGTTTAGGGTAGTGCAGTGGTGTTTGTGTAGTGTAGGGGGTCATGTTTTAGGGTAGTGCAGTGGTGTTTGGGTAGTGTAGGGGGTCGTGCTGGGGGTAGTGTTTTAGGATTTAGGTTAGTGCAGTGGTGTTGGGGAAGTGTTTTAGGGTTTAGGGTAGTGCAGTGGTGTTTGTGTAGTGTAGGGGTCATGCTGGGGGTAGTGTTTTAGGGTTTAGGATAGTGCAGTGGTGCTTGTGTAGTGTAGGGGGTCGTGCTGGGGTAGTGTTTTAGGGTTTAGGGTAGTGCAGTGGTGTTTTTGTAGTGTAGGGGGGTCATGTTTTAAGATGCAACGCTCCAATACCTGACCAGTCTGCACTACATAAAACTGCAAAAAAACAAAAAATAAAAAGTGTTTTGCACACTTTTGTCATTGGGCTATATGTGGGCTACATCTGGGTAATATTTGTGCTATATTTGGGCTCTTTTTTCACTGGTGGCCATCTTGGAAGACTTCTTTGTTATGAAGTTTCCTAATTTCCTCATTTACTGCAGTCTCCTCAGTAGGAAATGCTTTCAGTTTTTACTTTGATTCCATCAAGAAGGCATTCAGATGTGTCACACATTTGCCATAAATTCAGAATGTTATTACTCTAGTTGTTCATTAGATCACTGTAGTAAAGCTACTGCTCACCAAGGAGTTAACTGGAAGTCTACTGCTGGTATTGAAAGTGATTGTTTCAGTCTGCATGTCAGAATTTTCTAATGAAATAGAAGAGGATTTGAGATCTCACTTAAAACATGCACTACATTTTCTTTTTGCAGCACTAACCATAATTTCTATGGCAAAATGAACCCCCTCATTTTGTTCCTTTTTAAATTAAATGTTTTAAGTGTTACCAGTTTATTCCAATCAAGATGGCTTCAGGTGTGCCATACTTTTGTCATAAGTAAGGCTGTTAGCACTCTAGTTGTTCTTTAGAACACTCTGGGAAGCTGCAGTAGAACACAAAGGCATCAACTGACAGGCTGCTCCTGTTGAAATATAACAGGAAGATATTTGAGATCTCACTTAAAACATGTCCTAATTTTTCTTTCTACAGCACTAACCATAATTTCTATGACAAAATGAACCCCATCATTTTGTTCCTTTTTAAATTAAATGTTTTAAGTGTTACCAGTTTATTCCAAACAAGATGGCTTCAGATGTGCCATACTTTTGTCATTAGTAAGACTGTTAGCACTCTAGTTGTTCTTTAGAACACTCTGGAAAGCTGCAGTAGAACACAAAGGCATCAACTGACAGGCTGCTCCTGTTGAAATATAACAGGAAGATATTTGAGATCACACTTGAAACATGTCCTAATTTTTCTTTCCAGAGCACTAACCATAATTTCTATGACAAGATGAACCCCATCATTTTGTTCCTTTTTAAATTAAATGTTTTAAGTGTTACCAGTTTATTCCAATCAAGATGGCTTCAGGTGTGCCATACTTTTGTCATAAGTAAGGCTGTTAGCACTCTAGTTGTTCTTTAGAACACTCTGGGAAGCTGCAGTAGAACACAAAGGAATCAACTGACAGTCTCTGCCCTTGTTGGATGTACATGTTTTACTGAGAATGTCAGACTTCATTCTCACATGACTGAGAAAGATAATGTGAATTTACAGAAAATATGCTCTCATTTTAGCTTCTGGAGCACCTTCCAAAACTGTATGGGACAAGCATGTGAAAATAGTTTTCTCTCAAACCTGATTCATGATATCCCAGCAGAAGGTTTTTCACAGGGTAAAATCACCTTAGAACACACCACAATTCCTGAAATTAGTATGGTACCATCAACAAATGAATTCTAATGTAACTAAAGTCTGTTATCACCCTTTATAGTTCTCCTTTTGGTAACCCTCAAAATCTTCGATTCACTACAATGCATTTCAAAGGGTACTATTATTTATATTGGTCCCAAGATGGCTGCCAGCAATTCCAGGATGAAGTGCTGACAGCCAATAAGATCTCACGATGACATGTGTGGTTAGGCTCCGCCCAGATATATATGTGTTTTTACTTTTGATTTTCTCAGCAACTACTGAACGGATTTACACCATTTAACAAAAGGGTTCTTTTTGAACCAAGAACTACCTCTTTGCCAAATTTGGTGTAATTCCGTTCAGCAGTTCGAGCTGTAGCCTTGCATAAAGTTTCCTATGGGAAATTGATTTTTTGACTCTTATTTTTTTAATTTCTCCGTAACTACTGAACGGATTTACACCATTTAACAAAAGGGTTCTTTCTGAACCAAGAACTACCTCTTTGCCAAATTTGGTGTAATTCCGTTCAGCAGTTCGGGCTGTAACCGTGTCTAAAGTTTCCTATGGGAAAATGAATGGGGAAAACACGTTTTTGGACCCCCCTTTTTTCTCGGCCCCCGCTTGATGAATCACCCTGAGACTTTCAGGGTAGGAGCGGACCGGAGCGGGCCATAAAGTTTGAAAATTTCGCGAAGATTCGTCAACCGACGTAAGAGTTATTTCAAATAGAATGTCGCGGATTTCCTATGGAAAATAGGTCCTAACTATAACTATCTACTGGCGACCGCCAGTAGATAATATATATATATATATATATATATATATATATATATATATATATATATATATATATATATATAATTAGTTAAGAGTGCTTTTTAAATATATGGTAAGCACTCCTGGGATCATGGTTATGACGACTCAGTAGACTTACAGTTTTTTTTAAATGTTGCTTGGGTGCTGTTGTACTTCCTGAAGCCGCCCACACCTTCTACGGGCACCACCAGCAAGAACATATAGGGCCTGATTACGAGTTTGGCAGTCCTGGAGCGGGCCACCATGCCTGCGCCCCGCTCCAGGACCACGAAACCCGATCGCCAGCCACCCGCCAGATTTCGAGTAATCTTATGGTCTGGTGGGTGGTTCTTTGGCGTTCCCACAGAGGTGCCTATTAAAAAGGCACCGCAATTGGAACGCCAAAGCCCGTTCATGCACGGCATGGACTGTAACATCGCAGGAAATGGGGTGACTGCAAACAATGAGGCACAACATATGCCCCCCTGCAGGCACCTTGGCCCTGTTTCTGCTCCGCCACAGATTTCATGGCAACATCAACGCCATGAAAACTGTGGCGGTGAGGAAACTCGTAATATGCTTGGTGGTGCCTCAAGACCATCGCAACACCCCCAGGGATCTCTGATCCCTGGCGGTTGCGGTGGTCCATGGTGGTCCGACCACCCAACTTGTAATAGGGCAATCAGACCGCTGGTGTGGCAGTGCCTGCGCTGCCACCGTGGCTACAGCGGTCCATCGGACTGCAGTAATCATTATTAGGTCCTTAGTCTTCCAAAATTCCCTAAGGCATTATTGTGTGCTTCTTGCTAGGAGCAGTGAATATTAAATGATGGGCTCTGGATGCTCATTTATTATTTACTTTTTCATTTGTTTTATACCCGGGACATCCACAAATTAATTTTTCTCTAGAGGCAGCGTAGGGAGCACCAGAACCCCCGCAGCCCCAGTTGGCTTCCCAGCCTACATCCACCGTGGGTGCCGGCAGAAGCTGGCTTTTTTTTTTGTTGAGTGGGTGCCCCAGTGCACTCCTGGGGCACTGTCAGAACCCCGTTCAGAGAGCCACGGGGGACACTGGGGTTACTGGGCCAACCAAGGTGGTTAAGGCTATTTACTCCTGATATCCCGGGGCCCACCCTACTATGGATGCCACTCAATTGGGTCAAGCGCCTTCTTTTGCACCTCTCATTTGGTAACGTAGCATGAGCAGTCAAGGATCCCTCAGAGGGAAGTGTATATACAGATCAGTGAACATGACTCATAACTCAGTGTGTAAGCAGCACACACAATAAATCAATGCCCAGTCATATACTTATTTTGTATAAAAGAAGCATTTTAATTCTAATTCTAGACATGCAAAGGTAAACGACATTTAATAAACAATAACACAGTCCCCCCTTGAGGTAGGCTCCCTAGAAGTTGTCAGTCCATCCCCCGGCTACCAAGTTCCCATGTAATGGATATGTCGTTATTCCCCATTCACATGTGGCAACATCCAGGGAATGTAACTACTAGGCCATGTTCATGGGGTTTCACACCCTTGGACTCAGTCAATAAGGTGTGGTCACTTAGAGTTCAAGTGGGGCTGGAAAAACCAAGGGTGGTCTGGGGCCTGGTTGGTCCAATTTTCAGTTTACCCGCTCCGGCAGTATGAATCCTGGCAGCGATGCAATATGGTTCGGGCCAGGATCGGCAAAGTCGGTCCTGGCCAGGATCAGCAAAGTCGGGCTTCCACAGGTGCAGCTCCTGGCAGGCAATGTCTCTCTTTCCTGAGCCGCCCTTGCCAGGGTCCTGACGATTGGAGTTGCTACAACTCCAGCCACACATGGTAAGTCTTGTTCTTCCTTGCTCAGGGATGGGGATAGTCTCCTTGCTCCCAAGTGCTCCAATGGTGTCTTTTCTGTCCTTGGTCCTCCTTCGATACAAAGCCTACCTCGTCTTGGTTGTAGCAGCAATTTGGGTCACAGGCAATGACCCAGACCACCGGCCTCAGTGCTTTGAGTGGCCCCTCCTGACATTCAGGGTCACTCCAATAAACCTCACTGTACGGTCAATTGGGCCTCAGATTGTCTTCTCCGTGGCCCCTCCTGGCACACGGGGGTCTTGGCAACTTCCCACAAATGGGCAATGGTCCGATCAATGCAACACAGCCTCTTAGCACCTGGCGTCCCCTCCTGGCATACTGGGTTGTCAACCTCCGCAACACTGCACGCGGGTAATGGCCCGATCAATGTGGCAATGTCATGGGTGTACAGCAGTCCCTCCTGGCAAACGGGGTTGCCAATCTTTACAATGCGACACAAGGGCAACAGCCCAATCGTGCGGCACAGTTCCCAGTGCACGGCGGACCCTCCTGGCATACAGGGTAGACTAACTTCACAACGCAGCACACAGGGAATGGCCCGACCGGTGCAGTCCAGTTCCGTACATCTTGCACAGGAGCTCCACACGTCTGGACTCCCCTCTGTATCTCGCTTCCTCCAACACACTCCTCTCCCTCACGGGCACACCGGTCTTGGTGAGCAGGCAGGTACTGGTTCTCCAGACTCCAGGGCAGCTTATCTTGGTTTCCCTGGGTGATGTCCCCTCTCCCTGCAGGGTGGCAAGCAGGCTAGGCCCCAAGTCCTGGTCACAGGCAGAAGTCTTGCAGATGACAAAGTATGGGGACTCATGATCCTCCACTAATAGTTCTTTTCCAGACACAAAATGTGATTTAGGGTCTGGACCTTTGAAGTTTTATGTTGGGGGTCTGCTTCTCTAATATATACATCTCTCACCTTCATCCTTCCTTCTGAAAGATTTCTGTCACAGTAGGCAGGACTCCGAAGCTGATGAACCCATAACAATACTCCTGGGAGTGACCAGAGTTCACACCTGAATATCAGCCACAGTGATCTGTGCATCAAAGGTTGATCCTGGGCCCTCGGCCCTGCCCTTTATTGATTCCATCATCATCCTCATCTCCCTCTTCCTGAGATGAGTCCAGGCCCTTTCATTGTGACCTGCCACTGAATCAAAGAGCACTTTGAAATGCACAGGGAGCGCCTGGCACCCCCTCACCCGGTGCTTGTCCCACCCAGCTCATAGAAATGCAGCAATATACAATTCTGGGGGAGATTCCTCTACTCCTCATGTTTTCAAAAGGCAGGCCAGGGATTCCCAAAATGGAACTCAAGGTCCTCCTTGCAATGTACCAGTGCAGGCATTTCTGCACTCAGTTTACATCCACAGAACATTCCACTGTCTAGTATTGTTGTGCCCATATACAATGCTCCCACCAGTATTTCCACATGCAACACATGAACTCTGTCTGCGCACACTGTTCAATACTACAGTCTCTCTGTACTGCACCAGACTGTGTCACTTTAAACACCCTCTGCCAATGCACACATATTTACTATGTAAACACTGTTCCACACTGCACCTTCTGTGTAGTGTATGTCTTGTGCGTTCTCATGCATTCCGCACAAGTTTTCACTACGCATGCACTTCCACATCAACCCGATGTAGGCCAAGGGTTAGTTAAGCACACAGCAGCAGGACCTTTAAAAAGGTGAGTGAGCCTGTAGGCCTCACTCCAATGACTCAGGGTAAAAAGGACCTTGTCACTACTATTGATCATCACAGTGTATGCTGCCACTACCGCACTTGTGCTGTTTTCCTCCTGGTGAAGGTAGTAGCCTTCCACCCCTATGAGAATACAGCTTTGGGCACCCCTCCTGGTCCAAAAATACTGCAATCAATGAGACAGGCCTACGCCATGGAGCACACGCATGATCTGTGTTCAACTATGACAGAAAATAGGGATCCAGACAACGATACAGTTGGGCACTCAGGGCAGGGGTACATGTCTTTACCATGCAGAGGACTTTTACGTCCCAACAGGAACCCACAGCTCCATGTGTTTTGGGGGCCACAGATAACATATTATTACTATACTTAACTATAACGTCACTTTAACCTATGTTTATTTCAGTGAAACCCCCTTCCCCTGCTTTTGAAAATGGCCACAGGGATTGGGGCTCCATGGGCCTCAACAGGGTCAGGGAGGTGGGGTGCACACCACCTCCCATTTAAATGTGCTTTGGCCCTGGGGGAGGTTCCCCAGGGCCTGAAGAGGCTCAAGGAGGGGGACTGCATGCCCTCCTTCCCTTAGTAATTGATTCAGCCTTGGGGAATGGGGACCCCGGGGCCTAAAGAAGTTACGAGGAGGGGTTATGCAAGCCCACTCCCCAAAGAAATCTATTGCTCCACCCCCCCTTGGCCCTGGCTCACCCCAAGCAGTTTATTTTTAAATATACGGGAGCCTACACATTCTTTTTTTTAAATTTGCAGCAGATTTGCTGATCCACCATCAATTTGTGGCAACATTTTAAAAACAATGGGGTTGATTATGTTGTCGGGCGGACTGCAACCGACTGAACTCCGGTTGCGGTCCACCCGACATCTGCCCCTGCGGTCCGCCAGCTGCATTACAATGCCGCCGGCAGAGGCATCAGGCGGAGGCACCATCCACTGCTGTTCCAACTGGCTCAAGGAGCCCGTAGGAGCATAGGAAAAACCACAATCCCATAATGTCGGCGGAGCCAGCCTCGGCTCCGCCGTTGGTATTATGATGTCACTTTCCGACAGCCTTTTAATGTTGGCCTTTCCGACAAGGAAATGCTGTAGGAAAGTGACTTTGGGGGCCCCTAGCAGGGCACCTGTCCCTCCGCTGCCTCCGCTCTCGGGCCTGGGGGGAACCTATGGTGCCCACCTAAACATCCCTGCAACGTGTGGTGCCTGCCACACGGAGCAGGGATGTTTACAAACATCCATTTTTCAATGGCAGCTTGTGTTGTGGGCCTTTTCCGCCTGCCGCACAAGTTGCCATTGAAAAACGGATGTTTACTGCCGCCCATAAATCCAATTTGTGCAGTCGGAACCACTCACCTAAGTCTGGCAGTTCCAATCCGCAACGGTGTCATTGTATTCAGCCCCATAATGTTTTTGGCCCCAGGTGGATCCCTCTGGGAGGCCCCCACCAGGCCCTGAGGTGCGGGGTATCCCTACCCTTCCTCCTTATATCTTTTATAACATGATTTCTAGGGCAAGGTAGTGAGTAACAAGTCCTTAGATGGCTGCTGCCTCAATGTTGTTTTGATGGTGGCAGCCAATCAGATCTCATCTTGAGATCTGTCGGCTCCACATCTCCTCTACGGCGTGATATCTAGGTACATTTTGAACCTTCATTACTGTACTACTGAACAGATTCACACCAAATCACAAAAAGCATGCTTTCTGGACCAGGATCTAGTTTTCTTCCACATTTAGGGGTCGATTCCGATCTCGGTCGGAGGCGCACCCAATACCATTCGGTCGGGAAAAAAGCCATGCGAAAGCCAGTTTCCCGACCGATCCGTACAGCACACCGAACGAGCAAGTACGATGCGCACAACAGCAAAAATTCCGGCCGAGCCGTACTCACCCAAACCAGGTCCTGTTCTCCGACCGAGGCGAATCCGGAAACGCCGAATCGAGTCGCACGGAAGGAAAATGCAGCCCCGTCCGGCCGGACAAGTACGATGCGCTTCCCGTACGCGCCGAACCCGTCGCTACGCACGGCACGTCAAAGCATCCGGGAGAGGCGCACATAAGCTCCGAATCGCGCCACAACACGATCCACGGCTCACGAGACGAACACGGCACCGGCGAGGACGGCGCGAGCGGCGAGGGCGAAGCGAAGCGGCGAGGACGACGCGAAGCAACGAGAAGGACGAACGACACGAACCAACCATGAATCCCTTCGTCCCGATCATACCAATATTCTACATCTACTACCGGAACAGGCACGGACGCGTACGGCGCAGAAGGTAAGTCAGACACCAACCACAAAACACATACAACACGTACACGACACATCACACACATACACGGGGAATCTGAATATACTTACACCAGCAACAGCAGCACCATAGGGGCGGGATGCCCATCATCAATGCCACATATGCACACAGGGGCCTGAATGCGCGCCACCACCCCAACCCAGGGGGCTGGATGCCTACCACTACTACCACCCTTAGCCAGGGGGCAGGATGCCTACCACTACTACCACCCTTAGCCAGGGGGCAGGATGCCTACCACTACTACCACCCTTAGCCAGGGGGCAGGATGCCTACCACTACTACCACCCTTAGCCAGGGGGCAGGATGCCCACCACTACTACCACCCTTAGCCAGGGGGCAGGATGCCCACCACTACTACCACCCTCACCCAGGGGGGCAGGATGCCTACCACTACTACCACCCTTAGCCAGGGGGCAGGATGCCCACCACTACTACCACCCTTAGCCAGGGGGCAGGATGCCCACCACTACTACCACCCTCACCCAGGGGGGCAGGATGCCTACCACTACTACCACCCTTAGCCAGGGGGCAGGATGCCTACCACTACTACCACCCTTAGCCAGGGGGCAGGATGAGTACCACTACTACCACCCTTAGCCAGGGGGCAGGATGCCTACCACTACTACCACCCTTAGCCAGGGGGCAGGATGCCCACCACTACTACCACCCTTAGCCAGGGGGCAGGATGCCCACCACTACTACCACCCTTAGCCAGGGGGCAGGATGCCCACCACAACTACCACCCTCACCCAGGGGGGCAGGATGCCTACCACTACTACCACCCTTAGCCAGGGGGCAGGATGCCCATCACTACTACCACCCTTAGCCAGGGGGCAGGATGCCCACCACTACTACCACCCTCACCCAGGGGGGCAGGATGCCTACCACTACTACCACCCTTAGCCAGGGGGCAGGATGCCCTACCACTACTACCACCCTTAGCCAGGGGGCAGGATGCCTACCACTACTACCACCCTTAGCCAGGGGGCAGGATGCCCACCACTACTACCACCCTTAGCCAGGGGGCAGGATGCCCACCACTACTACCACCCTCACCCACGGGGGCAGGATGCCTACCACTACTACCACCCTTAGCCAGGGGGCAGGATGCCCACCACTACTACCACCCTTAGCCAGGGGGCAGGATGCCCACCACTACTACCACCCTCACCCAGGGGGGCAGGATGCCTACCACTACTACCACCCTTAGCCAGGGGGCAGGATGCCTACCACTACTACCACCCTTAGCCAGGGGGCAGGATGCCTACCACTACTACCACCCTTAGCCAGGGGGCAGGATGCCTACCACTACTACCACCCTTAGCCAGGGGCAGGATGCCCACCACTACTACCACCCTAAGCCAGGGGGCTGGATGCCTACCACTACTACCACCCTTAGCCAGGGGGCTGGATGCCTACCACTCCTACCACCCTCACCCAGGGGGCTGGATGCCTACCACTACTACCACCCTCACCCAGGGGGCAGGATGCCCACCACTACTACCACCCTTAGCCAGGGGGCAGGATGCCCACCACTACTACCACCCTCACCCAGGGGGCAGGATGCCTACCACTACTACCACCCTTAGCCAGGGGGCAGGATGCCTACCACTACTACCACCCTTAGCCAGGGGGCAGGATGCCTACCACTACTACCACCCTTAGCCAGGGGGCAGGATGCCTACCACTACTACCACCCTTAGCCAGGGGGCAGGATGCCCACCACTACTACCACCCCTCACCCACGGGGGGCAGGATGCCTACCACTACTACCACCCTTAGCCAGGGGGCAGGATGCCCACCACTACTACCACCCTTAGCCAGGGGGCAGGATGCCTACCACTACTACCACCCTTAGCCAGGGGGCAGGATGCCTACCACTACTACCACCCTTAGCCAGGGGGCAGGATGCCCACCACTACTACCACCCTAAGCCAGGGGGCTGGATGCCTACCACTACTACCACCCTTAGCCAGGGGGGCTGGATGCCTACCACTCCTACCACCCTCACCCAGGGGGCTGGATGCCCACCACTACTACCACCCTCACCCAGGGGGCTGGATGCCTACCACCACTACCACCCTCACCCAGGGGGCAGGATGCCTACCACTACTACCACCCTTAGCCAGGGGGCAGGATGCCAACCACTACTACCACCCTTAGCCAGGGGGGCAGGATGCCTACCACTACTACCACCCCCACTCATAGGATGGACAATGCATGACACAACCAGCACACCACAACCTAGGGAATGCAAGATAAAGACATCCCCCACCACCATGACAAGCGTGTGTAGGCTGTGTCAAATGCCTACAACACCGAACATGACTTTGAACATACAATGTGACCCCCTAGCACATGTGCCACACATATATGTGTGTGGCACCCACAATGCTAAGCAGCCCATGACCATTGTGGCAATGGGGCCTAAACCCCCATCATCACAGTGACCAAAAGGTAAGTGTGGGGTCCATAGCTGAAGCACATTTTGACCATTGTGGCAATGGGGTCTAAACCCCCATCATCACAGTGACCAAAAGGCAAGTGTGGGGTCCATAGCTGAAGCACATTTTGACCATTGTGGCAATGGGGTCTAAACCCCCATCATCACAGTGACCAAAAGGCAAGTGTGGGGTCCATAGCTGAAGCACATTTTGACCATTGTGGCAATGGGGTCTACACCCTCATCATCACAGTGACCAAAAGGTAATTGTTGACAAAGAAAGAGCTGCAACTGCCAAACTGCATGGATCATTCCTGGTCACAGAACCAAAAACTCATCTGTGGCAAAGTAGTGTATGTGTCCCATTGCAACATAAATTGGGGGAGCCAAATACTGCAGTGCAAATGAAACATTCCTTTGGCCATGTGCAGACAAACAACACCCATGGGGGCTGAGACCGTCAACAGTCATCAATGACACAATGACAGAAGTGACCATCAGAATGCAGAACCACATATTTGCACCAATGGGCACACAAATGCAGATACCCTGTGGAGACAGCAGATGTGAGGTGAACAGATACCATACCATGGCAGCAATGGGACACACAAACCATGATCACTGTGCTGACCGATGACCTAGGAGTCCCAGGGACAGCAGGGGAAACACACCAAACAACATACAGCCAATGGCACACCCAAGATATGCCAATGCAGTGGTGCAGATGCACAAACACAAACAGGCAGACCAACACTGTCATCATACACAGCAGGTGAGGGGTGGGGGTGCCAGTGTCCCCAGGCAACAACACAACACATGAGGAGAGCTGAATACCAATCATACAGATGTGCATACACTGCCACACTAAGGTAACTCATGGATCCAAATCCCCTATGTGGGCAAGCAGGCATTGACAGGTGAGAGGGAGCACAAAACACACATGTCACACAGGCACGTAGGAACAACAACTGACACAGCAAGTCACAGACACACCACAGCACCACCCCCAGGGCCCCCACAATGTGGTGACCCTGGGCTGAATAAAAATACCACTGTGATGACAAAGCTAAATGTCGTTCACACTGTGAACCACAGTCAGGTGTCCTGAGCAACAAACTACCATCACACCTACACAAGCACAAATCAATCAGCATGGCCAGTAAGCCAAGGCCAACATGGAGGCAGGGGACTAGCCGGGCAACAACTCTCATCTGCACACACTCAAGACCACACCCCTCGACCTCCAACAATGTGCAGCAGTGAAGTACACATGCACTGGTGACATTGCACATGCACCCATGACTATTCCAGGGTGGTGGGTGGGAACCAAGGTGTAGAAACACATCACACATGGACACTCAACAAGACTCCTGAATGTCTGACACACTGCACACTACGCTGTACATGGACATGACGGCAATACCACACCGACCAATGGGATCCCAGCCACAGTCACACACCAATGAAGAAGCCAAGGTCACCCACAAAGAACACACATAGACAACAACCAACATTGCAGCCCGGACCCTAAGGAGTGCCAGCAGTCACACACACAACGTGTCACAATCACTGAAAGATAACACAAACTGGAAATCACATGACAGGGGCAAACAACAAGTGCCAAAGGGAAACCTGACTGTGACCCATCTGCGTCTGCACACAAACTCTGCCCTGACAGCAAACACACCTATGGGTGACACCCTGATGACCAGTAATGTGCCATGCACCCACATCACAGAGAACACAGGGAGAAG
>CAWUFW010018192.1:0-231417 GCA_963921515.1 Calotriton arnoldi
GAAGCTGGGAATGTGTGCCAGCAGCTCATCGCCCGCTACTTCACTTGGACGGTGAGTGTCCATGTACGACGGATGATGTGTCTGTATCTATGCAGGTGTGTGTGTGCTGTGTCAGGGTGGCCGTATGTTCACTGCGTGCAGTGTGTCAACGCTCCATGGCCAGGGTAGTATGCCACTGTTGGTGACTGTGGCATTGTGCCCTATTGCTCTGTGCGATGTGTGTACATTGCTTGTAGTTGTTGACATGTACTGTGTGATGGGTGTGTGACACACTCATTGAATGTGCTCCTGTTCTGTCTCCCACCCCTAGGTCCCTACAGGCCCTCCGGATTCCATTGCCATGCCACGCATCAGGTGCCCTTCCGCCCAAGGTGGCCGTTGTATTCCGTACAAATAAAACACAGGGCACAAACAGCAGTTAGTGAAAAAGGTGCATTTATTACGAACTGTGACATGTGATTGTGTGTAAGGTGATGACAAAAGTGGTGCGTGCAGTGACAATGAGCTGTCGGTCATGGCTGCGTGATGATCAGGGTGTACCCACTGGTTCTATGTCCATAGTCCAACACACACATGCCATCCAGATGGCTGTGTGGAGTGGGATCGTAGAGCAAGTCAATGCAGTGGCTGGTCAAGGAAGGCTGGCGGAAGGCTGGCTGGCTGCCTCACTTGCGACTGGAGCGTGCGAAGTCCTCCCGGGAGATCTGTTTCCTCTTCGGACGGCCCCTTCCACGTTTGGGAGGGGGTGTGTGGTGGCAACCTGCTGGTGGTGGGTGAGGTGTGCTCACTGGCTGTGGACGCAGGGGAAGTGGACACTGCTGGCCGACCCTGCGCCCTAGCAGGTGGTGGCGGAGGTGGTGTTGCTGGCCTTGCCTGTGACCCCACCGCCACCACCAGCTGGCCCATGAGGTCCACGAGTTGGTCCATACGGGACACGAATTGGCCCATATGGGCGTCCATGGACCTCAGCACCCCCAGCACCTCCCGCGTGTCAGTAGCAGACCTGGCCCATTGTCCTTGGGCCTCTTCATAGGCCCCAAGGACTCTGGCCATTTGAGGCAGGGCATGGCTCCCAGGGGAGGCTGGCGTTTCCCTGACCCTGCTCCTCCTACCAGTCCTGCTGCCACCGGCCTGCCCACTAGCCACATTGCTCACCACGGTCCTCGCTGTGGCTCCCAGGGTGGATCCAGTCGGCCGGGCCACCACCTGCGCTGGGGCTGGTGCCAGCGAAGACGTGGTGGTGGTGGAGGCGGTGGTGGTCGGTGCGGCGATGGTGGCGGTTGCGGCAGTGGTAGTGGCCGCAATGACCGTGGGTGTGGCCGCAACGACAGTGGCAGCAGGGGACTGGGACTGTTCAGCATCCCTGGATGATGGGTTGGTGGGTAGGAGGGGTCCTGGGGAGCGGCTGGGCCCTGCCACGCCAGATGGGCCAGCTTGGTGGTCCGTGTCCGAAGAGGTGGACAGATCCTCCAGATCCGTGTGTCCTCGTTGGGGGCTTGTAGGCTGGCTGTGCTGGCTGCTGTCTCCATCCCCAGCGTCCAGCAGTTCGTCACCTGTGGAGAGAATGAGATTTGTTATTGTGTTGCACCTGGCGAAGTATGTATTAGTCGTCTGACATTGGCAGTTCGTGCAATCTCGTACATGGGTTTCCCGGAGGCGAGTGTGTGGCTGTGGCATCTGTAGTTGTGTGTGCTAGGCAATGGGACTGTGTGCTGTGCACATGTGGCATGGGACGGATTGGCCATGCCGATGGGTGTGTTGCTTTGCCCCTACTCATTGTGACTCTGGTGTATGCGGGCTCCTGGCCCATCCTGGGTCTGGTTTGTACTTTGCTTTTGGGGTTCAAATGGAACGCTTAGGAACGCATATGGCAACATGGGGGCCATGCCCCAGATTCGCATTTGGGATGGAATATGCTTTTGGGGTTCAAATGGAACGCTTAGGAACGCATATGGCAACATGGGGGCCATGCCCCAGATTCGCATTTGGGATGGAATATGCTTTTGGGGTTCAAATGGAACGCTTAGGAACGCATATGGCAACATGGGGGCCATGCCCCAGATTCGCATTTGGGATGGAATATGCTTTTGGGGTTCAAATGGAACGCTTAGGAACGCATATGGCAACATGGGGGCCATGCCCCAGATTCGCATTTGGGAGGGGATATGCTTTTGGGGTACATGCTGTGAGCCATGGGTGCCGAACGTGACATGTGTTGTGGCAGCATGACAGTGCATGGTCTGAGGTGTGTGCATGCCTGACATGCCCTGCATATTTGCTGTCTGTTGTGGTTACTGGACATGGCATTGGACGCATCGTTATGAGTGAGTGATAGTTGTGTGCCAGCCAACGTATTGCAGTTGTCCCATCTCCTTGGTGTGCGTGCTGCCCTGTGCCATGTGCATCACTGCAGTGTTCGGGGGGTGTGGCCCATGTTGTGTGTTGTTGCTCACAGTGTGTTGTGCGCTTAATTGACTTCTGGCACATGGTTGGTCATGGGCATGTGTCTTAGCGTGACTGCTGTATGTGTGGCAGCTGTGCGGATGACATGCCTTTCATGTGACTGGGGCTGACGGATGGGATGGATGGTATGTTGTATGTGCATGGTGTGTCTGTGAGTTTGATGGGTTCAGTGGTGTTCGTGTGCATTTCTGTTGTTCCGCTCTGTTGCGTCTAGTGTTGTTTGTCTAACATAGGCGTAGTTGTGGGGTGTGGGGTTGACAGGCAGTGGGGGCTACATGGACAGGACTTCAATGGTGTTTCGGTTGTGTGTGATGAGTTGCACAGTGGCTGCCGTGTGGGACTATATTCAGTGTGGCTTGTGCATGCAGACGTGGCTCCTTGGGTGTTGCTATGTCTGTGATGGGTCATGTGGGGTGTGAGTCTGCTGTTCATGTCCGTGTGCACATTGTTCACTTGTTCGTGACGGTGGGCGGTGCTGCGTGTCCGTGTGCTACGTGACATGTCCCATGTGTTGGTGGTGTTATGGTCCTCATGCCTCCAGTAATCCAGCCCTGTCCAGTTTCCCACCTGCAAGTTGTTCGTGCGTGCACTGTACTGGATGCCACATGGCTCTAAGCGGGGGTGCTCCATGTTGCAGGTCTGTGGGGGTGGGGGGTGTAGTGGGTCGTGGGGGTGGCTGTACACCCACTGACACCGATTGCTGTGGACCGTGATGTCTGCCTTTCGGCTGTCGTTGTGCACTGCGGTGGCTGACACGTGGCTGTGGGGTGTGGGGATGCTCCTCCTTGCTGTGCTGTGGGACTGGGGCCTGGTGTGTGTTGTACTTGGGCTGTCCACCGTCCCACCCACTGCACTTTGTGTTCCTGCCACTTACCTGTTACTTGTCGGTTAGTGCAGCTGTGGCGGACACATGGGTGTGGTGGGTGCTCGTTGTGGCGCTTCTGGCATATTTGTGGACCTGTTGGTGGTTACGTGGCTGGCTTAGTGTACACATGTCCCCACGCATCTTACAGTTGTTCGGTTTGGGCTGTGTGTGGTAGTGTCTGTTGCATGTGTGTGTGATGTGTTGTGTATTGTGTGCTGGACATGGGGGTGTTTGTCCCTGGGAGCTGTGGCATGGTAGTTGCGCATGTGAGTACATAGCGGTGTGCTGGTATACATTAGTTTGTACTTACCAGCCTCCACTCCCCCTGCTAATCCGGCGAGGATCTCCGGATGTATTACGACTCGCACCTTCTCCTCCCACGCTTTGAAGGTCTTAAAGAGCGCGGGATTCCCTCCGCCAGTGACGGCAGCCAGCTCTCTGTTTTTGCCCTCCTTCTTCTTGACCAGGCTCTTTACGTCATTCCAACGTTTGTTTATCTCGGTTCTGTTCCTGGGCAGGGTCCCGACTGCATTGACCTGGTCTACGATCCGGGTCCACATTCTGTTTCTGGTGGCTAGTGGTGTGTGCTGGACCATGTTCCCATAGATTTGTGGGTACACCTTGATGATCTCGTCGACCATGACCGTCAGCTCCATGGGCGTGAACTTGGGCATCCTTTGTGGTGCCATGGTGTTTGTGGTGCTGGTGCGGTGTGTGTTGTGTAATGTGCAGGGGGTTTGTGGTGCCGGTGTTTGGTGGTGGTGGTGGTGGTGGTGCCGGTGTTTGGTGGTGGTGGTGGTGGTGGTGGTGTTTGGTGGTGGTGGTGGTGGTGGTTGTTATGTGTGCGTTTCTGTGGTGTGCTGCTGTCCTTGCTGTGTCACTGTGTCCTCTCCTCTCCTCTCTGGTTTGCAATGTAGCAAGGGGTTGTGGTCTGTGGGAGTGCTGCTTTTGTACTCACCTATGTGGGTGTGTCCTCATGGTCTGTTGTTTTCAGGTGTGTTGTGTCTGGGGTTCTGGCCTTTGTATTTTTTGTTTGTCCGGGGGGTGTTTTCGGGATGTGTACTGTGCTTGTGTATTTGTGCGTGCCTTGCTGTGTGGACTTGTTGGCCATGTTGTGTGCTATTGGTTTTGTGTGCGGATGGTTTCTGTGCAGGTACGTGGGCGCCATGGCTTCTGCCGTGTCGATTCGCATCGGCGTTGTTTGCGCTGGCGGGCGGTATATTTGTTGTTTTTCCGCGCTCATGGCGGTGCGATCGTAATTTCACGTGCGGTGTGTCGGCCGTGTGGGCGGGCGGTTTTGTGTTGTCGTGCGTGTTTCCGTCCGTGGCGGGCAGTTTGACTCCGACTCGGACGATGGCGGGCGGTATTTTGTGTGATTTTTCCGCCGATGGCGGTTTTCGGTTTGTGTACTCATAATGGCGTGGTCGGTGTTCAGGCGGTGTGTGCGGGCGGATTTTTGCCGCTTCCATGCCTGGCGGATTTATTTACGCCGGGTATCGGAATGAGCCCCTAAATTATTAAATACTAAATTTTTAATTAATAAAATAATTAATTAATTAATTTCAATTAAATTACTTCCCACCCTATTCCCCTATAAACCCACAACCCGCTACAGAATTGAATTACGCAAAAAGTAATTAACATATAATTAATTAATTCTAAATAATTCTTAAAAAATATATTATAACTAAATTACTTACCACCCTATTCCCTATAAACCTACAACCCGCTACGGAATTAAATTACGCAAAAATTAATTAACATAAAATTCATTACTTTAAAAAATTCAAACATACATTACAAAAATAGTACATACTTTGAACACATATACTAACACTTAAAACACTAAAAAAAAATCGATATTTTTAACAACTATATTATGACTGTTGATATTACTAACTTCGATATTATGAAAAACGATATTTCTTACCTGCATTTCGATATTCTGCACCACTATATTTTTGAAAGTCGATATTATGTCCACTCGATATTTAAAACTCGATATTTTGCCATATCGATATTTAAAACTCGATATTTTGCCATATCGATATTTAAAACTCGATATTTTGATTGTTTACCCTTGAGCCTGTACCTGTGAGATTATACTGAGATTGATACGTTTTTGGCTATTTTCAGTGTATTGGCTGTCATAGAACCTTGTTAGGACAAGTATGTTCCTTTGTGTGGCATTTGATGCCAGTGTGATCAAGGTCTCTTTCTTATATATATGAAAAGGAATGAATTGAACAATCAGTATTGCGTGCTGTACAGTGATTTTTGATCTCTGAGTCTCTACCCCCAAATTACCTTCCTGAGAAGCCCTGGACATCTTGTTCCACTACCCTGAGAGTCAAGTGCAGAAGGGGTGTACTTGGTGTTCATGCTTCAGTGTCTGAGAAGGTCACACCCTGGGTCAACAATGGCAGGCGTCCTTAACCACCACAGTGGTTGCCCAGTAATCTGTAGTTGCCCGTTGTGACACTCGTAAATCAGCTATATTTTACGTACGTGTTGGTGTATACCTATCCACTAGCTTGGTTTGGCACATGTTGTGTATATACACATACATTAGTTGACTGATGCTTGTTTTATACATTTGACTCAAGTTTGGGGTATTGGCCCTTGTTGGCCCCACTATCCTAAGCCTCCCATATTGCTCTACAGGTCAAATTGTGCGCTTTATGTAATCATGCTGCACAAGTGCATGAAAATGGAAAAATGGATTTAAGAATCATTAATTAATACAACTTTTGGGTTATTTTTAGGAACAATTTAGTTAAAGCTTGGTTCTGGTAGTTGTGGTCACACAAGTTCTGTTTTGCAGTGTTTCAGCTCCTGTCTGCAGGTCATGTGTGCTTGCTTATATTTTATTTCAGCATCACCTAGAGTTGTAGTTATTGGTTGGGTGACATGGGGGGTCTTGCTCAGCCACAGCAGTTATAACTTATCAAAGCTCTGAGGGTTTCTCACGTAAGATGATCCTCTTTCTAGTGATACTTACCATTGGAGAACTTGATGTAGCGCCGCAGAGTCTCTGGGGAGAGAAAACATTGAGGTGAGAATTGTTTGTGCACATTTCGATTGACATCAGAGGTCATGGCTGTATGTTTGCAGCTGCAAGCAGGGGGTCACAGGGACAAGTGGAGGTCATGTGTACAAGCAGGGGGTCACGTGCACAAGCGGAGATCACAGGTGCAAGCGGGGATCATGGGTACAAGCAAGGGTTGTTTGTGCAAGCGGGGGTGGTGGGTGCAAGCAGGGGTCATGGGTTCAGGGAGAATACAAGGAGGTACAAGCAGGGTTAATGAGTGCAATTAGGGTCATTGGTACAACCGGAGTCACAGGTACAACTGGGGGTCATTGGCATAAGTATTGGACATGGTTTCAAGCAAGGGCTTGTTGTCCAAGCAGGAGTCATGGGTTCAAGCAAGGATTTTGGGTACAGGCAGGGGTCACAGGTACAGACTGTCGTAATGTGTACAAGCTGGGGTTGCGGGGACAAACAGGGGTCATGGGCACAAGCAGGGATTGCAAGTACAAGCATGGGTGGCAGATACAAGTAGGGGTGCAGATAGAAGCAGGGGCTGTGGGTACAAGCGGAAGTAACGGGTACAATCAGGGGTTGCAGATGCAAGCAAGAATTACAGATACAAGCAGGGGTTGCAGGTACAATCATGAGTTGCAGGTACAAGCAGGAGGTGTGGATAGAAGCAGAGGCTGTGGGTACAAGCGGAAGTAACGAGTACAAGCAGTAGTTGCAGATACAAGCAAGGGTTGCAGATACAAGAAGGGGTTGCAAATACAAGAAGGGGTTGCAGGTACAAGCAGGAGGTGCGGATAGATCCAGGGGCTGTGGGTAAAAGCAGAAGTAACAGGTACAAGCAGGAGTTGCAGATACAAGCAGGGGTTGCAGATACAAGCAGGGGTTGCAGGTACAAGCAGGAGGTGCAGATAGAAGAAGAGGCTGTGGATACAAGAAGGGGTTGTGGGTACATTGACATGCAGACCCAACTTTTGGTTCTATGATTACCAAACTAGTTAATGATATTGTCTCACACCCTGTAAGTCAGTCAGATGAACAGGACCTTATCCCTTCCTTTGTCTTATCCGGTGTTATTTGCACCACTACAAACACAAACCCTCCCACAATACATGTGTAGATTCATATACTGAGGTGTATTCCCAAACTGCACCTTGCGTGGGCCTCTGCAAAGTCCTGTTTGTGCAGGAATTGGAAATGTAGTTGAATAATGTATAGCACAATTAACTTGACTATCCATCAAAGGAGTTCATTACCTCCCCCTCTTTACACCTTAATGTCAGCATCACCACTCAAAGGAACAGTGATCAGAACTTTGATGAGTAGTTGTGAGCAAAAATCCGTTCTTGAAGTCCTTGTGGTGGGCGGGCTCACATTCATCAGTTCCGCCCTCATTCATCCATTCTACTCACATTCATCAATTCTACTCAAATTCATCAATTCTACTCACAATCATTCATTCCACTCACATTCATCCAGTCCACTCACATTCATCTATGCCGCTCACATTCATCCAGTCCACTCACATTCACCCATTCTGCTAACATTTATCCATTCTGCTCACATTGATGTATTTGACTCACATTCATACACTTCGCTCACATTCAGCCATTCCAGCAGAGTGTACCTCCCTTCTACCACCTTGGCTTTGTCAGGAGTTATATCATTGGACAACTGAAAGGCCACCTGAGTGTCCTCATACTTGCCAATAGCGAATGCAAAGGATGAACATACAGCATGGTCAGGGACATAGACCCTCAGAAAGAAAGAATTCCATGAAAAAACAAGCAGCATTCAGTCTATTAGATCGCTTCTTAGGTCCTTCAGTTCTACACCACTCAGAAAAGCTGCATCACTTCCTCCTCTTCCTTCTGAGATGGAACCAGCACAGAAGTGAGTCCCTCTTGAGTGAGATGCTGGATGGACAACAACAAGGGCATCACTCCCTCCTCTTCCTTCAGAGATCCTCAACCAGCACAGATGTGAGCCCCTGTTGATTGAGATGCTGGATGAACAATAGGAAGGGCATCACGCCCTCTTCTTCCTTTAGAGATGGATCCAGTACACACATGAGTCCCTCTTGGGTGAGAAGCTGGACAGACAATAACAAAGGCATTGTCCCCTCATCTTCCTTCAGAGATGATCAACCAGCACAGACATGAGCCCCTCTTGGGTGAGACGCTGGATGAACAATAACAAGGGCATCACTACCTCCTCTTCCTTCTGAGATGATCAACCAGCACAGATGTGAGTCCCTCTTGGGTGAGACGCTGGATGGACAATAGCAAGAGCATCGTCCCCTCCTCTTCCTTCAGAGATGGAACCAGCACAGACGTGAGTCCCTCTTGGGTGAGACGCGAGATGGACAATAACAAGGGCTTCCTCCCCTCTCTTACTTCAGAGATTGTCAACCAGTACAGACGTGAGTCCCTCTTGAGTGAGACGTTGGATGGACAATAACAAGGGCATCACCCCCTCCTCTTCCTTCAGAGATGGAACCACACAGACGTGAGTCCCTCTTGGGTGAGACGCTGGATGGACAATAACAAAGGTTATGTTGAAGCGTGAGACAAGGCTTCAAACAGTAGTGAAGTTAGAGACTCTGGTGCCAACTGTAGGTCTGATGCAAAAGACTTATGACCTTCCATGGTTTGAAATGAGCACACTGTCCTGCAGGGCCTGCATGAGCTGATGTAGATCATTTGGTGGCTTCTCAGATGTCCAGAAGGAGCAAGCCAGCCTTGTCAAAGGAGTGCCTTAGATTATTCCTCTCCTTGCCCGGCCACCTTGCATATATCATTGTTTTCTCCATCACCCACATCCGATGCTATGAAGATGCAATTCTCTTGTTGTAAAAGGACATATGTTGGGATTAACATGTTTATTGCAGGTGGCACAGGTGATGTTTCTGGACATTTGCTCTCCCTCTCACTGTGCATTCTTTGGCTGGGACTCTTCAGGTTCGACCATTGATGGCCCCGCTGTCTGTTGGTCATAGACCTGAGAGGAGGCCCAGCCATGAGACCTTAAGAGTCCCTGCCTCATCCTTCTTACACCTGAATAACATTATTTTACCTGTATCTACAGCAACAGGGCAAATAAGGGTTTGAGCAACGTTGAGCATCCGTGTTACTGTCAAAAAGGTCATGCTTTGATCCAGGGTCACATCATCTGTAGTGTTACATCTAGGAAGTTGTGACCTGGCCCTTGGTTGATTGAACATTAATTAGAGGTGTGCACACCTTGATACATCTAGCTCAGACACAGCCATAACCGCCCATGTACCATCACATCCACCCCTTGCCCATGACACATGCAAAGAGCTTCTCACCAAGCCCCTCAAGCTGAACCCGCCTGTCAAAGCCTCTCTGAATTATCTCAGGTCCCCTCCCTCCATGGGCTGAAGAAAGGATTTGCTTTTCCACCAGATCCCCATAAAAAACATGCCTCTAAGGGAAAAAAATTGTAATTAATAAAACTACCATTTAAACGATAAATTATATTTTAACAATCTGTGTTGTCCTCTTGAATCTAAAAAAACATGATCGAAAGGCAAGAGAGCCTCTTACCATTGTAGGGTTCTCCCACCGATGGCTTGTTCTCTAGAGAGAAGAAGAGAGTCAGGTCAGGGGGCTCCTAGGAGCACACTTTGTTTGTGTTATTTTTCCATAATGTTTATGACATACCACAGCTAAACCCCAACCTGTGAAGATATCTGTACCACAAAGGTTCTCTGTGAGGACAGGGAAAATCTGTACAACACCTGGATAGTGATGTCAATGTAACACATTATGGACAAAAGGAAGGCAAGCGAGAGATAAATACATCTGAAAAGAGCAGCCGTAGATTCGAAGGTGTTCTATAAGATGTATATATGGGTAGTAGGTTTACAATACTGAAATAGGATGAAGTTATCTGAAGTCAAATAAAGAATGAAAATGTGAAAAAGACTCAAGTCTTATGTTGTCGGCAAGGAGCCTTCAGAGTGAATGGAAGCAGGATGCATAGAAAGATGAAGGTGTAAGGCAGCTCCAGTCAAAGGGTGCCAGCAAGGAACGCGGACAGACACCTCAGAATGAAGATCTAATGCATTGAAGACCCTGAATGCTCCACCCTTCGCGCGTGGGTGGGACCCTGCCCCACCCTTCTCATGCAAGTGGTGCCCCGTCTTGGGCTGTATTCTTATGCTCGCTCTGTTTGATGGATCGACTTATTCATGTCAAACACTCATGTAAGCTAACATACCTGCTGTACCCTTAAAGGATCATTTTTACTTTGCAGTTGTACTTAATATGAATAAAAAAACTCACCTCTTTTGTATAAAAACAGTTAACACTGATAGGACAATATCGTTACTGCATGTTCCTCACCCCTCACCTGCCGTAGGGCCCTACTTACTAAGATGGTCATCTAGAGTCCGGTGGAGGTGGCCGCACTGGCAGCCGTGCCAACCTTCTGGAGTGCCAGGTATCCACCTCATTTTGGGTCGATGGGATTGCGATGGCGGAGCCTCAGATGGCATCACTCTTAGAGTTCCTTTGCCCAGTGGCCTGTCCAGGAGAAGATCCCGCTGTATATAGGGTCAGGCATTCATAATGGATTTTGTCTGCAGATCCAACATGCAAGTCATGGTGGACCTGGGAAAAGGAAACAATGAAAGGTCCCAATGCACCAGCAAAAACTCCCCATGCATAAGGGTCATTGGTGTATTGTTTTTAATCACAAACTGACACTTTTTCTGTTTGTTTGTGAAACCAAAAATATGGGGCAAGTCAAAAAACAATGGGGCATATTTATCAAAAGGTTGTGTCACCTTTGTGCCACACAATGGGGCACAAAAGGACCGCAACCCTTAGATGTGATTTATTAAGCCACCATGCGTGGCCCTGAGTGACTTAATAAATCCAGAGTAACGAAACACAGTGCAAATCGCTGCGTTGCGTTACTCTGCCTGGGGAAGGCGTCCCATGAATGGAGCGTGGGCGTCCCATGAATGGAGCGTGGGCGTCCCATGAATGGAGCGTGGGCGTCCCATGAATGGAGCCTGGGTGTCCCACGCTTCCACCTATGGATTTTGGCGCATTCCCAGATGTATCATTACTGGTAAACCTGGGAATGCATCAAAAACCTACACCAGGTGAGGTGCATCCCCCTGGCCAAAATCGTCAGAACATCATATGTTCATCATGAGTGCAAGGTGGCCTTGCATGGCATGATAAATCTAATTTAAGAGCTGCGTTGCTCTTGCACCCCATTGCATGGCACAAGGACAACGCTACTCTTTGACAAATTTGGCCCTGAAAGTGCATGTGTTGAGACGGAGCAACACAGACATGCAGGAAGTGAACTGAGGGGCATATTTATCAGTATATCATGCAGCGCATAAGTCACCTTGCTGCGCTGCATCTTAGGGAAAGGGCAGGAATGTGCTTTACTTAACACTGTATTGCTCATTCTGCCTTTTGCCAGCGCTGGTGCACAATGTGCTGCTTAGCGCCAAAGCAAGCACTCGTGCACCATGGTGCAAGGGTGCCTCCGTTGTTACCAAATTGTTCTTGTGCAGTAAGGGGCACCTTCCTGCACAAAAACAATCCTCTGAGGCGTTCTCCGCTTTCTTAAAGTGGAAAAAAAGAGGAAAAATAAACATATTTCTCTTCGTTACACCTCACCTGGGGATGTGTATCATTTTGACGCATTCCCAGGTCTACCACTCACAGTAAATCTGGGGATGCACCAAAATCCATGGATGGATACGTGTAAACACCCACACTCCACCCATGGAACCCCTCCCTGGGGCAGAGTAACACAACACAGCGTTTTGCACTGCGTTGCATTACTCTGGACTTATCACGCCACTCAGGGCAATGCAAGGGGGCCCTGCGTGGCTTGATAAATCGCATCTTAAAGGTTGTGTTGCTTTTGCACCCCATTTCATGGTGCAAAAATGACGCAACCCTTTGATAAATATGGCCCTGAATGTGCATGTGTTGAACTATGGAGCAATACATACATCCAGGAAGTGAACTTAGGGGCATATTTAGCAAATAGTCATGCGGCACATCAAGCCACCTTGCTGCGCTGCGTGATAGGGAAAGGGCAGGAATGCACTGAATTTACCATTATACGGTGCATTACTATCTTTTCCTTGCACTGGTGCACAATGTGCTGCCTAGCGCCAGCTCAGGCACCCTTGCAAACTGGTGCAAGGCTGCCTGGGTTGTAAGCAGGATTGTTTTCATGCAGGTTTGTTTGTTGAAGGTGTCCCTTCCTGCACAAAATAATCCTGCTTACAAAGCAAGCACCCAGAGGCATTTTCATCTTTCAATGTGTGCTGCAGAATGTATCTTACATAGAAAGAGAAAAGATCACGGAGAAATAAAGATATTTCTCCTTGTTATACCTCCCCTGGGGATGTGTAACATTTTGACACTTTCCCAGGTCTACCAGTATTTATAAATCTGGCAATGCGCCAAAATCGATGGGTGGTAACGCAACATCACAATTTGCGCTGCAATACTCTAGATTTATCAAGCCACTCAGGGACACGCAACACGGCCTTGCGTAGCATGATAAATCTAACTTAAGATTTGCGTTGGTCTTGCACCCCGTTACGTGGCACAAGGATGACACAATTCATTGATAAATTAGGCCCTGAAAGTGCATGTGTTGAGAGGGAGCAACACACACATACAGGAAGTGAACTGAATGTGCATGTGTTGAAAGAGGAAGCGACAAACACATGCAGGGAATGAGGTGAATGTGTATGTATTGAGAATGGAGTGACATACACATGCAGGAAGTGAGGTGAATGTGCATGTGTTGAGAGCGAGCAACACACATATGCAAAGAGTGAGCTTAATGTGCATGTTTTGAAAGAGGGAGCAACACACACATTCAGGGAGTGAATTGAATGTGCATTTTTGAAAGAGGGAGCAACACACATGCAGGCAGTGGGGTGAATGTGCATGTGTGGGGAGGGAGCAACACAAATGCAGGGAGAGAGCTGAATGTGCATGTATGGAGAGAAAGCAACACACACATGCAGGAAGTAAACTGAGTGTGCATGTGGGAGAGGGAGCAACACACAAATGCAGGAAGTGAACTGAATGAGCATGTGTTGAAAGAGGGAACAACAAACACATGCGGGGAGTGAACTGAATGTACATGTGTTAAATGAGGGAGCAACACACACATGCAGGGAGTGAGCTGAATGTGCATGTGTGGAGAGGGAGCAACACACACATGCAGGAAGTGAACTGAATGAACATGTGTGGAGAGGGAGCAATACACAAATACAGGAAGTGAACTGAATGAGCATGTGTTGAAAAAGAGAGCAACACACACATGCAGGAAGAGAACTGAATGTAAATGTGTTGAAAGAGGGAGCAACACACACATGCAGGGAGTGACTTGAATGTGCATGTGTAGAGAGGGAGCAACACAGATATGTAGGGAGTGAGCTGAATGTGCATTGGTTGAAAGAGGGAGCAACACACTCTTGCAGGAAGGGAACTGAATGTGCATGTGTTGAGACGGAGCAACACACACATACAGGAAGTGAGGTGAATGTGCATGTGTTGAAAGAGGGAGCAACACAGACATGTAGGGAGTGAGCTGAATGTGTGTGTGTGGAGAGGGAGCAACACACTCTTGCAGGAAGGGAACTGGATGTGTATGTGTGGAGAGGGAGCAACACACACATGCAGCGGGTGAGCTGACTGTGCATGGGTTGCAAGATGGAGCAACACACACATGCAGGTAGTGAACTGAATGTGTGTGTGGAGAGGGAGCAACACACACACGCAGGGAGTGAGCTGAATGTGTGTGTGGAGAGGGAGCAACACACCCATGCAGGGAGTGAGCTGAATGTGTGTGTGTGTGGAGAGGGAGCAACACACACATGCAGCAGGTGAGCTGACTGTGCATGGGTTGCAAGATGGAGCAACACACACATGCAGGGAGTGAGCTGAATGTGTGTGTGTGTGTGGAGAGGGAGCAACACACACATGCAGCGGGTGAGCTGACTGTGCATGGGTTGCAAGATGGAGCAACACACACATGCAGGTAGTGAACTGAATGTGAATGTATGGAGAGGGAGCAACACACACATGCAGGGAGTGAGCTGAATGTGTGTGTGGAGAGGGAGCAACACACACATGCAGGGAGTGAGCTGAATGTGTATGTGTGGAGAGGGAGCAACACACACATGCAGCGGGTGAGCTGACTGTGCATGGGTTGCAAGATGGAGCAACACACACATGCAGGGAGTGAGCTGAATGTGTGTGTGGAGAGGGAGCAACACACACATGCAGGGAGTGAGCTGAATGTGTGTGTGTGTGGAGAGGGAGCAACACACACATGCAGGGAGTGAGCTGAATGTGTGTGTGTGGAGAGGGAGCAACACACACATGCAGGGAGTGAGCTGAATGTTTGTGTGGAAAGGGAGCAACACACACATGCAGGGAGTGAGCTGAATGTGTGTGTGTGGAGAGGGAGCAACACACACATGCAGGGAGTGAGCTGAATGTGTGTGTGTGTGGAGAGGGAGCAACACACACATGCAGGGAGTGAGCTGAATGTGTTTGTGTGGAGAAGGAGCAACACACAGATGCAGGGAGTGAGCTGAATGTGTATGTGTGGAGAGGGAGCAACACACACATGCAGGGAGTGAGCTGAATGTGTATGTGTGGAGAGGGAGCAACACACACATGCAGGGAGTGAGCTGAATGTTTGTGTGGAAAGGGAGCAACACACACATGCAGGGAGTGAGCTGAATGTGTGTGTGTGGAGAGGGAGCAACACACACATGCAGGGAGTGAGCTGCATGTACATGAGTTGCAAGATGGCGCACAGGCTTGGCTTTCAAACAGCCGTGTGAAGATGTTCACACAGTTAAAGCCATCCAAAGGACCGTACAAGCCGTACTGTGAAAGTGCTCCTTAAATAATGTTTAAGACAGCTATTTTATATCACAGTTGAGTGCAACATCTAAAAATGCAATGACACAAATGTGTTATAAGAAAACGAGGAACTGTTGGCGCTTTTACATAAAGCATGAACACAGAGGTAACGTTCAGCGGGGAGGCCCAGCCGTTCTCTGCAGTTTGTATTTCTGATGAAAAAAGTGTGGACTTACCTCTGTAGAAAATAGTGCTTTCTGTGGAGACAAGAAAAGGCAGCGACACGTGTCAGCCACATGTTGTACATTAATTTAACACAAAACTTGTTTTATTGTTAATAGTCTTAAACTTTCTTCGCACCTAGATATGTCACAGATCCGTTTCGCTGGTATTACACACATGCACATATCCAGGCCGCACTGTTGAACAGAAACAGCAGTGCTTAATTTGAGCCGGTGGGGACTTACTTTTCATCATCAGACTTTGACACAGAACAAGGGAAAGAAAGGCAGAAAAGGGGGGAAGAAGGATGAAGAGAAAGAACCTGCAAGGCTGAGGTCAAAGGGCAGGGAGTGAGAGAGGGCGGATGAGGGCATGAGGCGGAATAAAGGCAGCGTCGGTCTGCAGCACCCCGGAGAAGCTTCTGAGAAAACCTTTGGGCCCAGTTCTTATTCCTGGACAAATGAAGCAGTGAGTACAAGCTGCCAGAGAAGGCGCTGCTGCACCCCCGGGGTGGGGGAAGGGACTTGGATCTGCCCACAGTGGCCTCTCTTTGGTGTCAATTAGGGATCTGAAAAAGTAGCTCCCCCCCTCCTCCCCAGGGCACCTGCACCATGGTAAGTGCTCACCAGGAAAACCCCATGGACCTGCTGCTAACCGCAAGGTCACTCAAGACAACTGAAAGTTATCTTTGCAGCTTTCAGACACTTCACAATGTCTCATAACAACTACAGCTATTTCAAGACCGTCGGAGGTTCCTCTAAATAGGGGACTAGCTAGAAAATACAAGCATTTGCAATGCAATAGGTCTTGCATTAGTAAAATTTAGAGCTATTGGTGTTGCAAATGATGTTTTTTTTTGTTAAATAATATCCCAGCAGTAGCATAAGTTTTGAAACAAAATCAACGAAGAAAGGAAAGGGCACAGTACCATAGACTGTTACCAGGTGTCCTTCCGGAGTTGTAAAGGGACCTCTATTCCAAAATTGGCCCTGGTACTGGAATTAGGATTGCATGTTGGCTCGGGGGACAGATAGCGAGTGCTGCTTGTCACCTGAATCCACAAATAGTCTAACCATCAACACCCGTTCTAACTGAAAAACTGCAGGAGCAGCCAAGAAGCAGCAGATGCCAAATGGCCAGCAGTGAATTCAGCAAGGGCTTGCGAGTAAACAGTTGTATGTGTGTGTGTGTCTATGTGAGTATGTATGTATGTGTGTGTAGAAATGTGTACGAGCACCAGGAAAGGACCGCCGGAAGGAACATGCTACATTTTTACTGAGCAAATATTGCCCCAGAAACAGTATTTGCTGCAAACGCGGCAGTGCGGTTGTTAAAGGAAGGAATTAAGAACAATGTGCACGCCCCACCTGAAGGCTAACCAATTTGCGGGCCACGGCTTCAACAGCGGACATCAGAAATGGTCGATTTTGAAGGAGCAGTGGGGGGGAGTGTTGTTGGAGTGGACGCATATAAAAAGAAATATAAACACAGGAGCCATGCTAAAACATGAAGCGCGGCCGGCGCCTGTGTAGAGAAAAGTGGATGCAGCAAGGCGCGGAACCACAAACAGAACAAAAGACACATAAATAGCAGAAGGCCACTAAATAAGGTAATGGGGAAACAGTTGTTCGGTGAGGGCGATCCCATTCTTATGTACTGTGTAATGCTCTGAGGGACTCTATCTGGCACTGCTCCTGCAAGCGGGGGCAGCAGGCCGCCCCCCTTCTCATTGCGGAAAAGCCAACTCATGGTCGTATGGAAGTGCGTGCAGGGCTAAAGCTGCACTTTCCACTGCCATCCCATCGTCAGGTCAACACCATCTGGGGCACGGCCGACCGTGATGTATTAGCGTCCTCCTACCCCAAGCTCCGAATGAATTAGATTTTAATCAATCATAAATGAACGACTCCTGTATGTTGTCCGCTATGTTGTATTCTGGTGATGAGAATTCAACGCCAATGGCACTGAAACAGAAGCAGGACTGCAAAGCTGCATTGTCAAATAATTGTGTAAGAACTTTCAGGCACATGCATCAACCATTTTTGCGAGCGCAAACGGTGCGATTCGCAAAAATCGGCCGTTTGCGCCCGCAAAAAGGGCATTTGCGATGCATCAAGGTTCAAGGCACTCGCAATTTGAGAATTCGCAATTAATTGTGATTTCTCAAATTGCGATTGCATTTAAGGAATCACAATTTGCGATTCCTTAAATGCAATGCAAGAACCACTTTAGAATAGCGATTTCGCTACTAGGGGGCGCAAATTACCATCAAGTTGGACTTGATGGTAATTTGCAAAAACGTTGAAAAATGCACTAAAGTGCATTTTTCAAAGTTGTAGGTTACACACACACATGCCCCAAGGGCCTGTAGGCCCATAGGAATGAATGGGATGGCATTCCTTAATTGCGACTCTCAATTTGCGAGTCGCAATTAAGGAATGTTTGAGAATCGCTAATTTTATGGTGATTCCTTCATGCATAGGCTTTTGCAATTCCTTAATCTCGATTCCTTAATAATCGCAATTAAGGAATCGCAAAAGCCTACATTGATGCATGTGCCTGTAAGTCTCTGCTCAGACAGCGACGCTTTTACAGCTTTATCCATGTATTTATACTTATGATAACAAACTAGTATGTTCTCAGCAATACACTTCACTCACACGAAATCGTGTATTCAAATATTATACTGTTCTTCCATATAACACAGTAATAATGAGATGATTGCAAATGAATTCGCACTTGCGCAATACGAGAATTAATAGTGTTTCACAAGTAGCTTGCTACTCCAGACTATTCTATTGTATTGTAATTGCATTTAAATAGCACTTACTACCCCTGACGAAGTGTCAAAGTGCTTTTTCGGCTAGTAGCATGCTACTCCAGAACCCAAACAGGATTAGTGGGGAATTAGTATAGGGAATTATGAAATTAATTTGAGTGTTGGACATATTAGTCTGTGATTTGGATTGAAAAAGAATACTGGAGGGATAGAAGAGGGAAGATTAATAAATTTGTACACACATAAATACAGGGCTTGCGTCAGCTCTCATCCATTGATCGTTTAACAGTAATTCACATTTGCTTCTGCTCGGCACAGCATAATGCATGATGGCAATGGGTCATTTTACTTTAGCCCCTGGCTCTTTGGCAATGTTGGTGATGCTATTTTTCTTGAAAACCTCTGCACTTATGCATTAACATTTTTTTAAAATCATTGTTTATTTGAACTTTCTCAAAGGTTACATTGATTCAAAGTAATTAGCACCATATCTCTGTGCCAATAATAATATTTCCCTGTGATGTGCATTGAAACGAAAAACATTTTTTATTCCCGCCTGCTAGGAAGCAACCCCCAGTGTTCTACTGAACACAGTTTTTTTTTTACTGCAAACATATGGCCACCGCATTAAGGCAGTGGCTTTTTTTTTTTTTTTTGGCATACTCTTGAAATACAATGGGAAAAAATAGCCATTGTACCATTTTACCAAGGTGAGGCCTAGTGGCTTTGTCAATGCTTGTTCAAATCAATGCCCAATTTGAGCCGGTGGTCTCCGGTGCTCGCACCCAACCGTCAACACCGGTGCTCGGACAGTCCACCACAAGGCGGAGCTGTCTGTCCAACCCAGAGGTGACCACAACAACATTTCACTGAGCAACTCCTACGAGGCTTTGTTGCCTGGTAACGTCCACCCTGCATACATCATACCTGACACAGGTAAAATGTGGCGCAGGGCTTTACAAGCTCACACATATGCCTACATGCGTCACTTTGTAAATACGACACAAAGTGGTGCAAAATTAACGCTGCAAGTACGTCAAGAAAATGCTGCACCAGTGGTTTTAAACTGTCGGAAGGGGCTCATGAATAATGCGCCAACGCAGGCACCCTTGCACCGTGGTGTTGCGGAGTTGATTGATGTTGTGCAGGAAGGGACACCTACCTGCACAAAACCTATCAATCCAGGGTATTTCCTCTTCCTCTGTGTGGTGTGCTTTGACGGCGGATTTGAAGTTTGTGTGAGTTTCAGGGGTATTGTTGTGGCACCATCTCTTCTCAAGACGTCTGCAGGTGCGTCTGGACTAGTGGAGGGCCGGAGTGAACCAGTTGGCCTTCTTGGAGTGTTGTTTGCCTGGTCATTTCTTGAGGGGTGCCAGCGCAGTTGGAGATCCATCGGTGGAGGTTGCGTGCTGCGGTGTTGGCGTCTGTAAGTGTTGGCGGAGTGGTGGTGCTGAGGGAGTTGGCGAGAAGTTCCTCGGCGGCCTTGATCCAGCTGCGATGGGGGGGTGGGCGGTGATAGCGGTGGTGTACAGTATGCATGGTGAAGGCGTGAAGTATCCAATGATGGTCGGTCCAGGAGAGTTCTGTTCTGATCACTGGGGTTGTCCAGGTGGAACTTGAGGTCTGTGAGTAGGATGTACTCGGTGGATAGGAGACCCTGGGGTGCGATGAGGTCTATGATGGCATCAGTGAATGGGGGTTCATGGTTCGGGGGGCCTGTATGCGAGGATACCGCAGAGGGTGGTGTTGGGGTTGGTCCGCATCTGGAAGCGGAGGTGTTCCATGGTCGCTGTTGGCACATTAGAGTGTGTGGTCAGTCGAAGGGTGCTTTTGTAGATGATGGCAATGCCTCCTCCTGGATGATCGGGGTGGTCCTTGCAGGTCATTTTGTAGCTGTCGGTATGGTGATGGCGATGTCCGGTCCGGAGCAAAGGTTGGTCCAGGTTTCCGTGAAGAAGGCGATATCTGAAGAGGTGGCATCCAGGTGGTCCCAGCCATGGGACCTGGACACAGTACTCTATGTAAGGCCTCCAGAACAAGACACAGTACCCTCAGCGAGGGCACGAGACCTGGACACAGTACTCTATGTAAGGCCTCCGGAACAAGACACAGTACTCTCTGTTAGACAACGGGACCTTGACACAGTACTCTCGGTGAGACCACGGGACCTGGACACAGTACTCTAGGTGAGACCACAGGACCTGGACACAGTGCTCTGAGAGAGACCACGGGCCCTGGACACAGCACTTTCTGTGAGGCCACCGGACCTAGACACAGTACTCTAGGTGAGACCACGGGACCTGGACACAGTACTCTTGGTGAGACCATGGGACATGGACACAGTACTCTCGGTGAGACCAAAGGACCTGGACACAGTAATCTTGGTGAGACCACGGGGCCTGGACACACTACTCTCTGTGAGGCCACGGGCCTGCACATGGTGCTCCCTGTTAGACCATGGGGCCTGGACACATTACTCTCTGTGAGGCCACAGGACCTGGACACAGTAATCTCTGTGAGGCCACGGGGCCTGGACACAGTACTCTCTGTTAGACCACGGGACCTGAACACAGTACTCTCGGTGAGACCACAGGACCAGGACACAGTACTGTCTGTGAGGCCACGAACCTAGAACCAGTGCTCTGTAAGGCCATGATACTTGGACACAGTACTCTCCGTGAGGCCTCCGGAATTGGACACAGTACTCTCTGTTAGACCATGGGACCTGGACACAGTACTCTCAGTGAGACCACGGGACCTGGACACAGTACTGTCAATGAGACCACAGGCCCTGGACACAATACTCTCAGTGAGACCACAGGCCCTGGACACAGTACTCTCTGTGAGGCCACTGGACCTGGGCACAGTACTCTAGCTGAGACCACGGAACCTGGACACAGTACTCTCGGTGAGACCATGGGACCTGGACACAGTACTCTCGGTGAGACCACAGGACCTGGAAACAGTACTCTCGGTGAGACCACGTGACCTGGACACAGTACTCTCAGTGAGACCACAGGACCTGGACACAGTATTCTCGGTGAGACCACAGGACCTGGACACAGTACTCTCGGTGAGACCATGGGACCTGGACACAGTACTCTCGGTGAGACCACGGGACCTGGATACAGTACTGTCGGTGAGACCACGGGACCTGGACACAGTAGTCTCTGTGAGGCCACTGGACCTGGACACAGTACTTTCGGTGAGACCACAGGACCTGGACTCAGTACTCTCGGCAGTGGCGGCTCGCATAGGGTGTGCTGCGGGGTGGTGAGGCGGGGCAGGTGAGGGGCAGGGTGGGGGGGTAGTAAACTCGGACATACGACGGAACGGAGGAACGTAATAATTACTTTCCTCTGTTCCGTCGTGTGTCTGAGCTTACTAGCCCCCCACCCCACCGCAGCACGCCCCATGCGAGCCACCACTGACTCTCAGTGAGACCTAGGGACTTGTACACAGTATTCTCAGAGACACCACGGGACCTGGACACAGTACTCTCGGTGAGACCACGGGACCTGGACACAGTACTCTCGGTGATACCACGGGACCTGGACACAGTACTCTCTGTGAGGCCACCGGACCTAGACCCAGTACTCTGTGAGGCCATGGAACCTGGACACAGTACTCTCTGTGAGTCCTCCGGAACCAGACACAGTACCCTCAGCGAGGGAATGATGCTTGGACACAGTACTCTTCGTGAGGCCTTCGGAATTGGACACAGTACTCTCTGTTAGACCACGGTACCTGGACACAGTACTCTTGGTGAGACCACGGGACCTGGACACAGTACTGTCGGTGAGACCACAGGACCTGGACACAGTACTCTCGGTGAGACCATGGGCCCTGGACACAGTACTCTCTGTGAGACCACGGGACCTGGACACAGTACTCTCAGTGAGACCACAGGACCTGGACACAGTACTCTCGGTGAGAACACAGGACCTGGACACAGTACTCTCAGTGAGACCACTGGACCTGGACACAGTACTCTAGGTGAGACCACAGGACCTGGACACAGTACTCTCGGTGAGACCACGGGACCTGGACACAGTACTCTTGGTGAGACCACGGGACCTGGACACAGTACTCCCGGTGAGACCACAGGACCTGGACACAGTACTCTCGGTGAGACCACAGGACCTGGACACAGTACTCTCGGTGAGACCACGGGACCTGGACACAGTATGCTCGGTGAGACCACGTGACCTGGACACAGTACTCTCGGTGAGAGCACAGGACCTGGACACATTACTCTCGATGAAACCATGGGACCTGGACACAGTACTCTCTGTGAGGCCTCCAGAACTGGACACAGTACTCTCTGTGAGACCACGGTACCTGGACACAGTACTCTCGGGAGAGCACAGGACCTGGACACATTACTCTCGATGAAACCATGGGACCTGGACACAGTACTCTCTGTGAGGCCTCCAGAACTGGACACAGTACTCTCTGTGAGACCACGGTACCTGGACACAGTACTCTCGGTGAAACCACTGGACCTGTACACAGTACTCTTGGTGAGACCACAGCACCTGGACACAGTACTCTCGGTTAGACTATGGGACCTGGACACAGTACTTTCTGTGAGTCCACAGGGCCTGGACACAGTACTCTCTTTGAGACCACTGGACCTGGACACAGTACTCTCAGTGAGACCACGGGACCTGGACACAGTACTCTCGGTAAAGCCTTCAAGCATGGACACCGTACTGAAGGTGAGGCGTCCAGGCAGGGGAGTAGCACTCATTGTGAGGCCTCTGAACACAGTACTCTCTGTGAGGGCACCAAACCTGGACCCACTACTCTGTGAGGCCACGGGACCTGGACACCGTACTCTCTGTGAGGCCTCTGGACACAGTACTCTCAGTGAGGCCACAGGACTTGGACACAGTACTCTCTGTGAGGCCACAGGACCTGGACACAGTACTATCTCTGAGACCTTGGGACCTGGACACAGTACTCTCTGTGAGGCCTCCGGACACAGTACTCTCTGTGAGGCCACGGGACCTGGACACAGTACTATCTCTGAGACCATGGGACCTGGACACTGTACTCTCTGTGAGGCCACGGGACCTGGACACAGTACTCTAGGTGAGGCCACAGGACCTGAATAAAGTATTCTTTGTGAGGCCACAGGTCCTGGACACAGTACTCTCTGTGAGGCCACTGGACCTGGACACAATACTCTGTGAGACCATGGGAACTGGACACAGTAGCCTCGGTGCAGCTACTAGACCTGGACGCAGTACTCTTGGCAATGTCACAAGACTTGAAAATGGCCTCATTAATCATTTGTAACCTTTAGGTTGTGAACCACCCACACAGGAGACCCCTCACATTTCCTGGGGTGTCAGCTCAGCCTTTCAGGAGGTTCTGATGAAACAAATGTACATTGAAAACCAACAACTTGGATATCTGTTATTTTTATAAAAAGCATGAAGACAGGCGCCTAGAGGTGGTTGCGTGGAAGGCGATATACACATGGAAACACCATCATCTGTAATGAAACAATTACCTTTGTAGCCTTCTGGGTCAAGATGTTGAAGCTCTAAGGAAAGAATAATGAAAGCATTATTTATATGAGAGACCGAGAGAGAGAGAGATAGACACAGAGACACCGAGAGACAGACAGAGAGAGAGAGATAGACTCGGACTCAGAGAGAGAGAAAGAGAGAGAGAGACAGAGAGAGAGAGAGAGACAGAGAGAGAGAGAGAAAGACAGAGAGAGAGAAAGAGAGACAGAGAGAGAGCCAGAGAGAGAGAGGGAGATAGAGACAGAGAGAGAGAGAGAGAGAGACAGACAGACACAGAGAGACCGAGAGAGACACAGAGAGAGAGAGAGAGAGAGAGACACCGATAGAGACACAGACAGAGAGAAAGAGAGAGAGAGGGAGACAGAGAGAGAGACACCGATAGAGAGACAGACAGAGAGAGAGAGATAGACACAGACTCAGAGAGACAGAGAGAAAGAGACCGAGACAGAGAGAGAGAGAGAAAGAGAGAGAGAGAGAGAGACATACAGAGAGAGAGAGACACAGAGACACAGAGACAGAGAGAGAGAGAGACCTATAGAGAGACAGACAGAGAGAAAGAGAGGGAGAGAGAGAGAGAGAGAGAGACAGAGACACCGAGAGAGAGAGACAGACAGAGTGAGACAGATAGACACAGACTCAGAGAGACAGAGAGAAAGAGAGAGCGAGAGAGAGAGAGAGAGAGAAAGAGAGAAAGAGAGAGAGAGAGAGAGCCAGAGAGAGAGAGGGAGATAGAGACAGAGAGAGAGAGAGACAGACAGACACAGAGAGACCGAGAGAGACGGGGAGAGAGAGACACAGAGAGAGAGAGAGAGAGAAACAGAGAAACAGAGAGCGAGAGAGACAGAAAGAGAGACCGAAAGAGAGAGAGAGAGCGAGAAGTAGAGGGAGAAAGAGAGACAGAGAGAGGGAGAGAGAGAGAAAAAGAGAGACACCAGCTCAGAGAGACAGAGAGGAAGAGACAGCGAGAGGGAGAGACACAGAGAGACAGAGACTGAGACTGAAAGAGAGAGACAGACCGAGAGTGAGAGAGAGAGACAGAGAGAGAGAGAGAGAGAGAAAGACAGAGAGAGCCGAGAGAGATGTAGAGAGAGACACAGAGACACCGAGAGAGAGACAGACAGAGATAGAAAGATAGACACAGACTCAGAGAGACAGAGACAGAGAGAGAGAGAGACAGAGAGAGAGAGAGAGAGAGAGGGAGAGGGAGACAGAGAGAGAGAGACAGACACAGCGAGACAGAGACAGCGAGAGATGGAGAGAGAGAGACAGACAGACACACAGAGACAGAGAGAGACAGAGAGAGAGAGCGAGAGAGACCGAGAGAGACCGAGAGAGAGACAGACAGAGAGCGAGAAAGAGAAGCAAAGAGAGAGAGAGACAGGGAGAGAGAGAGAGAAAAAGAGAGAGATACCAACTTAGAGAGGCAGAGATGAAGAGGCACAGAGAGAGAGAGAGACAGAGAGAGAGAGAGAGAGACAGAGGCTGAAAGAGAGAGAGACAGACCAAGAGTGAATGAGAGAGAGAGATCGAGAGAGAGAGAACGAGAAAGACCCAGAGAGACAGAGAGAGAGAGACAGAGAGACAGAGAGATGCCGTCCAAGTTCAGGTCACCCCACCCTGCACCCCAGGGAGACAAACTCACACAGTCCTGGCATCCCTCACACTGGAGCAGGGAGCGGTGAAGCTGGGGAAGAGGGTGGAGAGAGGGGCTTCCTGTGGCAGGATGTAGGTTCACTGATCCATCTGAGCCCCAAGGCTGTGTGGGGATCTGCTGATCAGTCCTTGTATTACTGATGCTCTTAGTAGTTAGACACACACACCTTTGGGGAGACTCCTGACTCCTGCTCCATCCATCACATCTCCCAGGGGCCCAGAAGGAGTGCCATCAAACACCTCAACACGGGGGCAGATTTACTCATGTTTCATGCCACGTGGTGCAGCACCACATTTGCTGTGCTATGTTGCTTAAGGGGTAAACACAGCAAAGAGCCACACCTGGCTTAATTTTGATGCCTTCTTGTGCGCTTGTGCACAGGGAGGCTGCATTGCACCAGGCACAGACTCACACCATGGTGCATGCACCAGGCACAGCCTCGCACCATGGTGTATGCACCATACACAACCTCTCACCATGGTGTATGCACCATGCACAGCCTCGCACCGTGGTGTATGCACCAGGCACAGCCTCGCACTGTTGGGGTGTTAAAGATTGCAGGAATCGCTGTTAGCATGAGCTGAAAGCCATTTTGTACTTGGCAGCCATTTTAGTTAGCCATGTGCTCGCCATGTGCTTTCTCCCTCTTCCAGAGTCTTGCACATGCTCAGAGAGGCCTAGCTGGTAGAATGCACCTGCTCCTAGTATAGAACTGTCAGGCTATTCTTACTCATGTAAGCAGTTTAGTCTCCCTCCCACTTTGTGGAGCAAGCAAATTTTGTATACCCATATTAGTCAATAAGCATGCTTGTATGTGCTAGGACCTCCCCTTGATTTTATGCTGACTATGTAACAAATACATATATAAGGACCCTGTTCTCTGCACTCATTAGAATGCCTCCTACAGTGGCCTGCGGGTACCGTAAGATGCAATCTCCCTCATCTGAGGTTAATAAAACATGTTTTTTGATATTACAGCTTCTGTGCCAATCTCTTCCTTGTTGGTCTTAAGGACCAGATGTATCAGTGAACCCCTAAGAAGGTTTTTATTTCTACAAATGGCGCCCGAAAGTGGACCTCATCAGTGCAGCGGCTATCCAAGGGAGTGGTCTTGAAGGGAGACAGGAATCTACTGAGGAGTACAGGACAGGAATCTACTGAGGAGGTACCCTGCGCACGGAGATTGTTTGTCTTCCAGCCCAGTATATTTCTGGTCTTCCTGATCTGATCCTCCAAGTGTTTGCCGCTCCTGACTGAGAACTTCTTTGGCGTGAGTATTTTAAAACGACCGTTAGGTCACTCAGAACTTGGCAGTTGGAACCTGGACACCATTTGATTGGTAAGAGCCGTTTTGCGGCACTTGCTGTTGGTTTGATGCCTTTGATTGGTAAGGTAGTTTTAGTAACACTTACTGTGGCTTTGTTTGTATGATTGGCCAATTTTGGAATTTGTTTTGTAAGTTATATATGCATTGCAATTCATATAGGCAGGTAATGAGGAGATTTTTCTCTAACTTTGAAAACTTGAACGGCACACATTGTGTTAAGTGTCACTTGGAGTATAATATTATATATGCTATAATATTTTTGGCATGCCTGCTTCTAGCACACTTTTGTTGAAAGTGTTGCTGTTTTGGAGGTACCGATATGGATTTAGGAAGTACTCAGTTGACTCCCTCAGAGGGGATACCTAAATAGGTTTACGTATAGTAAAAAGATATTTCTTCCTTGGTGACTAAGTACCCCATGGAACTAAATATGTACATAAAACGGATCCGGATCTGCGCACTTAGTAACATTCATAAGTGGTGATATGCAGAGCGCTTTTTGAGTGTTCTACCAGCCAAAACTGGCGAATTTGGTGTATTTTGGCTTCTTGACCATGGAACAGTTTTTTGGGCTACTTTTGAGAGCTCTTCTTGTAAATATGACTTACAATTAGTATTTACAAATAGGTTGGTCTTGCGTACACTTTGTAAGCAGTCCTAAGTGTTGATTTGTGGGTTAAATATGTGTTTCAATGTCTATGTGGGGTTTGTGGTTTGACATTGGTAATACTTGTGTGAGTACTCTTTGTGAAAGAATGTCTAGCTTTAAGCGCACTGTGTTGTGTACTCTGCGTGTATGACCCCCTTCTGTAACTGTCTGAATGAGCTCAATGAGTTTGTTTATATTTTTTGCTGTCATCATTCTGTTATGCAAAATGTCATTTAGTTACTTACATATTAAATAAAAATCCAGAAATGAATTATATAACATATGCTAAACAGCTGCATGTTACTATTAAATTGACAGAGTACGACACTGTACATGTGTGCAAATTGCCACAATGCTAAAGATAAAATTAGAATTCGTATTCAATAGGATTAAAATAGGCCTCATACAGAGGAATAAAAACGAAATTGTGTGTTTTGTAATCAATAGACTAAAATACATGTTACAGCATTTTCCTTAAATACATTGTATTAGACATTAAAAGGCATGCACATCATATGAGTGAATTTGGTTGTTGCTGAACTAAATACACATTATAGAAAGATAGATTTGACTGCATTGAAATGCCTCAGTTTTTAAATAGACTGTGACATGCTTTTCTCTCAGCACCCGAGAAAAAGCTTTCCAACAGCTGTGTTTAAACTGACTAACTGAAAAGAAACTGTTTGACACAGCAAATGGGGATTTAACTCTGTCAGGGTATTTCAAATAATAAAGGGGTTTTTTCCTGAGAAAGGCGTGAAAATTCGACGCCTGCTGACAAACAACAGCTGCATAAATAGCATATGGCTATTCCTGATCACGGCCACAGACAGGAATGCTGAGTCAGCGAAATTTTAAGTCAGTGTAAAACTGGTATAAGGGCCTGCATTATTTTAAAAGTTTAAAAAAAACCAGTTTCATTATTTTGGATAACAGAGAACAAAATTGAAAGTAGGGATTTCCTTTCTTAATGCCTTTTTTCATAAGTACATCTGTGGTTCTGATGTTAAATGATAACTGTCCTTTTAAAAAGTGGCGCAGACTTTTCCTGTTTCAAGTAAGGCTTCTGTGCTTAGGGTTATGAATGAATGCGTTTAAATATGATAGGCTACGAATGAAGCTTGCTTTTCAAATGTGGAATCATCAAAATGGTTGGTTTTGATTAAAAAAATAAATAAATACAAATAATTATATGAAAAAAAATATATTGTTAAACACAAATGCTTTAAATTCGTTTTTTCATCTTTATAAAGCCTAATCATCATACTGTGAATTCCTAGTATCAAAGTTGAATTTAAGCAGTGCTGTACCGCAATAAGAAGGGAACTTAAATGTGAAATGTCACTTTACCCAGCCGTACAAAACTCATTTTTATAAGGGTATATCTTATACATTTCTAATTTCCCATTCCTGGGCTATCTAGAGAACACTCTGGGGTTCCTATTATGCAAAAATATTGTAGGATATTCATTTTTAAGTGCACCTACCACCAAAGTCGAAATTGAGCTAAATTCACAATTTTACAAGCAGTTCTACCACTCAAGGCAGTTTTAACGTGCTCTTAGGCTTCAATAAAAGTATACATATGCAAATATAGAACAAACAGCTGATCTCTGTATTACTAGACTGCACACCACTGTACATAAATGAAAATAAGTATACAGAAGAGCAGACGTTATTATCCTACCTTTAAATTATTGGCAAACGGATCGGACAGGACTGCCTTTTAGCTGTGATTCTCCAGAGTTGCTTTGCATTACGAAACCGCATGGCAAGCCTTGCACAAACAAAATGAGCAGCTGCTGAACGGGTCAAAGGTCGGAGTTCTGAATTTAGCAACTTAGCAGGGTGAAGGGTAATGTTTGCTGGGACACTTCGACCTTCGAAAAGTTTTTGAAAGACGAGATGATAGCGCAAAGAGAGAAAGAGAAGCTTTGCTTCCTATTTTTGGCAAACACACGTTTAGCGCAGTCATATGAAACAAAGGAAAGCAGCCCTCAGTTGAGCATTGATCTGCCATGTATATAAAAATAATGGTTTTAGTTTAAAGAATACTGTGTAGGGGCTACGATAAGGAGGAAATGGATTTTAGTTTGCATTCATGCGCCCTCATGTTAATCAAGTACAATTGCTCAAGGAATTGATACATTTGTTGCTGACGCTTTCTACAGTACTTGAAGTGCTTGAATCAGAGAATAGCCACTTTCTAAGATATCTCCTACAAGTTTGTTTGTGCCCAGTTGCTACAAATAGGGGTTGAAAGTGTTGACAGAAGTAAAACCTGTTTCAGGTTTTCCTACTGTCAAAATGGGGGAAGGAGGCTAGCTCCTCTACAAATTAAGGGTAGGCAAAATTATGTTTTCTCTCTTCTTTTTTTGTTAGTAATGTACCCCTTTGGTCGTCCCATTTTTTTTGGAGGAGCAGCCCTTTGCGGCTCCTTGTCCTAATTCCTATGGTCTTGTGTGGTCCTCCTGGTCCCCCGGAGCCACAATTGTTTTTGTAATAATATGTCTGATTGCTTTAATATTTTTAAGAGTAATGTTTATTCTGCACGAGAAAAGTTCATCTGAGCATGTTACTTTACTCTTTCCTTAAGTATATTAATTGATAATTTAGCCCTCATAAAAAATACTGAGAAAGTCTATTGAAAATGTTTTTATTAGGTATGTGCTGTTGGCTATTTTGAAATTGACTTGACGAGCCCCCATCAGAGCCCTGAAACTTAAAATTAGACTAGATGGTTTTGGTATTTGCTTTCTGCTTAGGATTGGAAAATATTGAGATTTCTGTTTGAGATAATAGTCATTATTCTCTCTTGCTACCTGTATGACCCAATGCTCTGTTCACTTTGTACTCCTGCTTATACCTTGTATATACCTGCTTAATGAAATGTTTAGAATGTAAATGCCCACCTAGCATAGGATATTGATGAATTTATGAGAAGAAAATGTGCAAAATATTTTCTATGTCTCTACTAGATCATGGGAATGTCTTTAGCTCATGCTAAAAGGATCCTCTGTTAAAGATTGCAGGAATCGCTGTTAGCATGAGCTGAAAGCCATTTTGTACTTGGCAGCCATTTTAGTTAGCCATGTGCTCGCCATGTGCTTTCTCCCTCTTCCAGAGTCTTGCACATCCTCAGAGAGGCCTAGCTGGTAGAATGCACCTGCTCCTAGTATAGAACTGTCAGGCTATTCTTACTCATGTAAGCAGTTTAGTCTCCCCTCCCACTTTGTGGAGCAAGCAAATTTTGTATACCCATATTAGTCAATAAGCATGCTTGTATGTGCTAGGACCTCCCCTTGATTTTATGCTGACTATGTAACAAATACATATATAAGGACCCTGTTCTCTGCACTCATTAGAATGCCTCCTACAGTGGCCTGCGGGTACCGTAAGATGCAATCTCCCTCATCTGAGGTTAATAAAACATGTTTTTTGATATTACAGCTTCTGTGCCAATCTCTTCCTTGTTGGTCTTAAGGACCAGATGTATCAGTGAACCCCTAAGAAGGTTTTTATTTCTACAGGGGCATGCACCATGTACAGACTTACACCGTGGTGTATGCACCAGGCACAACCTTGCACCATGGTGAATGCACCATGCACAACCTCGCAACATGGTGTATACAGCATGCACAGCCTCGCACCATGGTGTATGCACCAGGCACAGCTCGCACTGTGCTGCATGCACCAGGGGGAGTCTTGTGCCATGGTCCATGCACCATGCACAGCCTCGCACTGTGGTGTATGCATCATGCACAACCTCGCACCATCGTGTATGCACCAGGCACAGCCTCGCACCATGGTGTATGCACCATGCAGAACCTCGCACTGTGGTGTATACACCATGCACAGCCTCGCACTGTGGTGTATGCACCAGGCACAGTCTCGCACCATGGTGCATGCACCAGGCAGAGCCTCGCACCATGGTGTATGCAACAGGCACAGCCTCGCACTGTAGTGAATGCACCATGCACAGCCTTGCACCATGGTCCATGCACCAGGCACATCCTTGCACTGTGGTGCATGCACCAGGCACAGCCTCGCACCATAGTGTATGCAACAGGCACATCCTCGCACTGTAGTGCATGTACCATGTACAGCCTTAAACCGTGGTGTATGCACCAGGCACAACCTTGCACCATGGGAAATGGGCCATGCACAGCCTTGCGCCATGGTCATGCACAAGGCACAGCCTTGTATCGTGGTGCATGCACCAGGCACAGCCTTGCACCATGGTGTATGCACCATGCACAGCATTGCACTGTGCTGCATGCACCAGGGGGAGTCTTGCACCATAGTGCATGCACCATTTAAAGCCTTACACCGTGATGTATGCACCAGGCTCATCCACGCACCATGGTCCATGCACCAGGCACAGCCTAGCACAGTAGTGCATGCACCAGGCACAGCCTTGCACCATGGTGCAGAGGTGAGTGTACAGTCTAGTATAGAATTTGTACTGGAGGCCTACTTTACCCACACAATGCCTATATCTAGCCAAACATGAAAGGGTCCCACACACTGTTTTTTGTGCATTTCCATACATTCAATGTGTAAGGGTTCTGAGAAATGTACACATTTACCCTTGCTTGCACCTGTAGGCGTAAGTTTTTGATGCAAGTCTGGCTAGTTTAGTAGATTGGACTTTGTATGAAAAGCTGTTTCCGCTGATACGCCCCATTAACACCCCCTTGACACAAAGCAATGCAAAGAATTGCAAAGGAATTCTTGTGCAAAGGACAGCTTTCCAGAACAAAACACCTTTTGCGCTGGACAGTAAATACCATTGCACTGCACAAAACCTTAGTAAATCTGGGCTGGGATTCTGTAGCCAGGATCCTATATAACACCTCCCGATATTACACCCCAGAGATTGGAAGAACCATGTTCAACAAATGAACTAAGATTGACCAGATGACTCTGTCACCGGGACTCAACTTTTCCACTTCTGCTTTTTGATATAAAATATGAGTGCATCATGGGAGTTGTAGTCATGGTTCATTTAATTTTAACTGGACCAAGATATCTGATAACAATGATATGTAAAAACAAAGTCTAGGAATGGAAAGTAGTTACCGGTGACATGGAGTCATCTGGTCACCCCAGGGGTAGGCGTAGAGTCTCTGCTCTGCAAAATGTCAGAAATCTCCCAGGTGTACCTCCAAGATGCCCTCCTCTTAGGGCAAATGTTTGCAGTAAAGAAATGGCCTGCAAGAATAGAGATTTGAAGAGCCCTGGCTCTCTCCAGTCCACAGGTCACTAGACCAGTCACTGTTTTGTTCACAGACCCTAGCCCCAGCTCCTGCCAAATGTGGGACTAAGCAGATGAAAAGAATCCACCTTGGCCCACTACCCCCTCCCAAGGATTACTGGTAAGTAATCTGAGCATTGACCCCTCTTCTGTCTCCCTAATAGTGTCGTACGACTGTGAAGAGGAAGGCTGTGAGTCAGAGTGATGAAGCTTACTGGTAAGTAATCAGGGCATTACCTCCTTCTCGTCAGTCATGCTTCACTACCAGGACTGTGATGAGGAAGATTATGTCTCAGAGTAGTAAAGAGTACTTGTAACTAACCTGAGCATTACCTCCTCCCCGTCTTACTTGTCACTGTCATAGTTCACAGTGAGGACTATTATGATGAAGAATATGGCTCAAAGTAATGAATATTACCAGTAAGAAATCTGAGCATTACCACCTACCCCGTCTACGTTGTCACACTCATACTTCACTGTTAGTACTGTTATCATGAAGACTATTGCTCAGAGTAATGAAGATTACCAGTAAGTAACCCAAGTATTACCTCCTCCCCATCTCCTCGTCACTGTTATACTTCACTATTAGCACTGTAACAAGGAAGACTATAAAGTTTATGAGTAATGAATATTGCCGATAAATAATCTGAGCATCTGCTCTCAGAGACAGCAGTACTGACACCCAGCAGGTTTTCATGTTCTTTGGGTGTCGCTACTTCCAGGCATCTAGCAGTACTGACACCCAACAGGTTTTCAGGTCCTTCGGGTACCGCTGCTTCCAGGCATCTAGCAGTACTGATACCCAGCAGGTTTTCATGTTCTTTGGGTGTCACTGTTTCCAGGCATCGAGCAGTACTGATACCTGTGGTGTTCTCCTTCTACAGTATTTATATGTACAAGCTCTATAGAACATAGAACTTGGAATGTTAAGGATGTCAGCGATGTCAGTTACTCTTGCGTGGCTGATGGATGAGGTTGTTATGAATAAACCTCCACATAAAATAAGAAGGTTGTGTCTTTCATTGTGTGGACGTTATAATACCCAGCAGGTTTTCGGGTTCTTCGGCTGTTGCTGCTTCCAAGCATCAAGCAGTACTGACACCCAGCAGGTTTTCGGGTTCTTTGGCTGTCACTGCTTCCAGGCATCTAGCAGTACTGACACCCAGCAGGTTTTCGGGTTCTTCGGCTGTTGCTGCTTCCAGGCATCAAGCAGTACTGACATCCAGCAGGTCTTCGGGTTCTTCGGCTGTCGCTGCTTCCAGGCATCTAGCAGTACTGACACCCAGCAGGTTTTCGGTTACTTCGGCTGTCACTGCTACCAGGCATCTAGCAGTACTGACACTCAGCATGTTTTCGGGTTCTTTGGGTGTCACTGCTTGCAGGCATCTAGCAGTACTGACAACGAGCAGGTTTTTGGGTTCTTCTGGAGTCCCTGCTTCCAGGCATCTAACAGTATTGACACCCAGCAGGTTTTCGGGTCCTTCGGGTGCCGCTGCTTCCAGGCATCTAGCAGTACTGACACCCAGCATGTTTTCAGGTTCTTTGGATGTCGCTGCTTCCAGGCATCTAGCAGTACTGACACCCAGCATGTTTTCAGGTCTTTGGATGTCGCTGCTTTCAGGAATCTAGCAGTACTGACACCCCGCAAGTTTTCAGGTTCTTTGGATGTCACTGCTTCCAGGCATCTAGCAGTACTGACACCCAGCATATTATCAGGTATTTGGGTGTCGCTGCTTCCAGGCATCTAGCAGTACTGACACCCAGCAGGTTTTCAGATTCTTTGGGTGTCGCTGCTTCCAGGCATCTAGCAGTACTGACGCCCAGCAGGTTTTTGCGTTCTTCGACTGTCGCTGCTTCCAGGCATCTAGCAGTACTGACACCCAGCAGATTTTCGTGTTCTTCGGCTGTCGCTGCTTTCAGGCATCCAGCAGTACTGACACCGAGCAGTTTTTCGTGTTCCTCGGCTGTCGCTGCTTCCAGGCATCTAGCAGTACTGACACCCAGCAGGTTTTTGTGTTCTTCGGGTGTCGCTGCTTCCAGGCATCTAGCAGTACTGACATCCAGCATGTTTTCAGGTTCTTCGGGTGTCGCTACTTCCAGGCATCTACCAGTACTGGCACCAAGCAGGTTTTCAGGTTCTTCGGCTGTCGCTGCTTCCAGGCCTCTAACAGTACTGACACCCAGCAGGTTTTCGGGTTCTTCAGCTGTCGCTGCTTCCAGGCATCTAGCAGTACTGACACCCAGCAGGTTTTCGGGTACTTCGGCTGTCACTGCTTCCAGGCATCTAGCAGTACTGACACCCAGCAGGTTTTCAGGTTCTTCAGCTGTCGCTGCTTCCAGGCATCTAGCAGTACTGACACCCAGAAGGTTTTCGGGTACTTCGGCTGTCACTGCTTCCAGGCATCTAGCAGTTTTCACACCCCGCAAGTTTTCAGGCTCTTTGGGTGTCACTGTTTCCAGGCATCTAGCAGTACTGACACCCAGCATGTTTTCAGGTTCTTAGGGTGTCACTGCTTCCAGGCATCTAGCAGTACTGACACCCAGCAGGTTTTCAGGTTCTTCGGGTGCCGCTGTTTCCAGGCATCTAGCAGTACTGACACCCAGCAGGTTTGGGTGTTCTTCGGCTGTCGCTGCTTCCAGGCATCTAGCAGTACTGACACCCAGCAGGTCTTTGGGTTCTTCAGGTGTCGCTGCTTCCAGGCATCTAGCAGTACTGACAACCAGCAGGTCTTTGGGTTCTTCAGGTGTCGCTGCTTCCAGGCATCTAGCAGTACTGACAACCAGCAGGTCTTTGGGTTCTTCAGGTGTCGCTGCTTCCAAGCATCTAGCAGTACTGACAACCAGCAGGTCTTTGGGTTCTTCAGGTGTCGCTGCTTCCAGGCATCTAGCGCTTGGCAGTCACAGAACCAGAAGCTTGAGAAGCGCTAGCAGTGAGACTGAGACTTGCAAACAGGGCCGGCCTTTAGCATAGACGAGCTAGGACCAGGGCCCCAATTTTCTGAGGGGCTCATGGAACCGTGTGCATTAAGGGTATGCTAACAGCAGCACCATTTTTATCCTGCTCCAGCCTTGCCCTTGCCTGTACATTTCTGTCTGATTTGCCAGTTTAAAGTGGTTTTAGTCCTTCATTATCATGTGGCGGATGATGTTTTCAACACCCCTTTAGCCCCCTTTCTTGCCCTCCCTTCACTCTTTGACCCCTGCTGGCACACTTCAACAAAACCGTCATCTGCGGTAGGCAGCCAAGCTATTGGTGGTTTAGGTGTGCTGGAGGAGGCATGGGGATGTTTGTGTTCAGGGGCCAGTCCTGCTCATCCAGGTACTGACCAGTGAACTCAAGAGGGGCCCCTGCTGCCTCATTAAATTCACTACCATCAGCAAGGGCATCAGATTTCTCTCCACCCACAACCAGGGCATTTCTTAGCAAAGGCCGGCTCTGCTTTGGCATCTGCAGTGTGCCTGGGTCAAGCTCTGCCTTAACGGAGGGTGCTTGGTGAAAGGTCCAGAGGTGATCAACCCCGCCACCCCTCACCACGAAACCAGCACCAGTAGAGAGAGTGGCGGAAGGATACACCGGGCAGTCCATAGGAACAGGACTGTTCAAGGGAGTGACCCGGGGAGGGACTGGTGGAAGGTAGATATCAAGAGTGAAGGGTAGTGATGACAGCTGAGGGAGGGGATGGACGTAAGCACCTAGACAATGTGCAAGTAAGGGGCCTTCTGCATAAAAAACATGACAAGGGAATAAAAACCAATGTGTGTCATCACTGCTACCTCTCTTCTTTTTTTTTAAATAGCTCACATCCGCAAAATGTTGTGGACTGGTACCAAGGCTAATGGGAACCCCTAATGCCAGCGCCTACGGCTCACTGAGCCACAGTTACCAGTGGCTGACAGCAGCCGTCCAGAGTCATATGTGTGTGTATAGAGGGGTGAGTGAGAGCGAGTGGGGAAGAGAGGAAACATTAGTGGGGGAGGACAAGAGAGAAAGGAAGAGAAACGTAACAGGATGAGTCAATAGAGAGCGTGAGAGAGAGGTGGGGAGAGGAAGATACAATGAGATGCAGAGAGGAGCGATTTAAAGAGAGAGAGAAAGAAAAACAGAGTGAGAGAAAGAACAAAAGAGATAGAGGAATGAACGGGGCTAGTAAACAAATATATACTCAAAGAACCGTAGGCCCCCGACACATCACCAAACACTTATAGGTCCTATGTGGTAAGCAGTTGTACTAGAATAATGTGGGGTCTTCTGGCCAATAATAGGCATGGGGCCACACCACAGTTGAAGAAGGGAAAAATATCTTTGAAATCCTGCTGGTGCATGTGCAGTGACGGCACGATCGGTATTACAGAAGGAGCAGAGCAAGCAGCTGCAGCTACACAATGGGGCAGATTTCTCAATGAGTTGCATCGCCCTTGTGCCACGCAAGGAGGCGCAAGGGCGACGCAACTACTAAGTCAGATTAGTCAAGCCACTCAAGGCCATGTTGCATGGTCCAGCATGCAATGATAAATCCAGAGTAACTCAACACAGTGCAAATCGCTGCATTACTCTGCCCCTGGGCGGCATTCCATGGGTTGAGTGTAGTTTTTCCCATGCATCCACCCATGGATTTTGGCACATTCCCAGATTTGCCATTAACCGTAGACCTGAGAATGCGTCAAAAAGCTACACATCCCCGGGGGAGGTGTAACAAGGAAAAAAATCTTTATTTCTCCTCGTTTTTTCCTCTTTCTTTGTGTGCTGCATTCACCTCTAAGTGCCTCAGGGATTGCTTTTGTGCAGGAAGATGTCCGGGGACGCACACTGTGATACGATCCCAGGTGTCTTCCGTAGAACTTCATGAACTCTTGTGTTACCACAGTCTACAATCAGTGACTGAGGCAGAGGAAACAGACAGGAAGCAGCAATCCAGCTCAGTATGGTACATCTGCCAACCACTCTGCTACACTGGGTGCAAGCTGGGACAGCTCAGTGACTTTGAAACACGAGTGCCTCCCATGTCCAACATCATGTTTTTTATGGTACCCATGGGCTAGTTCAGGATGCAGTTTAAATGGCTATGGTGGTCCAGTAGAGTGACAATCAGTGGGGACCGTACCAGTGACACTCACCCCACTGACACTCATGGTAGACTGAACCAGTGACAATCAGCGGGGACCGCCCCAGTGACACTCAGCGGGGACCGCCCCAGTGACACTTAGTGCATACCGCTGTAGTGACACTCACTGCATTCCACTGCAGTGGCACTCATGGGAGACTGCCCCAGTGACACTCATGGCACACTGCCCCAGTGAAACTCAGCAGGGACTTCCCAATGACACTCAGCAGGGACCGCTCCAGTGACACTGAGAAGGGACTTTCCAGTGCATATCGCTGCAGTGACGCTCATGGGAGACTGCCCCAGTGACACTCATGGCAGACCACCCGAGTGATAGTCAGCGGGTACCGCCTCAGTAAAAGTCATGGGAGAGCACCCCAGGGACACTTAGCAGGGACTGCCTAGTGACACTCAGTGGGAACCGCTCCAGTGACACTCATGGTAGACTGAATCAGTGACAATAAGCGGGGACCGCACAGTGACACTCATGGTAGACTAAACCAGTGACCCTCAGCGGGGCCCACCCCAGTGACACTCAGTGCATACTGCTGTAGTGACACTCACTGTATTCCTCTGCAGTGACACTCATGGGAGACTGCCCCAGTGACACTCATGGCACACTGCCCCTATAAAACTCAGCACGGACTGCCCAATGACACTCAGCAGGGACCGCTCCAGTGACACTGAGCAGGTACTTTCCAGTGACACTCAGTGCATACTACCGCAGTGACACTCAGTGCATATCGCTGCAGTGACACTCATGGAAGACTGCCCCAGTGACACTCATGGCAGACCACCCAAGTGACAGTCAGCTGGTACCGCCTCAGTAATAGTCATGGGAGATAACCCCAGTGACATTCAACAGGGACAGCTCCAGTGACACTGAGCAGGGACTTTCCAGTGACACTCAGTGCATTCCGCTGCAGTGACACTCATGGGAGACTGCCCCAGTGACACTCATGGCACACTGCCCCAGTGAAACTCAGCAGGGACTGCCCAATGACACTCAGCAGGGACTGCTCCAGTGACACTGAGCAGGGACTTTCCAGTGCATATCACAGCAGTGACACTCATGGGAGACTGCCCCAGTGACACTCATGGCAGACCACCCGAGTGACTGTCAGCGGGTATCGCCTCAGTAATAAAGCAAACACAAGGAGATGATGTACGGAGCACTGAAACGTTTCAGACACTAACCCCCAGTCACAGATCTGGGTTGAATCCATCATCATTCTTTAGCTCACTTTGCCACCTCAGTTCAGACCCAGCTATATGCAAATCAGTCTTGACCCAGTTCAGGCTGGACTGTTCCCATGAGGCACAGGGTCAAAACTGATTTGCATATAGCTGGGTCTGAACTGAGGTGGCGAAGTGAGCAAAAGAATGATGATGGATTCAACCCAGAACTGTGACTGGGGGTGAGTGTCTGAAAAGTTTCAGGGCTCTGTCCATCATCTCCTTGTGTTTGCTTTGTTCGCCCTAAGTTGGCAGGGTATGCCCAGACGAGGATCCCTTGCTCACTTTGCCACTGGATTCAAGCTAGCCTGGCTGATGAAGGGTGTTACCCAGAAACCGGCCCCAGGATGCTTGTTTCCAGTTCAGGGAAGACCTGGCTTGGCAGTTCGAGCTGGACTGTTCCCATGAGGCACAGGGTCAAGACTGATTTGCATATAGCTGGGTCTGAACTGAGGTGGCGAAGTGAGCTAAAGAATGATGATGGATTCAACCCAGATCTGTGACTGGGGGTGAGTGTCTGAAAAGTTTCAGGGCTTCCTCCATCATCTCCTTGTGTTTGCTTTGTTTGCCCTAAGTTGGCAGGGTATGCCCAGACGTAGGTCCCTTGCTCACTTTGCCACTGGATTCAAGCTAGCTTGGCTGATGAAGGGTGTTACCCAGAAACCGGCCCCAGGATGCTTGTTTCCGGTTCAGGGAAGACAAGCTTGGCAGTTCGGGCTGGACTGTTCCCATGAGGCACAGGGTCAAGACTGATTTGCATAAAGCTGGGTCTGAACTGAGATGGCGAAGTGAGCTAAAGAATGATGATGGATTCAACCCAGATCTGTGACTGGGGGTGAGTGTCTGAAAAGTTTCAGGGCTCCGTCCATCATCTCCTTGTGTTTGCTTTGACCGCCTCAGTAATAGTCATGGGAGAGCACCCCAGGGACACTTAGCAGGGACTACCTATTGACACTCTGTGGGAACCGCTCCAGTGACACTCATGGTAGACTGAACCATTGACAATGAGCGGGGACCACCCAATGACATTCATGGTAGACTGAACCAGTGACAATCAGCGGGGACCGCGCTGTGACCCTCAGTGGGGACTGCCCCAGTAACACTCAGTGCATACCGCCGTAGTGACACTCACTGCATTCCACTGCAGTGACACTTATGGGAGACTGCCCCAGTGACACTCATGGCAGACCGCCGAGTGACAGTCAGCAGGGCCGCCTCAGTAAAGGTCATGGGAGAGCACCCCAAGTACACTCAGCAGGTGCTGTCTAGTGACACTAAGGGGGAACTGCTACAGTGACACTCTGTGGGGACCGCCCCAGTGACACTCAGCGGGGACCGCCCAGTGACATTCAACGGGGGCCACCCCAGTGCATACTGCTGCAATGACACTCAGTGTGTATCGCCGCAGTGACACTCATGGCAGACCGCCAGAATGACACTCATGGCAGACCGCCAGAGTGACAGTCAGCGGGGAACGCCTCAGTAATAGTCATGGGAGAGCACCCCAGTGACACTCAGCATGCGCTGTCTAGTGACACTCAGTGGGAACTGCTCCAATGACATTCATCGGGGGCCACCCCAGTGCATACTGCTGCAGTGACACTCAATGCATACCGCTGCAGTGACACTCATGGGAGACTGCCCCAGTGACACTCCTGAGAGACCGCCCCAGTGACCCTCTGTGGGAACTGCCCAGTGATACTTAGTGGGGGCCACCCCAGTGACACTGAGCGGGGACTACCCAGCGACATGCAGTAGGGGCTGCCCCAGTGACACTCAATGGAGATCACCCCAGTGACACTCAGCGGGGACTGCCCAGTGACACTGAGTGTGGACCGCCAGTGACACTCATTGGGGATCGTCCAGTGACACTCAGCAGGAACTGCCCAAGTGACACTATCATAGTGACAATCAGGGGAGAACGGCCCAAGGACACTCATGGCAGACCACCCCAGTTACACTCAGTGGGGACCACCCAGTGACACTCAGCAGGGAATGAACCAGTGACACTCAGTGCAGACCTCCCTAATGACACTCAGTGGATACCACTGCAGTGGCACTCATGGGAGACTGCTCCAGTGACACTTATGGAAGACCTCCCCATTGACATTCATGGGAGACCACCCAGTTGCACTCACTGGAGACCGCCCCACTGACACTCACTGCCTTTGTTACACTCACTGAAGACAGTCTCAGTTACACTCACTGGAGACTGCCCATCTGACGCTCACTGGAGACCTCCCCACAGACACTCACCACCTCAGTTACACTCCATGGAGACCAACTTGGTGACACTCATGGGAGACTGCCACACAGACACTCACCTCCTCAGTTACACTCACTGAAGACAATCCCAGTTACACTCACTGGAAACCTCCCTAGTGACATTCACTATAGCCCGCATCTCTGACACTCACTGGAGACCTCTCCACTGACACTCACTGAAGACAACCCTTATGACACTGACTAGTTTTAGCCCTCTCTCTTTTCCTGACCATAGGACTCTGGGCACTTTCCCACTGCACTGCAGAGAGAAAGTGTGCATGCCCTTCCTACACGCGCCAAGATAGGGTGCTTACTTGATTGGTTTAGGTGTTGTACCTGTGAGAGCCCGGTAAAAAGGTACATCACATACCCTGTGCAGGTGCTACACTGGCTACTGGGGGGATGCTGCACTGACTGTGCCACCCCCCGAATAACCTATCAAAAATGTCTCATGCTTAGGTTGGCCTGGCTCACTCCGTAGCCAATCCTGAGGGGACCATTCACTTCCACCACACTGGGTAGTTAAGGGGCAGGGTAGGTACATCTGTGTGTGCACCCCCATGTGAGTATTCCAAACCTACGGTGTCGGCTCTCCCCATGGGGGACATCTCCCAGGTGTGGCACATTCCCTTATTGTGACCGTAGGGGCTGGAGCACTTTCCTACTGTAAGGGCAGTGTTAAAGTGCGTGTGCCCTTCCTACATATGTTAGGAAGTGGTGCTCATCCATGGTTTCTAAACATAGGTCAAGTCTGCCAGTGCAGGCCGGTGTATGTGCGCACTCGCATTTAGGGTGGTGGTAACCCGGTGCCCGGCCTACCATTGCGGGGCGATGTGTGCACTTGCACCTGTGATGTTTTAAAACCTGTGTCCAGCCTGCCATTGCAGGCTGGGGGGCATATTTACACCAATGGTGTCTGTGAATATGTGTCCGGCCGCCATTGCAGGCTCGGGTGCGCACTGGCACCGATGGTGTTCTAAACACATGTCCAGCTTGCCATTGCAGGCTGGTGTGCGCATTGGACCGAAGGGTGTTTCTACATATGTGACCAGCCTGCCATGGAAAACTGATGTGCGTGTTGCCTTGCTAGTTTTTCTGAACACATGTCCAGCCTAGCCTTGCAGGCTGGTGTGCGCTTTGCACTGATGGTGTCTCTACATACGTGGCCAGCCTGCCATTGCAGACTGGTCTGCAAGTTGCACCATTGGTGTTTCTGAACAGGTATCAAGCTTGCCATTGTGGGCTGGTGGGCACACTTGCACCAATGGTGTCTTTAAATACATGTATAGCCTGCCATTGCAGGCTTGTGTACGCTATGTCCCTAAATACGTGTCCAGCCTGCCATTGCAGAATGGTATGATTGTTGAACTGATGGTCTGTCTAAACATGGGTCCAGCTTGCCATTGCCGGCTGCGGGTCATACTGGCACCAATGGTGCCTCTATATACGTGTCCAGCCTGCCATTGCAGGCTGGTACTTCAGGCTGCAATAGTGGATTGCATTGTAGCAGCCTCATCATGTTTCCTATCATTGGATTTGCAGTGACAATCCCTTTCCAGTGGTAAAGGTGTCTTTGTCATGGTTCGCGGAGAAATGCCACTATTCAAATATAGCAAAACCAAAGGGGATGATGGACGGAGTGTTGAACATTGCAAGCACTCACCCCCAGTCAACTGATCTGGGTTTAATCCATCATCATTCTTTAGCTCACTCCGCCACCCCAGTTCAGACATGGCCATATGCAAATCAGTCTGACCCTGTGCCTCATGGGAACAGTCCAGCCCGAACTGCCAAGCCATGTCTTCCTTGGACCGGAAACAAGCATCCTTGGACCGGTTTCTGGCTTACAGCCGTCATCAGCCAGGCTATCTTGAATCCAGTGGCAAAGTGAGCAAGGGACCCACGTCTGGGCATACCCTGCCAACTTAGGGCGAACATAGCAAAACCAAAGGGGATGATGGACGGAGTGTTGAACATTGCAAGCACTCACCCCCAGTCAACTGATCTGGGTTTAATCCATCATCATTCTTTAGCTCACTCCGCCACCCCAGTTCAGACATGGCCATATGCAAATCAGTCTGACCCTGTGCCTCATGGGAACAGTCCAGCCCGAACTGCCAAGCCATGTCTTCCTTGGACCGGAAACAAGCATCCTGGGACCGGTTTCTGGCTTACAGCCGTCATCAGCCAGGCTATCTTGAATCCAGTGGCAAAGTGAGCAAGGGACCCACGTCTGGGCATACCCTGCCAACTTAGGGCGAACATAGCAAAACCAAAGGGGATGATGGACGGAGTGTTGAACATTGCAAGCACTCACCCCCAGTCAACTGATCTGGGTTTAATCCATCATCATTCTTTAGCTCACTCCGCCACCCCAGTTCAGACATGGCCATATGCAAATCAGTCTGACCCTGTGCCTCATGGGAACAGTCCAGCCCGAACTGCCAAGCCATGTCTTCCTTGGACCGGAAACAAGCATCCTGGGACCGGTTTCTGGCTTACAGCCGTCATCAGCCAGGCTATCTTGAATCCAGTGGCAAAGTGAGCAAGGGACCCACGTCTGGGCATACCCTGCCAACTTAGGGCGAACATAGCAAAACCAAAGGGGATGATGGACGGAGTGTTGAACATTGCAAGCACTCACCCCCAGTCAACTGATCTGGGTTTAATCCATCATCATTCTTTAGCTCACTCCGCCACCCCAGTTCAGACATGGCCATATGCAAATCAGTCTGACCCTGTGCCTCATGGGAACAGTCCAGCCCGAACTGCCAAGCCATGTCTTCCTTGGACCGGAAACAAGCATCCTGGGACCGGTTTCTGGCTTACAGCCATCATCAACCAGGCTATCTTGAATCCAGTGGCAAAGTGAGCAAGGGACCCACGTCTGGGCATACCCTGCCAACTTAGGGCGAACATAGCAAAACCAAAGGGGGGCAGATCTCTGTACTGGGGTGAATGTATGACATTGTTCTACATTCTGTCCATCAAGTGTTGTTTTTGCATTTGTCACCCCGAGTGGGACGGGTATGCCCAGACGTCGGTCCCGTGCTCTCCATGCCACTGGAATCAAGCTATCCTGGCTGAAGAGGGGTGAAACCCCGAAACCGGTCCTAGGATGCTTGTTTCCAGTCCAGGGAGGACCTGGCTTGGCAGTTCGGGCTGGACTGTTCCCATGAGGCACAGGGTCCCGACTGATTTGCATATGGCTGGGTTCAAACTGGAATGGCATGGTGAGCAAAAAAACGATGGATTCAGGCCCAGATCTCTGTACTGGGGTGAATGTATGACATTGTTCTGCATTCTGTCCATCAAGTGTTGTTTTTGCATTTGTCACCCCGAGTGGGACGGATATGCCCAGACGTGGGTCCCGTGCTCTCCATGCCACTGGAATCAAGCTATCCTGGCTGAAGAGGGGTGAAACCCGAAACCGGTCCTAGGATGCTTGTTTCCAGTCCAGGGAGGACCTGGCTTGGCAGTTCGGGCTGGACTGTTCCCATGAAGCACAGGGTCATGACTGATTTGCATATGGCTGGGTTCAAACTGGAATGGCATGGTGAGCAAAAAAACGATGGATTTAGGCCCAGATCTCTGTACTGGGGTGAATGTATGACATTGTTCTGCATTCTGTCCATCAAGTATTGTTTTTGCATTTGTCACCCCGAGTGGGACGGGTATGCCCAGACGTGGGTCCCGTGCTCTCCATGCCACTGGAATCAAGCTATCCTGGCTGAAGAGGGTGAAACCCCGAAACCGGTCCTAGGATGCTTGTTTCCAGTCCAGGGAGGACCTGGCTTGGCAGTTCGGGTTGGACTGTTCCCATGAGGCACAGGGTCACGACTGATTTGCATATGGCTGGGTTCAAACTGGAATGGCATGGTGAGCAAAAAAACGATGGATTTAGGCCCAGATCTCTGTACTGGGGTGAATGTATGACATTGTTCTGCATTCTGTCCATCAAGTGTTGTTTTTGCATTTGTCACCCCGAGTGGAACGGGTATGCCCAGACGTGGGTCCCGTGCTCTCCATGCCACTGGAATCAAGCTATCCTGGCTGAAGAGGGGTGAAACCCCCAAAACCGGTCCTAGTATGCTTGTTTCCAGTCCAGGGAGGACCTGGCTTGGCAGTTCGGGCTGGACTGTTCCCATGAGGCACAGGGTCACGACTGATTTGCATATGGCTGGGTTCAAACTGGAATGGCATGGTGAGCAAAAAACGATGGATTTAGGCCCAGATCTCTGTACTGGGGTGAATGTATGACATTGTTCTGCATTCTGTCCATCAAGTGTTGTTTTTGCATTTGTCACCCCGAGTGGGACGGGTATGCCCAGACATGGGTCCCGTGCTCTCCATGCCACTGGAATCAAGCTATCATGGCTGAAGAGGGGTGAAACCCCGAAACCGGTCCTAGGATGCTTGTTTCCAGTCCAGGGAGGACCTGGCTTGGCAGTTCGGGCTGGACTGTTCCCATGAGGCACAGGATCACGACTGATTTGCATATGGCTGGGTTCAAACTGGAATGGCATGGTGAGCAAAAAACGATGGATTTAGGCCCAGATCTCTGTACTGGGGTGAATGTATGACATTGTTCTGCATTCTGTCCATCAAGTGTTGTTTTTGCATTTGTCACCCCGAGTGGGACGGGTATGCCCAGACGTGGGTCCCGTGCTCTCCATGCCACTGGAATCAAGCTATCCTGGCTGAAGAGGGGTGAAACCCCGAAACCGGTCCTAGGATGCTTGTTTCCAGTCCAGGGAGGACCTGGCTTGGCAGTTCGGGCTGGACTGTTCCCATGAGGCACAGGGTCACGACTGATTTGCATATGGCTGGGTTCAAACTGGAATGGCATGGTGAGCAAAAAACGATGGATTTAGGCCCAGATCTCTGTACTGGGGTGAATGTATGACATTGTTCTGCATTCTGTCCATCAAGTGTTGTTTTTGCATTTGTCACCCCGAGTGGGACGGGTATGCCCAGACGTGGGTCCCGTGCTCTCCATGCCACTGGAATCAAGCTATCCTGGCTGAAGAGGGATGAAACCCCGAAACCGGTCCTAGGATGCTTGTTTCCAGTCCAGGGAGGACCTGGCTTGGCAGTTCGGGCTGGACTGTTCCCATGAGGCACAGGGTCACGACTGATTTGCATATGGCTGGGTTCAAACTGGAATGGCATGGTGAGCAAAAAAACGATGGATTTAGGCCCAGATCTCTGTACTGGGGTGAATGTATGACATTGTTCTGCATTCTGTCCATCAAGTGTTGTTTTTGCACTATTCAAATATGGGCATTTCTCTGCTCTAAAACTCTTTTGTGTGCCTTTGTGCTTGGTGTGGGTGTGGAGCTACAAATAGTGCCTGGAGAACGGATTGCCTTGAGCTGAGCCCTGAAGTCTTGCCAGCTTCAAAGGTGTGTGTCCTCCACATTGTGAGGACCTTGGCACGCATAAGAATCTTGTTGGTGGTGGGCGGATTCATCGGTTGCGGGATTCAGAGTGGCCTGCTTCGTCAATTGTGCTGCACATCTCTCGTGCGACATGCTGACTGCATGCTTATTGCTTGCAAAGTCTGATTCACAGCTTGCGACCCTTAGAGGTGGGGGCGCAATCGTAGTAGTGCCTCATTCTACCTTGTGGAGCATTGCTGAACTTATGCCTTTCTGTGTACCAGAACTGTCTGGTGCGTCCAATATCAACGTACACCGGATGTTGTGGAGCCCCGAAGTCTTGCCCGCATCAAAGGCGTGTGGCCTATATATACCAGCATTTGTAAAGCGCACAGCTACCTCTGGAGAGGTGTCCCGGCACTGGGGGCCCTCGGGAAGATTAAGCGAGCTATTGCCCAGAGTCACATGGTGCTGGGCTAACCTGCCGCCGGCACCGGGGATCGAACCGTCAACCCCGTGGTCCGGAGTCAGGCACCCTGGCCGCTGCGTCACACCTCTTCCTCATCGTGGGGACCTTGGCACGAATAAGCATTTCGTTGTTGGAGGGCGGATTCATCGGTTGCAGAATCCAGACTGGCCCGCTTTGTCGATTGTGCCACACCTCTCTCGTGCGACACGCCGACTGCATGCTTATTGCTGTCAGTGTCTGATTCACAGGTTGCAACCCTCAGAGGTGGGGGCGCAACCGCAGTAGTGCCTCATTCTACCTTGTGAGGCATTGCTAAACTTGTGCCTTTGTGTGTGACCGGAACTGTCTGGGGTGACCAATATCAATGAGCACCAGACATTGTGCCTCATTTCTAGGAAGGTACAAAATTTGCAACTCATAGTTGTGTGTGACCGGTACAGACTGGTGTGACTTGTATCATCACACACCATATGTTGTGCCCGGATTGTCTGGTGCAACCAATATCACCATGCGCTGGACGTTGTGCCTCATTTCCAGGGAGGTACAGAGTATTCAACTCTTCGTTGTGTGTGACCATAATGGACTGGTCCAACCCGTATCATCGTGCACCAAAACATCTTGAGTGGCTGCCAAACTCCCTTTGATGACTGCCTCCTAATTAATCCTGCTACCTATCCCCACCTGCTTTTCTGGGACCCTGACTAAAAGTGGCTTTGGCCGCGTACGTATGTGTGTGAGGGTGTTTCGTACCGATCTGCCTGATATCCGTTGCACTACGTATCAGTGCGGAGTAAGTGTATGTACGTGGGAGTCACAGTAGGTGAACCGCCTGTGATTTATGACACTGGCTCGCGGTTTGCCTTATACGTTGATTTCATGTTGGAAAAGCATTACGTTTGACATTGATTTTACCCTCGCATTGTCGACCTGCATTACTGCTAAAAAGTGGTATAATTCTGTGTATGTGCATATTTCTGATATTGTTGTAACCCAAGGTGCACCCTCTAACTGTGTGATATTGACTTACAATAATTGCTAGGGTGGGACTGGGGTGGACATCGTATTGCACTGGTGCTGGGGAGTGCAGAATAGGATCTTTCCCATGTGTAGGAGAGTAGGATCTGCTTCACATGGGTACCCCCACTTTTTGCTGATGCTTCACTGTTTTTCGACATTAGTCTGGCTGGGGCCCTGCTAATCAGAACCCCAGCCTAGCTGCTTCCTCTCTAAAATGGTTTCCATGTGCCTTAGGCACATCACTGATTGGGATCTGGAGTGCCCTTATAAGTCCCTAGTATATGGTAACCTATGTACCAAGGGCATAGGTACCTCAGAGGCCTGCCAGGGGCTGCAGCATGTATTAGCCCACCCCTGGAAGGCCACCCAAACTGACACCACAGGTCTGCTACTGCAGCCTGGGTAAGGTGGTGCATGCACCCCTTACTGTGATATAGGTTACCTATATCACGAAATACATACACACATATAAACCTATAAGTCACTCCTAAGGCAGGCCTTATCAATCCTAAAGGCAGAGTGCGTGGTTCCTATGTGAGAGGGTGCCCCTGCATGAGCAGGGCCCCTCTGCAGCGTTCGGAGACCATCTCTGATGCTGTTTGTAGTGCAGCCTGACCATATACTCTTAAGCGCATTATATCCTCGCGGTAAAATGCTAACTTTGGAATGGCTGCACCTAAACATGTCGTGTTTGGTGTCAAACATCTTGGAATACTACCCCCACCAATACTGGCGGCGGGGGTAGCATTCCACCCTTCTAGAGGGAAAGACATGTTAACTCTGACTAGTCCGGTAACTTCTTTCCAGAGCCCTGGCATCACAAAATGGATGCTGCTGCCACAGACACGAGTCTGGCCTCCTGCTGCTGGACGAAACTCCGGCAGGGGAGGGCTGGACAATAGGTTTCCTGTCCCAGGGAGGTGTGACCACCTCCCCAGACAGGATAATGTGTATTGGGGCTGGGCGGGAGCACTTTCGGGTGCTTTGAAGTCCTGCACTGGGGGCACATTTGGTGTCCCTGTGCATACCCCAGTTCAAACCGGATCAGGGGCTTGCAGCCCCTGCTTTGGCGCGAACTGGACAAAGGGAAAGGGGTGTAGCCACCCCTCTGCCCTGACCCACCCATAGGTGGGGCCACAGAGTAGTCCAACCCCTATTTTTAGAATAAAGGTAGGAACCCAGTCCTTAGGACTTTAGATTATACCTGGACGAAACTCTGAAACTGAATCCTGGACCTTCGATGCTCTACGACAAGATTAGAGGACTGAAGAATCTCCCTTGGGGTCAAGGAGTGACTCCCCTGCTTGGCAGGCACCAAAGAAGCATCTGTCCGGTTTGCATTTCTGAAGCTCCCGTTGGACGCCGAAGTCATCGCATCACCAGAGGTGGATTCTCAGACTTCCCCGAGGCTACCCTGAGTCCCCAGCAAAGCTGAGGCCCGTGGCTATCGTGGGTGACTTGAGACCGTGACCCCTGGACAACGAGTACATTTGCAAGTGCACCATCTTCTGGGTCTCCCAAGAAATCGTGCTTTGGGCTCCGAGTAGCCCTAGCCTCCAGCACCACCTGCACCGAAGATCACTGGCCCCCACTCCACGAGTGTCCTGTAAGCCAGCTCCACGTGCGGCATCACGAGGCTCCTTCACGGTTGCTAGCCCGTTGGCTAGTAGCCCTCAACGAAGGCCAATCCTTTTCTTACTTGGCATCCTGGTTGCTCCTGTCCTGCCCTCACTTACCCTCGCTGGGTGAGTTCCACAGACCTTGCTGGTCTGCACCATTGACGATCTACATCTTCCTCGAGACTTGCCGTTGCCAAGGCTTGTTGGGTCCAATCCGGTCGCCGACACCTCAGCACTCGACAGACATTGTGTACCAGCCCGAATCCTGCTCCTGGTTACTGACAACGCCTCCTGGACCTCGTGGCTGAAGAGTCAAGACGACCGTCAACGCACCTGAAGCACTCAACATCGGTGGGCATCTGTCCATCGCCTTCCTGGTCACTGGCTAGTGACCCAGACTCTGTCCCCTCTGCTTTCAGGTTCTTCAGAACTCCGATCCACTCTTGGACCCACCCGGACACTTTTCTCTTGGCCGCCAGCAGCACTTTGCAGCAGATCGCCATTCGAATCGACGACGAAACCCGACCCCGAAAGGCACCTATGCACCCGGCTTCCCTGGGTGAGGTAACACGAGTACTCCGGTGCTCCCGTGGGTAGAGACTCTTCAAAGTCCTAGATCTCAAAGGGTTTTGTCCTAGTCCTCTTTTAAGTGTCCCTTTTCTATAATTTCCCGATCCCGACTTTCTCCATAGAAGTCAACGGCGTATCGCGGTTGTGTATTTACACTGCACGCGTCTCCCGTAGGTCCCCTGTGTCACTACCTTGGGTGGTTCCTTGTGGTCCAAGCACTTCTAGAGGCTCTAGGCCTAGTGTCTAGTTCAGTCGTGGTTCGCATACCACTTTATTGGTATATGGTTTGGTACGCCCCTAGGGCCCAAACGTGTATTTGTGCTATTACTGTGATTTGATAACTTATAACTTATGTACTTCGAACTCTAGCCTCATAAAGAGACTAGAGGGGTGTGTTTAGCAATAAATACATATATTTTGAATATATACCTGGTGTGGTGCTCTTTCATTTGGTCACTCAAGAGATTATAGACTGGTAAAACAAGCTGCTTTACATTCCTTCAAGACTTAGCCTGAAGGCTGCTCTCCATAGCTACCACTAGGATAGCTTTCAATAAGGTTGTCTTTAACCTATCTCCAATAAGGGGTTGTTTGGACTGGTGCAAGGTGCCCACTATAATTAGTGCGATACAAAAGGGGATGATGGACGGAACGTTTGAGCCAATCAAACACTCACCCCCAGTCAACTGATCTGGGTTTAATCCATCATCATTCTTTAGCTCACTCCACCACCCCAGTTCAGACATGGCCATATGCAAATCAGTCTGACCCTGTGCCTCATGGGAACAGTCCAGCCCGAACTGCCAAGCCATGTCTTCCCTGGACCGGAAACAAGCATCTGGGGTGGTGGAGTGAGCTAAAGAATGATGATGGATTAAACCCAGATCAGTTGACTGGGGGTGAGTGTTTGATTGGCTCAAACGTTCCGTCCATCATCCCCTTTTGTATCACTATAATTAGTGGACAGCATATGCCAGGCCAACTTCTCACATTGGTGTGCAGCGTGTGGGATTCCAGCTTGCTATTGTTTTACCAGATAATCTCAAATGAATTGATCAACTGAAAACCACTAAAGGTACCTAAGGTACATATAATAAGCTTAGAATACAGTAAGTTCTACTGAACTTAGAGTTGTGTGTTAAGGGATAGCACAACCCTTTCTACAACTCAAGAGAGTTTAGTAGGCCACACTAGAGTAGGTAGTGCATACACCACACCACACTAGTAATGTCTTTAAGGGGAGGATCCAAAGAATCCTTGCAGGAAGCCATTGAGCTTCCACCCTCCAAGTATGATACACTCCCATTCTTGGAATTGAGAGCTTTATGTAACTTGAGAAAAATAAGGACAGGCCAAAGCCCCACCACCCAACACCTCAAGGAGTTGTTGGTGGCTTATGACCTTAGTAAGCCTGTAGGGACTGAAGGGGTAGGAGCTGAGGGTGGGGCAGAAGAAGAGGACGAGGCCAGGGGTACCAATACCCCCAGCCCCCCTCTGAAACTGGCCAGGAGGGTGACAATGACCCTGACCTGGAAAACCCAATCCCTCCTGTGGATGATGATGAGGATGATCAAGATGATGCCCTCTTTGTCCCCCAGGAAGGATTAAGAGTGTGCCCAGGAAGTCTAGATCTCCTTCTCAGGAGTCTAACCACTCTGGCACCTCTATAGGGAGCTCTGTCTCCTCTCACAGGAGGGAATCCTCTCATGAGAGGAGAGCCAGACTGGTCCAGTATGAGGAAACTCAGCTGGAAATCAGAAAAAAGCAATTGGCTTTAGATAGGGAATCCCTAGATCTCCTTAGAGAGAGAAGAAAGTTGGGACTAGAGTCCCATGGTGGCAGCCATGTCCCTAGAGATAGGGAAAGGTCCTATGACCATAGGAACCTGAGCAAGATTGTCCCTCCCTACCAGAGTGGGGATGATATCCACAAATGGATAACTGCATTAGAGAGGGCCTGTAAAGTACAGAAGGTCCCTCAGGAGCAGTGGGCAGCAATCTTGTGGCTCTCCTTTGCTGACAAAGGTAGAGATAAGCTCCTCACTGTTAGAGAGGAGGATGCTGATAATTACAAGGTCTTGAAGAGTGCTCTTATTGATGGGTTTGGCCTAACCACTGAACAGTACAGGTTGAAGTTCAGAGACACCCAAAAGCACAGACTCAAGACTGGGTAGACTATGTGGATTGTTCTGCCAAGGCTCTGGAAGGCTGGTTGATGGGCAGTAAGGTGTGTGACTTCTCAGGATTGTACAATCTGATAATGAGGGAGCAGATTCTTAATAACTGTCAAAATCAGCTGTTGCATCAATACCTGGTAGACTCTGATCTGACCTCTCCCCAAGAATTGGGAAAGAAGGCAGACAAATGGGTCAGAACCAGGGTGAAGCAGAAGGTACAGAACCAAGGTGGGGAAACCAAGAAGCAAGATGCTAAGAACTCTGAAAAGGGTGGGGAGAAGGGTAAAGATCAAAAGTCTTCATCAGGCCCCCAAAAATCTTCTTCTGGTGGGGATTCACAGTCTACCAAAGGGAAAGGCCAAAGAAAACCATGGTGCAAGGTCTGTAAGCAAAAGACCCACTGGACCAGTGATTGCACCAAGTCCAAAGACTCCAGTCCAGCACCCACCAATGCCCCTAAGGCACCTGTTCCCCCTAGTACAGTTGGTGGGAGTGCTCCAGCCAAGGGTTTAGTAGGGTTCACCCTGGGTACTGAGTTGGGCTCTGACCTAGTCAGGGAACTGACTCAGGCTGTGTTAGTCTGTGATGGAGGCATGGATGTGCCCTCCTCTATGAGTCCCAGTAATCTGGGCAAGTACAGACAACAGCCTTTAATCAATGGACGTGAGGCTTTGGCATTTAGGGACACAGGGGCAAGTGTCACAATGGTGACACAAGACCTTGTGAATCCTGGGCAAGTTATACTTGGTGAGATGTACCAAGTGACCAATGGTAGCAATGTCAGAACAGACCATTCTCTGGCAGTTGTTAACTTCTCCTGGGGAGGGGTAACTGGCCTTAAGAAGGTTGTGGTAAGTGCAAACCTACCAGTCGAATGCTTGCTTGGCAATGACTTAGAGACTTCTGCTTGGGCAGAAGTGGAGCTCAGGACCCATGCAGAAATGCTGGGGATCCCTGCAGATGTGTTTGCTGTGACCAGGTCACAAGCCAAAATGTCTAGCACTGAACAGGCCTTGGATTCTGGAAGAATGGACCAAGTGCCTTCCAAGAGGAGGAGTAGTAGGGTTAAGGCAGTGCCTTCCCCCTTGGCTCAGGAGGAAGATCAGTCCCTTGAGGGGGATGATCTCAGCCCTGAAGAAGGAACTGTCCCAGAGGAACTTGAACCTGACCAGGTTGAGTTCTTGGGGACAGGGGGACCTTCTAGGGCAGATCTGAGCCAGGAGCAGCAGAGCTTCCCCTCCCTTGAACCCCTCAGACAGCAAGCTGCTGCTGAGGCTGCTGGGAAAGCTAGTGGTCCCCATACAGTGTATTGGGATGATGGACTCCTGTACTCAGAGAGTAGAGACCCCAAGCCTGGTGCTACCAGGAGGTTGGTAATACCTTTGAAGTTCAGGGGCTTCCTATTGACCCTAGCCCATGATATTCCCTTAGCAGGTCACCTGGGCCAGAACAAGACTTGGGACAGAATTGTCCCTCACTTTCACTGGCCCCACATGTCTGAAGACAGCAAGGAGTTTTGTCGCTCCTGTGTAACCTGCCAAGCCAGTGGCAAAGCAGGTGGCACTACAAAGGCCCCCTGATACCACTACCTGTGGTGGGGGTGCCCTTTGAAAGGGTAGGGATTGACATTGTTGGTCCCATGGATCCCCAAACAGCCTCTGGGCACAGGTTTACCCTGGTGGTAGTGGATCATGCCACCAGGTACCCAGAAGCTATTCCCCTCAGGACCACTACAGCACCTGTGGTGGCAAGGGCCCTCCTGGGAATCTTCTCAAGAGTGGGCTTTCCTAAGGAGGTAGTCTCAGACAGGGGTGCTAACTTCATGTCTGGGTACTTAAAAGCAATGTGGAAGGAGTGTGGAGTGACTTATAAGTTCACCACACCCTATCACCCACAATGCAATGGTTTAGTTGAGAGATTCAACAAAACCTTGAAGGGCATGATTAAAGGGCTCCCAGAAAAGCTTAGGCGTAGATGGGACATACTCTTGCCCTGCCTTTTATTCGCATATAGGGAGGTGCCTCAGAAGGGGGTTGGTTACAGCCCTTTTGAACTTCTGTTTGGCCACCCTGTGAGGGGTCCACTGTGCTTGGTGAAGGAAGGATGGGAGTTACCTCTCAAGCCCCCAAAGCAAGATATAGTGGACTATGTACTTGGTCTCCGCTCCAGGATGGCTGAGTATATGAAAAAGGCAACCAAAAACCTTGAGGCTAGCCAGGAACTTCAAAAGGCCTGGCATGACCAAAGAGCTGTTCTGACTGTTTACCAGCCAGGACAGAAGGTGTGGGTGTTGGAGCCAGTGGCCCCAGCAGCTCTCCAAGATAAATGGAGTGGACCCCACACTATTGTTGAGCAGAAGGGTGAGGTCACTTACTTAGTGGACCTAGGAACACCCAGGAGTCCCCACAGGGTTCTCCATGTCAACAGGTTAAAACCATATGTGGACAGGGCAGACATGGGCTTGCTCATGGCTACTGATGAAGGGCAGGAGGAAGAGAGTGACCCACTCCCTGACCTGCTCTCACAGAACCCTGACGATGGGTCAGTTGATGGTGTAGCCTTGGCAGGCAGCCTCACTACCCAGCAACAAACTGATTGCAGGCAAGTCCTCAATCAGTTTAGACATATGTTTTCACTGACACCCAGTCAGACCACCTGGTGCACTCATGAAGTGGACACTGGGGACAGTCTGCCTATTAAAAACAAGATTTATAGGCAACCTGACCATGTCAGGGACTGTATCAGGACTGAAGTCCAGAAAATGTTGGAGTTGGGAGTTATTGAACCCTCAGTTAGCCCTTGGGCTAGTCCAGTGGTCCTTGTACCAAAACCTCACACCAGTGGTTGAAAAAGAGAGATGAGGTTTTGTGTGGACTACAGGGGTCTCAATGCAGTCACTAGGACTGATGCCCATCCAATACCCAGGGCAGATGAGCTCATAGACACTTTGGCCTCTGCCAAATATCTCAGTACATTTGACCTAACAGCTGGCTACTGGCAGATCAGACTAGCTGATACTGCAAAGCCCAAAACAGCATTCTCAACCCCTAGTGGGCATTATCAATTTGTGGTAATGCCCTTTGGTCTGAAGAATGCACCTGCCACTTTCCAGAGGTTGGTGAATACAGTTCTCACAGGTCTGGAAGCCTATAGTGCAGCATATCTAGATGATATTGCTGTCTTTAGCTCCACCTGGGAGGATCACCTGGTCCACCTCAGGAATGTTTTACAGGCCCTGCAAAAGCAGGCCTGACTATCAAGGCCACTAAGTGCCAGATAGGGCAGAGTCAGGTTGTGTACCTGGGCCACCTTGTGGGTGGAGGCCAGGTTCAACCTTTGCAGAGCAAGATCCAGACCATCATGGACTGGACTGCTCCCACTACCCAGACTCAGGTGAGAGCCTTCTTAGGCCTGACTGGGTACTATAGGAGATTTGTCAAGGGGTATGGATCAATAGTGACACCCCTGAATGACTTAACTTCCAAGAAAATGCCCAAAAAGGTTCAGTGGACAGCTAGCTGTCAAAAGGCATTTGATGACCTCAAGCAGGCCATGTGCACTGCTCCAATTCTGCAGAGTCCTGATTACTCCAAGAAGTTCATTGTTCAAACTGATGCATCTGAATTGGGGGTAGGGGCTGTACTGTCACAATTGAATGAAGAAGGTCAGGATCAGCCAGTAGCTTTCATTAGCAGAAGGCTGACCCCTAGAGAGAAACGTTGGTCAGCCATAGAGAGGAGGCCTTTGCTGTGGTCTGGGCTCTGAAGAAGTTGAGGCCATACTTGTTTGGTACACACCTCCTGGTTCAGACAGACCATAAGCCCCTCTTATGGCTAAAACAAATGAAGGGTGAAAACCCCAAACTGCTTAGGTGGTCCATTTCCCTACAGGGGATGGACTTTACAGTGGAACATAGGCCTGGGAGTAACCATGCGAATGCAGATGGACTCTCTAGGTATTTCCACTTAGAACATGAAGACTTAACTGGGCAAGGTTAGTTTAATGTCCCTACGTTTGGGGGGGTTGTGTAGGAGAGTAGGATCTGCTTCACATGGGTACCCCCACTTTTTGCTGATGCTTCACTGTTTTTCGACATTAGTCTGGCTGGGGCCCTGCTAATCAGAACCCCAGCCTAGCTGCTTCCTCTCTAAAATGGTTTCCATGTGCCTTAGGCACATCACTGATTGGGATCTGGAGTGCCCTTATAAGTCCCTAGTATATGGTATACTATGTACCAAGGGCATAGGTACCTCAGAGGCCTGCCAGGGGCTGCAGCATGTATTATGCCACCCCTGGAAGGCCACCCAAACTGACACCACAGGTCTGCTACTGCAGCCTGGGTAAGGTGGTGCATGCACCCCTTACTGTGATATAGGTTACCTATATCACGAAATACATACACACATATAAACCTATAAGTCACTCCTAAGGCAGGCCTTATCAATCCTAAAGGCAGAGTGCGTGGTTCCTATGTGAGAGGGTGCCCCTGCATGAGCAGGGCCCCTCTGCAGCATTCGGAGACCATCTCTGATGCTGTTTGTAGTGCAGCCTGACCATATACTCTTAAGCGCATTATATCCTCGCGGTAAAATGCTAACTTTGGAATGGCTGCACCTAAACATGTCGTGTTTGGTGTTAAACATCTTGGAATACTACCCCCCGCCAATCCTGGTGGCGGGGGTAGCATTCCACCCTTCTAGAGGGAAAGACATGTTAACTCTGACTAGTCCGGTAACTTCTTTCCAGAGCCCTGGCATCACAAAATGGATGCTGCTGCCACAGACACGAGTCTGGCCTCCTGCTGCTGGACGAAACTCCGGCAGGGGAGGCCTGGACAATAGGTTTCCTGTCCCAGGGAGGTGTGACCACCTCCCCAGACAGGATAATGTGTATTGGGGCTGGGCGGGAGCACTTTCGGGTGCTTTGAAGTCCTGCACTGGGGGCACATTTGGTGTCCCTGTGCATACCCCAGTTCAAACCGGATCAGGGGCTTGCAGCCCCTGCTTTGGCGTGAACTGGACAAAGGAAAGGGGTGTAGCCACCCCTCTGCCCTGACCCACCCATAGGTGGGGCCACAGAGTAGTCCAACCCCTATTTTTAGAATAAAGGTAGGAACCCAGTCCTTAGGACTTTAGATTATACCTGGACAAAACTCTGAAACTGAATCCTGGACCTTCGACGCTCTACGACAAGATTAGAGGACTGAAGAATCTCCCTTGGGGTCAAGGAGTGACTCCCCTGCTTGGCAGGCACCAAAGAAGCATCTGTCCGGTTCGCATTTCTGAAGCTCCCGTTGGACGCCGAAGTCATCGCATCACCAGAGGTGGATTCTCACACTTCCCCAAGGCTACCCTGAGTCCCCAGCAAAGCTGAGGCCCGTGGCTATCGTGGGTGACTTGAGACCATGACCCCTGGACACCGAGCACATTTGCAAGTGCACCATCTTCTGGGTGTCCCAAGAAGTCGTGCTTTGGGCTCCGAGTAGCCCTAGCCTCCAGCACCACCTGCACCGAAGATCACTGGCCCCCACTCCACGAGTGTCCTGTAAGCCAGCTCCACGTGCAGCGTCACGAGGCTCCTTCGCGGTCGCTAGCCCATTGGCTAGTAGCCCTCTACAAAGGCCAATCCTTTTCTTACTTGGCATCCTGGTTGTTCCAGGCCAGCCCTCACTTACCCTCGCTGGGTGAGTTTCACAGACCTTGCTGGTCTGCACCATCGACGATCTACATCTTCCTCGAGACTTGCTGTTACCAAGGCTTGTTGGGTCCAATCCGGTAGCCGACACCTCAGCCCTCGACAGACATCGTGTACCAGCCCGAATCCTGCTCCTGGTCGCCGACAACGCCTCCTGGACCTCGTGGCTGAAGAGTCAAGATGACCGTCAATGCACCTGAAGCACTCGACATCAGTGGGCATCTGTCCATCGCCTTCCTGGTCACTGGCTAGTGACCCAGACTCTGTCCCCTCTGCTTTCAGGTTCTTCAGAACTCCGATCCACTCTTGGATCCACCCGGACACTTTTCTCTTGGCCGCCAGCAGCACTTTGCAGCAGATCGCCATTCGAATCGACGACGAAACCCGACCCCGAAAGGCACCTATGCACCCGGCTTCCCTGGGTGAGGTAACACGAGTACTCTGGTGCTCCCGTGGGTAGAGACTCTTCAAAGTCCTAGATCTCAAAGGGTTTTGTCCTAGTCCTCTTTTAAGTGTCCCTTTTCTATAATTTCCCGATCCCGACTTTCTCCATAGAAGTCAACGGCGTATCGCGGTTGTGTATTTACACTGCACGCGTCTCCCGTAGGTCCCCTGTGTCACTACCTTGGGTGGTTCCTTGTGGTCCAAGCAATTCTAGAGGCTCTAGGCCTAGTGTCTAGTTCAGTCATGGTTCGCATACCACTTTATTGGTATATGGTTTGGTACGCCCCTAGGGCCCAAACGTGTATTTGTGCTATTACTGTGATTTGATAACTTATAACTTATGTACTTCGAACTCTAGCCTCATAAAGAGACTAGAGGGGTGTGTTTAGCAATAAATACATATATTTTGAATATATACCTGGTGTGGTGCTCTTTCATTTGGTCACTCAAGAGATTATAGACTGGTAAAACAAGCTGCTTTACATTCCTTCAAGACTTAGCCTGAAGGCTGCTCTCCATAGCTACCACTAGGATAGCTTTCAATAAGGTTGTCTTTAACCTATCTCCAATAAGGGGTTGTTTGGACTGGTGCAAGGTGCCCACTATAATTAGTGGACAGCATATGCCAGGCCAACTTCTCACACCAAGTGTGAATTTACTGATGTTATTCTAACACGGTTGGGCCTAGTAGTGCTAGAAATAATTCCAAATTTGATTTATGCCCAGAAACACATGATGTTCATGTTGTGCTGATTATTGTGTGTGTGTGGAATACAAAGGTTATTTACATACATCCTGTGTGAAGTCTCTTTTGTGATGCACAGGTATTTATTGTCAGTGAGTGCTGTGCCAATGCTTTACCCATAACCTCTGTGGTAAGCCTGACTGCTCAATTCCAAGCTGCCCATGGGTGAGCTCAGGTTATACAGTGTGTGTAATCACCCGCCCCTGACAGGAGAGGTAGGTTCTGCCTGGCTGGGGGATTGCCTCAGTCAACCAGAAAGTGCCAGTTGCAACAATGCTTCACTGACACTCACTGGAGACTGCCCCAATGACACTCACTGCCTCAGTTACACTCAGTGGAGACCGCCCTAGTTACACTCATTGGGGACCGCCCCACTGACACTCACTGCGAATTGGCCCAGTCGCAGTCACCTGTGAGTATTGCATGAGAGGCAGAATGGACTAAAGACAACAATGACACATGTCAGAGACCCCCCAACAACAGCCTGAAGACTGCGTAGTGACACTCACCTTCGGCAGACACGATTCCTCCACAGATGCACAGAAGAAAAAGCATTGCTGTCTCTTGTGAACCCATAGTGACAAGCCTGGAAACATAAAAAAAACAGCATTATCAATTTTATCACTGGAGCATACAGGGCATTAAATGAAATAAATATATACCTCCAGGTGAACGTGCGCTTTACAAATACACGTTATGTTATATGTGTGCAGAGAGCAACTTAGAGGCTTCTATGCGCCTAATAATTATCCTCATCAAGTATGCTGACATTGATCGAAGGGAACTTCAAGACAAAATTGACAAAATTAATGAGGAACTCGACAGCTCAGACCAAAAAGAAGTTGTGAGCAAAGGCTGTGAGGAAATAATGGCAAGATTGAAAAAACATGAAGAAACTATAAAGACACGCAAGGCATATAAATTTGCGCGAGATAAGTCTGACTATGAGTGTGGGCAGATTTTCACCTTTGCGAGGAAATTTGATTCAGCAAAAAGACAAAAGCTAAATACTCTAACCAAAGTTACCGCACCAACATCGTCAGCTGCCATGTCCCGTGATCCAACTGACTTGGCATCAACATCTGACCTGAGTTCCACTGTCGACACCGGCACGGACTCAGAAGACGGCAGCATCACAAGCAATAGTGACCCCAGACTGAGAAAGAACTTCAGCTTAATGGAGGAACTTGGTTTTTTAGTCGAAGACAGGCGCCAAACACTGCGGCCACAATTACCGAAGAAACAAAACACAGGCGGAACTGCAGAAGGAGGGAGCGCAGAAAGCGCAGGAAATCAAAGAGGAAACTTCAACAAAAAGAGGCAACTGGAGACGAAAATAACCAGCAACTCCAATACAGTTATCAATCTCTCAGATCTACTACTAACAGAGGCGGAAAAACAACTTCTCTCATTAGGTTTGACCTACTGCCCAGAAAGCAGTTTCAATTACACCACCACTCGAATTGACATTTTTAATTTTATTCGGAAACTTAAACTCATCAAATTTTTCAAACTAAAACATGGCAACACATCCCTACCTTCCAACAGCAGTGTGGGGGTTCACACGCCAGATACTCTTGCAGTTTCAGACATTGCCATCATCAGAACTATGTCTGAGCTAGAATCTCCAAATGATGATCCCTCTACGCAAGAACTATTACATAACGCTGGCATTGACACACCGACCTCCATCAGGAGTCCGTTCAAGCCACCATCCACTTTCACTCCCTCCATGCCTAGAGATGCCATTGACATTTACAATGATGTCATTGTGGAAGAAGTCAAGAATTTGCTCAAACGAAGAACCTGTGCAAAAAAAAAAAGAATTTCAAATACAAAGAATATATGGACCTCATGAGTAAACTCAAAGCCAGAACTGATATAATCATCAACAAATCAGATAAAGGGGGTAACATCGTCCTATGGCCTAAAGACATGTACATGGAAGAAGCCCACAGACACCTGAATGATGACACATGTTACAGGCCTACCAACATGAAGGAAGTGATCGCTAGTGGCAAAGAACTCAAAAGATGCTTGAACAATTACAGGACTCAAGGCGCTCTCAGCAAAGATGAGTTCAAATTTCTGAACAATTAATTTCCTGTATTACCAATTTTGTACTTCCTGCCTAAAGTACACAAGGAAACATTGCCGGTACCTGGCAGGCCTATTATATCGGCACGCAAAAGCCTTTGCGAAAACATATCGAAATATGTGGATTATTTCTTACAAGAGCACGTCACCAAACTACCTACATACTTGAGAGACACTAGCGATTTCCTGCTTAAAATAAAAAACATTCCGTGGTCACCAGACTGTATCCTGATGTCCCTCGGCATAACTTCGCTCTACAGGAGCATCCTTCACCCTGATGGACTGAATGCATGCCGTGAATTTTTGACCAAACGACCTATCCACTGTTATAAACATAATGAGCTCATCATGTTTCTTATTGACTGGTGCCTACAGCATAACTATTTTATGTTTAACAACAAGATATACCAACAGCTCAGGGGTATGGCTATGGGGGCCTGCTTTTCCCCCAGCTACGCCTGCCTTCATGTGGGCTGGTGGGAGGAGAGGGTCCTCCAGGTCACGCACTCTGAAGCCTGGTCCAACAACATTCTTTGCTGGCTACGTTACATAGACGATGTTTTTGTGGTATGGAGGGGTTCTATGGACAGTGCTAAATCATTTATCAATGATATCAACTGTAATGATTTAAATTTGGAGTTCAATGCCACCATCAGCACTGACACTGTAGAATTTTTAGATGTAAAACATTATGTTTCAGACAACACACTACAGTCCACCATCCATAGAAAAATCACTGCAGGTAATTCTACCCTTCACGCCACCAGTATTCACCCAAAACATCTTATAGCTAGCATTCCATACGGAGAAATGCTGCGCTTGCGCAGAATCTGCAGCAATCCCACAGAACTAGCCAAATGCCAATTGGAGTCTGAATTGAGATTCAAAGCCAGGGGTTACACTGATAAGACTATCACTGCTGCAATCACCAAAGCCAATTCATTTCCCAGAAAGCTGTTACTAGAGAACACATCCGCAGAGACCACTGTTGATTCAGACACTCAAGCGGACCTGGCCACTAAGGGATATGTAACTACACGCCTCATCATGACTCACAACACTGAGTCAAGAGCACTCAAATCCATTTTCAACAAACACTGGGGCATTATCAAAACAGACTCCACACTAGGACCCATAGTTGCCCCTAGGCCTGACATCACCTACAGGAGAGCCTGGTCCATGCATGACACTATAGTCAGAAACAGCCCTGAAATAACCAATACCACCAATTGGTTAACTAATGTTAAAGGTTTTCGTAAATGCAGCAGTTGCAGGGCCTGCAGATTTGGAGTTAACACCACCCAAATCTCGGCAGAATTCAGAAGCAAACCCATAATGATACAACAGAAACTCACATGCAGAACAGAATTCGCAGTGTACATTCTTACTTGCAGGTGCGGACTAAAATATGTAGGGAGCACTAAGCTCCAAGTGCACCTACGGATTTTGCAACACATCAGAGCCATTGTCAACAGTGACCCGACATACCCTGTCGCCAGGCACTTCAAAGAGACACACCAGAACAACTTAGACCACCTCAAATACTGCGTCATTGATAGCATTCCGCCACTCAGACGGGGTGGCAACAGAGAGAAATTGTTGAGACAACTGGAGTCGAAATACATAATAGAACTCAACACTAAGGCCCCGGCAGGATTAAATATCAGTGAAGACCTTTATAACTTTGTATAACTTCTTATAGTGTCCTTCTACCATATTCACTCCAGTCTTGCACTCTGAGAATTTCACCAATATGACATTTTTTTAGAAGTCGGCTGACTTTAAGTTAGATGTCCAGTTTTTAATCCACTACAAACACAATTTTTAACTATTCTGCTCCAATCACGCCTATTCCATTAGCGACTGTTTGGATTTTTGTCTTCACCACATCTCACGGCACCAACACTAAGTTTTCCCACTATTATGCACTCATTTTTAACTTTACCCATAAGTGACTGCACTGTATAGCATTTTTTCACTTATTTGACATATTTTTTGGCAGATGACTCGATTTCCATACAGCAGGCTCAGCCCTCAACATGTTAAGATTAAACTCCAGCAACATCTAGGCCCTTCGTTCGCACCAGCACTAAGCTTACAATATACAACCGCATTAGTTGCGCGTTGACAGATACAGAGACTTTGGCATTGGCTTCCACACGCTTTTACTAACATGAATGGGTTTTATACATTGTTCCCCTCCTAGTTACGATGGTACACCGGATTCCTCCCACATTTAATTGTGCCACATGGCATTCATCATTTCTAGGATGTATTCACAACCCACGATTAATGAGGAATACCGTTTAATTTTGTTTTCCATCAGACATAATTTGGGAGACTTCAAACCCAATTCTTGCATTTATTTAGCATTTTTTTATCTTTTACAATGCAGCCAGCACCACCATTACACGAGCTTACCTTCTAGTCTGCCACACACAACTGATGTTACAGAACATATGGCCATCTACACCTACATATAGAGGGGTAGTCTTTTCTCTATGCCTGCTACCAAAACTGCTTGTCACTGCTGCGCCTAGTCATCTCTGTATGACAAGATGTTTTACTACATGCTGCAAAAGTGTAACATTTTCTGCCTTGTCACTATGAACATATTAAAGTCACTCATGTCACTATAAATTGTATGCCTCTCACCTTAGCGCACTATGTGATCAAGACCACAGGCTTATGGTCGAAACGCGTCATCCTGACATGCTAAGACAATAAATTCTCTTTATTGCATCTTCAACTGGAGTCTGTGCCCTTGTTTGGCCCACTGCGGTCGTTCTTTGGGATCCTGGTTTCATATATATATATATTCACTGAAAAAACCATAGGTTTCAGGCACGTTATAGTTAGAAATTAGCATTTAAAAAACCTTAGAAATTCACTGAAAAAACCATAGGTTTTAGGGACAGTTATAGTTAGTTGGACATTTCACTCGTACAAAACCATAGAAATTCCCCCGTTATAGTTAGTTCAGCTAACTATAACTCGCGCCCCCGCAATGCACTGCTGATGACGTCACAAATTACATCACTCATGACATGGTCAGTGACATCACTGATGACATCACTGATGACATTTCAAATGACATCACTGATGACATCATCCATGTGATAATTTGATGCATCTTCTCACACCCTAATATAACCTTTGATACACCCACTCTAAATTACAGACTGCCATTCTCAAAACCATAGACACTCCAACACCAATAACTACATACCCACTCACTGATTCTTAGGTCTACACACACATCCACTCACTCACCCATACAGTCACTCATACTTACGGTCACTCAGTACAGGACTATCATATGCACTCATACACCTACATAGACACTCACACACCGCCACTCATCCATAGAGGTACTCACACACCTAGTCAGTCATGCAAATAATTAATCACACTCCCATTTACTCACCTATACAGTTATACACAACCGGGCTCACTTACTCATACAGATACTAGCACATTCTTACGCTCTTATACAATCACTGATACAAGCACACACTCATCCATACAGCCACTCTCACAATCAGACACTCTCACTTATAGCCATTTATATACTCCAACACACATATATACTGCCTTTCACATATGTAGTTACTCACACATGTACCACTGAGATATACATTCACTCACTAACACACCCATACACACACTCACCCACCCATACAGTCCATCACAGATGCACTCTTGAAACCATGCACCCAGTGAATCACCCACTCACACATCTATGCACAGAGTCACACACACCCCACCCACACAAACACTCAGGCACCCATACAGATACTCAGACAACCAATCAATAACCCATATAGACACTCATGTAGCTATTCACAAACCCATGCAGCCGCTTACACAGCAACAGACAGATGGATACAGACATTCACACAGTTTAGTCACTAACCCATGCATTCAGCAAGATACGTTTAATCACTCACTTATAGAGTCAGTCACGCACCTACTAAATCATCCATTCAGACACTTATACACCCACTCATTCTTCAATACGCCTTGGCCTATATATATTAAACATATTTAAACTTTACAGAAACACACAGTCACTGGATGATGCCATCAGTGATGTCATCAGTGATGTCATTTGAGATGTCATCAGTGATGTCATCAGTGATGTCACTGACCATGTCATGAGTGATGTAATATGTGACGTCATCAGCAGTGCATTGCGGGGCGCGCGTTATAGTTAGCTGAACTAACTATAACGGGGGAATTTCTATGGTTTTGTACGAGTGAAATGTCCAACTAACTATAACTGTCCCTAAAACCTATGGTTTTTTCAGTGAATATATTATCTACTGGCAGTCGCCAGTAGATAGTTAAAAGTAGGACCTATTTTCCATAGGAAATTCACAACATTCTATTTCCAATAACTTTGGCGCCGGTTGATGAATCTTCGCGAAATTTTCAAAACTCGTGGGGCGCTCTGGTCTGCTCCTATCCTGAAAGTTTCGGGGTGATTCGGCAAGCGGGGGCCGAGAAAAAAGGGGGGTCCCAAAACATGTTTTCCCCATGCAATTTTCCATAGGAACCTCTAGTCGCAGCTACAGCCCGAACTGCTGAATGGAATTTCACCAAATTTGGCAAAAGGTAGCCCTTGGTTCAGAGTCGTGCCTTTTGGTTAAATGGTGTAAATCCGTTCAGTAGTTCCTGAGAAAATCAAAAGTAAAATCACATATATATCTGGGCGGAGCCTAACCACACATGTCATTGTGAGATCTGATTGGCTGTCAGCACTTCATCCTGGAATTGCTGGCAGCCATCTTGGGACCAATATATATGATAGTACCCCATTGAAATGCATTGTAGTGAATCAAAGATTTTGAGGGTTACCAAAAGGAGAACTATAAAGGGTGATAACAGACTTTAGTTACATTAGAATTCATTTGTTGATGGTACCATACTAATTTCAGGAATTGTGGTGTGTTCTAAGGTGATTTTACCCTGTGAAAAACCTTCTGCTGGGATATCATGAATCATGTTTGAGAGAAAACTATTTTCACATGCTTGTCCCATAGAGTTTTGGAAGGTGCTCCAGAAGGTAAAATGAGAGCATATTTTCTGTAAATTCACATTATCTTTCTCACTCATGTGAGAATGAAGTCTGACATTCTCAGTAAAACATGTACATCCAACAAGGGCAGAGACTGTCAGTTGATGCCTTTGTGTTCTACTGCAGCTTCCCAGAGTGTTCTAAAGAACAACTAGAGTGCTAACAGCCTTACTTATGACAAAAGTATGGCACACCTGAAGCCATCTTGATTGGAATAAACTGGTAACACTTAAAACGTTTAATTTAAAAAGGAACAAAATGATGGGGTTCATTTTGTCATAGAAATTATGGTTAGTGCTGTAGAAAGAAAAATTAGGACATGTTTCAAGTGTGATCTCAAATATCTTCCTGTTATATTTCAACAGGAGCAGCCTGCCAGTTGATGCCTTTGTGTTCTACTGCAGCTTCCCAGAGTGTTCTAAAGAACAACTAGAGCGCTAACAGCCTTACTTAAGACAAAAGTATGGCACACCTGAAGCCTTCTTGATTGGAATAAACCGGTAACACTTAAAACATTTAATTTATAAAGGAACAAAATGAGGGGGTTCTTTTTGAAATAGAAATTATGGTTAGTGCTGCAGAAAGAAAAATTAGGGCATGTTTTAAGTGAGATCTCAAATCCTCTTCTATTTCATTAGAAAATTCTGACATGCAGACTGAAACAATCACTTTCAATACCAGCAGCAGACTTCCAGTTAACTCCCTGCTGAGCAGTAGCTTTACTACAGTGATCTAATGAACAACTAGAGTGCTAACATTCTGAATTTATGGCAAATGTGAGACACATCTGAATGCCTTCTTGATGGAATCAAAGTAAAAACTGAAAGCATTTCCTACTGAGGAGACTGCAGTAAATGAGGAAATGAGGAAACTTCATAACAAAGAAGTCTTCCAAGATGGCCACCAGAGAAAAAAAGAGCCCAAATGTAGCACAAATATTACCCAGATGTAGCCCACATATAGCCCAATGGCAAAAGTGTGCAAAACACTTTTTATTTTTAGTTTTTTGCAGTTTTATGTAGTGCAGACTGGTCAGGTATTGGAGCGTTGCATCTTAAAACATGACCCCTACACTACAAAAACACCACTGCACTACCCTAAACCCTAAAACACTACCCCCAGCATGACCCCCTACACTACACAAGCACCATTGCACTATCCTAAACCCTAAAACACTACCCCCAGCATAACCCCCTACACTACACAAACACCAATGCACTACCCTAAACCCTAAAACACAACCCCCAGCACGACCCCCTACACTATCCAAACACCACTGCACTAACCTAAATCCTAAAACACTACCCCCAGCATGACCCCCTACACTACCCAAACACCACTGCACTACCCTAAAACATGACCCCCTACACTACACAAACACCACTGCACTACCCTAAACCCTAAAACACTACCCCCAGCACGACCCCCTACACTACACAAGTACCACTGCACTACCCTAAACCCTAAAACACTACCCCCAGCACGACACCCTACACTACACAAACACCACTGCACTACCCTAAACCCTAAAACACTACCCCCAGCACGACCCCCTATACTACCCAAACACCACTGCACTACCCTAAAACATGACCCCCTACACTACACAAACACCACTGCACTACCCTAAACCCTAAAACACTACCCCCAGCACGACCCCCTACACTACACAAACACCACTGCACTACCCTAAACCCTAAAACACTACCCCCAGCACGACCCCCTACACTGCCCGCACACCACTGCACTGCCCTAAACCCTGAAACACCACCCCCAGCACGATCCCCTACACTGCCCGAACACCACTGCAATGCCCTAAACCCTGAAACACCACCCCCTGCACGACCCCCTACACTGCCCGAACACTACTGCACTGCCCTAAACCCTGAAACACTACCCCCAGCATGACCCCCTACACTACACAAGCACCACTGCACTATCCTAAACCCTAAAACACTACCCCCAGCATAACCCCCTACACTACACAAACACCAATGCAATACCCTAAACCCTAAAACACTACCCCCAGCACGACCCCCTACACTATCCAAACACCACTGCACTAACCTAAATCCTAAAACACTACCCCCAGCACGACCCCTACACTACCCAAACACCACTGCACTACCCTAAAACATGACCCCTACACTACACAAACACCACTGCACTACCCTAAACCCTAAAACACTACCCCCAGCACGACCCCCTACACTACACAAGTACCACTGCACTACCCTAAACCCTAAAACACTACCCCCAGCACGACACCCTACACTACACAAACACCACTGCACTACCCTAAACCCTAAAACACTACCCCCAGCACGACCCCTATACTACCCAAACACCACTGCACTACCCTAAAACATGACCCCCTACACTACACAAACACCACTGCACTACCCTAAACCCTAAAACACTACCCGCAGCACGACCCCTACACTACACAAACACCACTGCACTACCCTAAACCCTAAAACACTACCCCCAGCACGACCCCTACACTGCCCGCACACCACTGCACTGCCCTAAACCCTGAAACACCACCCCCAGCACGATCCCCTACACTGCCCGAACACCACTGCAATGCCCTAAACCCTGAAACACCACCCCCTGCACGACCCCCTACACTGCCCGAACACTACTGCACTGCCCTAAACCCTGAAACACCACCCCTAGCATGACCCCCTACACTGCCCGAACACCACTGCACTGCCCTAAACCCTGAAACACTACCCCCAGCAAGACCCCCTACACTGCCCGAACACCACTGCACTGCCCTAAACCCTGAAACATCACCCCTAGCAAGACCCCCTACACTGCCCGAACACCACTGCCCTAAACCCTGAAACACCACCCCCAGCACGAACCCCTACACTGCCTGAACACCACTGCCCTAAACCCTGAAACACCACCCCCAGCACAACCCCCTACACTGCCCGAACACCACTGCTCTGCCCAAAACCCTGAAACACCAGCCCCAGCACGACCCCCTACACTGCCCGAACACCACTGCACTGCCCTAAATCCTGAAACACCAGCCCCAGCATGACCCCCTACACTGCCCAAACACCACTGGACTGCCCTAAACCCTGAAGCACCTGCCCCAGCACGACCACCTACACTGCCCGAACACCACTGTACTGCCCTAAACCCTGAAACACCAGCCCCAGCACGACCCCCTACACTGCCCGAACACCACTGCACTGCCCTAAACCGTGAAACACCAGCCCCAGCACGACCCCCTACACTGCCCGAACACCACTTCACTGCCCTAAACTCTGAAACACCAGCCCCAGCACGACCCCCTACACTGCCCGAACACCACTGCACTGCCCTAAATGCTGAAACACCACCCCATGCACGACCCCCTACACTGCCCGAACACCACTGCACTGCCCTAAACCCTGAAACACCACCCCCAGCACGACCCCCTACACTGCCCGAACACCACTGCACTGCCCTAAACCCTGAAACACCACCCCCGCACGACCCCCTACACTGCCCGAACACTACTGCACTGCCCTAAACCCTGAAACACCATCCCCAGCACGACCCCCTACACTGCCCGAACACCACTGCACTGCCCTAAACCCTGAAACACTACCCCCAGCAAGACCCCCTACACTGCCCGAACACCACTGCACTGCCCTAAACCCTGAAAAATCACCCCCAGCAAGACGCCCTACACTGCCCGATCACCACTGCCCTAAACCCTGAAACACCACCCCAGCAAGACCCCCTACACTGCCCGAACACCACTGCACTGCCCTAAACCCTGAAACACCAGCCCCAGCACGACCCCTACACTGCCCGAACACAACTGCACTGCCCTAAACCCTGAAACACCACCCCCTGCATGTCCCCCTAAACTGCCCGAACACCACTGCACTGCCCAAAACCCTGAAACACCACACCCAGCACGATCCCCTACACTGCCCGAACACCACTGCAATGCCCTAAACCCTGAAACACCACCCCTGCACGACCCCCTACACTGCCCGAACACTACTGCACTGCCCTAAACCCTGAAACACCACCCCCAGCATGACCCCCTACACTGCCACGAACACCACTGCACTGCCCTAAACCCTGAAACACTACCCCCAGCAAGACCCCCTACACTGCCCGAACACCACTGCACTGCCCTAAACCCTGAAACATCACCACCAGCAAGACACCCTACACTGCCCGAACACCACTGCCCTAAACCCTGAAACACCACCCCATCACAACCCCCTACACTGCCCGAACACCACTGCACTGCCCTAAACCCTGAAACACCAGCCCCAGCACAACCCCGTACACTGCCCGAACACCACTGCACTGCCCTAAACCCTGAAACACCAGCCCCAGCACGACCGCCTACACTGCCCGAAAACCACTGCACTGCCCTAAACCCTGAAACACCAGCCCCAGCACGACCCCCTACACTGCCCAAACACCACTGCACTGCCCTAAGCCCTCAAACACCAGCCCCAGCACGACCCCCTACACTGCCCGAATACCACTGCACTGCCCTAAACCCTGAAACACCAGCCCCAGCACGACCCCCTACACTGCCCGAACACCACTGCACTGCCCTAAACCCTCAACCACCAGCCCCAGCACGACCCCCTACACTGCCCGAACACCACTGCACTACCCTAAACCCTGAAACACCAGCCCCAGCAAGACCCCCTACACTGCCCGAACACCACTGCACTGTCCTAAATCCTGAAACACCAGCCCCAGCAAGACCCCCTACACTGCCCAAACACCACTGCACTGCCCTAAACCCTGAAACACCACCCCCAGCAAGACACCCTACACTGCCCGAACACCACTGCACTAAACCCTGAAACACCAGCCCCAGCAAGACCACCTACACTGGCCGAACACCACTACCCTGCCCTAAACCCTGAAACACCACCCCCTGCACGACCCCCTACACTGCCCAAACACCACTGCACTGCCCAAAACCCTGAAACACCACCCCCTGCACGACCCCCTACACTGCCCAAACACCACTGCACTGCCCTAAACCCTAAAACACCACCCCCCAGCACGACACCCTACACTGCCCAAACACCACTGCACTGCCCTAAACCCTGAAACACCACCCCCAGCACAACCCCCTACACTGCCCAAAAACCACTGCCCTAAACCCTGAAACACCACCCCCCTGCACGACCCCCTACACTGCCGGAACACCACTGCACTGCCCTAAACCCTGAAACACCACCCCCAGCACGACCCCCTACACTGCCCGAACACCACTGCACTGCCCTAAACCCTGAAACACCACCCCCAGCACGACCCCCTACACTGCCCAAACACCACTGCACTGCCCTAAACCCTGAAACACTACCCCCAGCAAGACCCCCTACACTGCCCGAACACCACTGCACTGACCTAAACCCTGAAACATCACCCCCAGCAAGACCCCCTACACTGCCTGAACACCACTGCCCTAAACCCTGAAACACCACCCCCAGCAAGACCCCCTACACTGCCCGAACACCACTGCACTGCCCTAAACCCTGAAACACCACCTCCAGCACAACCCCCTACACTGCCTGAACACCATTGCTCTGCCCTAAACCCTGAAACACTAGCCCCAGCTCGACCCCCTACACTGCCCGAACACTACTGCACTGCCCTAAACCCTGAAACACCAGCCGCAGCAAGACCCCCTACACTGCCCGAACACCACTGCACTGCCCTAGACTCTAAAACACCAGCCCCAGCAAGAACCCCTACACTGCCCGAACACCACTGCACTGCCCTAAACCCTGAAACACCAGCCCCAGCAGGACCCCCTACACTGCCCGAACACCACTGCACTGCCCTAAACCCTGAAACACCAGCCCCAGCATGACCCCCTACACTGCCTGAACACCACTGCGCTGCCCTAAACCCTGAAACACCAGCCCCAGCACGACCCCCTACACTGCCCGAACACCACTGCGCTGCCCTAAACTCTGAAACACCAGCCCCAGCACGACCCCCTACACTGCCCGAACACCACTGCACTGCCCTAAACCGTGAAACACCACCCCTGCATGACCCCCTACACTGCCCGAACACTACTGCACTGCCCTAAACCCTGAAACACCACCCCCTGCACCACCCCCTACACTGCCCGAACACCACTGTACTGCCCTAAACCCTGAAACACCACCCCCAGCACGACCCCCTACACTGCCCGAACACCACTGCACTGCCCTAAACCCTGAAACACCACCCCCAGCACGAACCCCTACACTGCCCGAACACCACTGCACTGCCCAAAACCCTGAAACACCACCCCCAGCATGACCCCCTTTACTGCCCGAACACCACTGCACTGCCCCAAACCCTGAAACACCACCCCCAGCACGAACCCCTACACTGCCCGAACAACACTGCCCTAAACCCTGAAACACCACCCCCTGCAAGACCCCTACAGTGCCCGAACACCACTGCACTGCCCTAAACCCTGAAACACCACCCCCAACACAACCCCCTACACTGCCCGAACACCACTGCACTGCCCTAAACCCTAAAACACCACCCCCAGCATGACCCCCTACACTGCCCGAACACCACTGCACTGCCCTAAACCCTAAAATACTCCCCCAGCACGACCCCTACACTACCCAAACATGACTGCACTGCCCTAAACCCTCAAAACTACCCCCAGCACGACCCCTACACTACCCGAACACCACTGCGCTGCCCTAAACCCTAAAACACTCCCCCAGCATGACCCCCTACACTACCCGAACACCACTGCACTGCCCTAAACCCTAAAACACTCCCCCAACACGACCCCCTACACTACCCAAACACCAATGCACTGCCCTAAACCCCAAAAACACTACCCCCGCATGACCCCCTACACTACCCAAACACCAATGCACTACCCTAAAACACTACCCCCGCACGACCCCCTATACTACCCAAAGACCACTGCTCTACCCTAAACCCTAAAACACTACCCCGCACGACTCCCTACACTACCCAAAGACCACTGCACTACCCTAAACCCTAAAACACGACCTCCTACACTACACAAACACCACTGCACTACCCTAAACCCTAAAACACTACCCCCAGCACGACCCCCTACACTACACAAACACCACTGCACTACCCTAAACCCTAAAACACTACCCCCTACACTACACAAACACCACTGCACTCCCTAAACCCTAAAAAACTACTCCCAGCATGAACCCCTACACTACCCAAACACAACTGCACTACCCTAAACCCTAAAACACTACCCCCAGCAGTACCCCTACACTACCCAAACACCACTGCACTACCCTAAACCCTAAAACACTATCCCCAGCAGTACCCCCTACACTACCCAAACACCATTGCACTACCCTAAACCCTAAAACACTACCCCAGCAGTACCCCTACACTACCCAAACACCACTGCACTTCCCTAAACCCTAAACCACTACCCCCAGCACAACCCCCTATACTACCCAAACACCACTGCACTACCCTAAACCCTAAAACACTCCCACAGCACGACCCCCTACACTACCCAAACACCACTGCACTACCCTAAACCCTAAAACACTCCCCACAGCACGACACCCTACACTACCCAAACACCACTGCACTACCCTAAACCCTAAATCTACCCCCAGCATGACCTCCTACACTACACAAACACCACTGCACTACCCTAAACCCTAAAACACTACCCCCAGGACGACCCCCTTCACTACCTAAACACAACTGCACAATTTGTTACAGGCGTTGCAACGCAGGCCTGTGGTGCTTACTGGAAGTACCTGGTGGGCTAGTTGGGCCCCAGGGACCCTCAGGATTCAAGGTGACCTAATCCCCAAACTTAAAACGCGCCACGGGCGCGTTTGCACAGTGGTGAAGGGAGGGGGCGGGGCCTCAGGTGACATGTGCGCAAACACGCCCTGTGGTGCGTTTTAAGTTGGGGAATTAATTCCCCTTGAATCCTGAGGGACCCTGAGGGCCAACTAGCCCACCAGGTACCTTCAGTAAGCACAACAGAGTTGCGTTGCAGAGAGGTGAAAAAAGGTGCGTGGCCTCGGAACGCCTCTCTGCAACTCAGCTCTGTGGTCCTAACTGTAGGTACCTGGGGGGCTAGTTAGGCCCCAGGAACCCTCAGGATTCAAGGGGACTTAATCCCGCAACTTAAAACGCGCCACGGGGCGCGTGTGCACACATGTCACCTCAGGCCCCCCTCCCTTCACCACTGTGCAAACGCGCCCTGTAGCACGTTTTAAGAGGTAGTTTTAATCCCCCTGCCCTATTATGTACTAGGGACTTACAGAGGAGGTAATGCTAATCACAGGGGTACCCCAACGCATAGCGTTCCCTAGTGTATGTAGGTGTTTTCACTGTATTCTAAGTGTCTTTTAGCATAGCACTGGCTCTGGTTAGTCAGAGTCAGTTACCACCAGTACCCGTCTGAAAAAGTTGTGGGCACAGGATGATTTTGCAACAAGGCCTCTTTCTGCTCCTCTGTTGGTTCTTTCTGCACATCTTTAGCTTCTTCCTGCACTTTTCTTCGTCTTTGTGGACTTTGAGATGTCATCAGTGATGTCATCAGTGATGTCACTGACCATGTCATGAGTGATGTAATATGTGACGTCATCAGCAGTGCATTGCGGGGGCGCGAGTTATAGTTAGCTGAACTAACTATAACGGGGTAATTTCTATGGTTTTGTACGAGTGAAATGTCCAACTAACTATAACTTTCCCTAAAACCTATGGTTTTTTCAGTGAATTTCTAAGGTTTTTTAAATGCTAATTTCTAACTATAACGTGCCTGAAACCTATAGTTTTTTCAGTGAATTTCAAAGGTTTTTAAATGCTAATTTCTAACTATAACGTGCCTGAAACCTATGGTTTTTAAGTGAATTTCAAGGGTTTTTAAATGCTAGTTTCTAACTATGCCTACAGAGGTAGGACATGTGAAGAAAGAAGAAAAACACACAGAAAGAAGCAAAAGAAATGCAGAAAGAAGCAACAGAAGTCCACAAAGACGAAGAAAAGAGCAGGAAGAAGCAAGACATGTGCAGAAAGAACCAACAGAGGAGCAGAAAGAGGCCTTGTTGCAAAATCATCCTGTGCCCACAACTTTTTCAGACGGGTACTGGTGGTAACTGACTCTGACTAACCAGGACCGGAGCCAGTGCTATGCTAAAAGACACTTAGAATACAGTGAAAACACCTACATACACTAGGGAACACTATGAGTTGGGGTACCCCTGTGATTAGCATGACCTCCTCTGTAAGGCCCTAGTACATAATAGGGCAGGGGGATTAAAACTACCTCTAAGTCAGAGGTGCAGAAATATGCTAGTTTAACTAGTAGTCGCGTTTTCAGAGTGGTGGAGAAAGGGTGCTGGGCGTCCAACCAACGCTCAGGAATTCCGCTGCATAGGACTTACAGGAGGTACCAGGAGGGATTCTTGGCCCCCAAACTCCCTCAGGACTAAATTGGACTTCATCCCCCATCCTGTAGTCTGCCACGAGGCACGTTTGCAGAGTGGTAGAGAAAGGGGGCCATGGTCTCCGAAGACGTATTAGCAATCCCACTGTGTGGGACTTACTGGAGGTAACAAGAGGGGTAGTTGGCCCCCGAGGACATCCTTGGGGGCCAACTTCCCAAACTATTACCTCCAGTCAGTCTCACTCAGCAGCATTGGTAAGTACTCGTACCAGGCCACGCCCACTTTGCCCACCACTCTACAAACGCGCTCCCTGGCACGCTCTTGGATGGTGATTGAAGTCCCCTTCACTGCTGGGGGTCCTTTAGGGGCCAACTAGCCTACCTTTTACCTCCAGTAAGCCCCACACAGTGGGATTGGTGAGAGGTAGACAAAGGCCATGCCCCCTTTCTCCACCACTCTGCAAATGCGTCCCCTGGTGCGTTGTAAGTTGGGGGATTAAGTCCCCTTGAATCATGAGGGTCCCTGGGGTCCAACTAGCCCACCAGGTACCTCCAGTAAGCACCACAGAGCTGCATTGCAGAGAGGTGTAAAAAGAGGCGTGGCCTGGACCACCTCTCTGCAAAGCGCCACAGAGCTACGTTGCAGAGAGTTGTAAAAAGGGGCTTGGCCTGGACCACCTCTCTGCAACGCAGCGCAATGGCGCTTACTGGAGGTACCTGGTGGGCTAGTTGGCCCCCAGGGAACCTCAGGATTGAAGAGGAATTAATTCCCCAACTTAAAACGCGCCACAGGGCGTGTTTGCACACATGTCACCTCAGGTCCCGCCCCTCCCTTCACCACTGTGCAAACACGCCCCATGGCACGTTTTAAGTTGGGGGATTAAGTCCCTTGAATCCTGAGGGTCCCTGGGGTCCAACTAGCTCACCAGGTACCTCCAGTAAGCGCCGCAGAGCTGCGTTGCAGAGAGGTGTAAAAAGAGGCGTGGCCTGGACCACCTCTCTGTAACGCAGCCCTGTGGCACTTACTGGAGGTACCTGGTGGGCTAGTTGGCCCCCAGGGACCCTCAGTATTGAAGGGGAATTAATTCCCCAACTTAAAATGCACCACAGGGTGCGTTTTCAGAGTGTTGCTGGGAGGGGCGGGGCCTCTGGCACGATCGTGTGTTTTTAAAATAATTTTTGGGGAAGGGGGCTGTGTGGCCCCCTTCTTTTACTTTTTTGGGCCCTTGGGACCCCATCCCCCAGGGCCTGACCCCCATTTAAAAAAATATATATATTATTAACGGGAAGGGGGCTGCGTGAGCCCCCCTCCCGTGGCCAATTCCGGCCCTGGGGACCCCATCCCCGGGGCATGGCCAAATATTTTTTTTATTATTATGGAGGGGGGCTGCATGGCCCCCCTCCTCAGGACATTTATGGCCCCGGGGACCCCATCCCCCGGGGCCGGCCTTTGCGTGATTTATTATTATTTTTTTTGTTAATTATTATTGGGGAGGGGGGCCACGTGGACCCCCTCCCGGGCCACTCCTTGCCCCGGGAACCCCATCCCCCGGGGCCTGGCCTCTCGTTGGGGACCGTGGGGGGAGCCCCAATGCCCCCACGGTCCCATCCGGCTCCCCGCCTCCTGCGTGAGCCAGCATTGCTTTTCCACATGGGGAGCTGCTAACATGCAGCTCCCCATGTGGAAAAGCAATCTGGTTTGGATTTTGGAAGAGAGAGCAGGTTTCCTGCTCTCTCTTCCAAAATCCAAAACACAGTTTGCTATGGCAGGGAGGGAGCTGCGAGAATAAAGCTTGTGGTCGGGAGGGTGCGCGGATCCTCCGTGCCTCTATATATCGAAACTTTTATTTTTTGATTTTTCTCAGCAACTACTGAACGGATTTACACCATTTAAGAAAAACAGTTCTTTCTGAAACAAGGGCTACCTTTGTGCCAAATTTGGTGTAATTCCGTTCAGCAGTTCCAGCTGTAGCCGTGTCTAAAGTTTCCTATGCGAAATGCATTTTTCAACCTCTTTTTTTTAAATTTCTCAGGAACTACTGAACGGATTTACACCATTTAACAAAAAGAGTTCTTTCTGAAACAAGGGCTACCTTTTTGCCAAATTTGGTGCAATTCCGTTCAGCAGTTCGGGCTGTAGCCGTGTCTAAAGTTTCCTATGGCAATTAACATGGAGAAAACACGTTTTGGGACCCCCCTTTTTTCTCGGCCCCCACTTGCCGAATCACCCCGAAACTTTCAAAACAGGAGCTGACCGGAGCGCCCCACTAGTTTTGAAAATTTCTCAATGATTCGTCAACCGGCGCCAAAGTTATTGGGAAACGAAAAAACACTTTTTGAATAGAAACAAGGTCCTAACTATAACTACCTACTGGCGACCGCCAGTAGGTAATATACACATCATAACATAACATGTGTATTTGTAAAGCGCACGTTCACCTGGAGGCATCTTGGTGCTGAATAACAGATGTTTATTGTTACCCAACTCAATGGTACCCATGTTATCGACCTCAGATGGATGAAAGGCTGAGTGGACCTGCCAGGATTTGAACATGTGACCATAAGGTCAAACACAGGCCCCTGCAGTGGGCGCATTAGTCCACTGGGCCACCACACCCAGCTTATATATCAAAAAACAAAGATTACATGCAGCTCCCTGTATGTTAAAAGCAAAGTGTGCTCCACTTTGAGCAAGCGAGAGTAAAATGCTCTTGCTTGCTCAAAGTGGAGCACATTGTTTGCTATGGCATGGCAGGAGCGGTGCTCCCACCATGCCATAGCAAACTGCAATGTCCCGTGTGTGGGCACCCTGGGACATTGCTGGAGCCAGCCCAGGGGGGTTGCGGTCCCCAGGGCCATCTAGGGCTTCTGGAGGGGGCCGTGTGGCCCCCTCCCTTGATCACATTTGCCCCAGGGAGGTGGCGAACCCCGGGGCAGCGGGGAAGTCCCTACAGCCTCCCGTGCATTACTTAATATAAAAAAACAGTATGTCCTGCGGAGGTGGTGGCTCCCGGAGCAGGAGGGGTCTGCGAGGCCCCCAAATGGTGTTTTAATGAGCACTGGGGAGGTGGCGGTCTCCAGGGCAGGGGGAGGTCCGTGAGGGCCCCCCCACATAATTCAAAATACCCACAGGGAAGTGGCGGCCCCCGGGGCTGTGGGCAGGCCCAGTGGGCCTGCCCGCATTACCAGATGTGCCCTGGGGAGCTGGCGGTCCCCGGGGGGTTGATAAGCCCTAGGAAGGGGGCCCGTGCACCCTCTCCTATATTTATCATATGCCCCTGGGACCTGACCCATCCGGGGGTTATTTTAAAGCAAGCACTGGAGCCCGCGCTTGTTTTAAAAAATAAATTTGCCACGGATCCACTGTTTAAAAAAAAAAAAAATAGCTTTTACCCCCTGCGAGGTCCCTGAGGGACCCCCTCACTATATCTGGGGGGGGGGGGGTCAGAGCATTCCTACCCTTCCCCCTTTTCTTTATTTTTCACTTATTTTCTGGGATTCGGCTTCAAGCCGAGTCCCAAGATGGCTGTCAACACTTTCTGGTTGAAGTGTTGGCATCCAATCAAATTTTATTAGGATTTGTGAGTCCACTACAAGGAATCGTATTTACAGATATCTATATTATTAAAGATTTTTGGAGACAAACACATCTCTGCGGCCATCGCCTGCCCTTTAGTGAGTAAAGTCATACATTGTTAGGCAGTCATGCAGTGCATAAAGTCATTCAGTTTCAGGCAGTCATGCAGTGCATAAAGTCATACAGTGTCACTTAGTCATGCAGTGTCATGCAGTGCGTAAAGTCATACAGTGTCACTCAGTCATGCAGTGTCATGTAGTGCGTAAAGTCATACAGTGTCACTCAGTCATGCAGTGTCATGCAGTGCGTAAAGTCATACAGTGTCACTCAGTCATGCAGTGTCATGTAGTGCGTAAAGTCATACAGTGTCACACATTCATGCAGCGTCATGCAGTGCATAAAGTCATACAGTGTCAGGCAGTCATGCAGTGAGTATAGTCATACAGTGTCACGCAGTCATGCAGTGTCATGCAGTGTCATGCAGTCATACAGTGCGTAAGGTCACACAGTGTCACGCAGTCATGCAGTGTCATGCAGTCATACAGTGCGTAAAGTCACAGTGTCACGCAGTCATGCAGTGTGTAATGTCATACATTGTCACACAGTCATGCAGTGTGTAAAGTCATACATTGTCACACAGTCATGCAGTGTGTAAAGTCACACAGTGTCACCCAGTCATGCAGTGTGTAAAGTCATACATTGTCACACAGTCATGCAGTGTGTAAAGTCAAACAGTGTCATGCAGTTATGCAGTGCGCAAAGTCATTTAATTTAACTTGGTATTTCTCTGGGTTAGTACTTTATTTTAGACAGCGCAGCTCAGAAACTGAAAGAGGAAAATCTTGTTCTCTGTTTTCAAGCTGCACTATCTGAAAACAACGTCTTAACTCAAAGAAATATTGGCTTAAATTAATTCACTTTACGCACTGCAGGCGTATAAAAAGGTGCCCAGCTCTGTGCTGTGCAAGCAAAACCCCGATGATACGCGCCCCTTTGAGAAGCCATGAAAACCTACTTATAAAATATGTTTTGAGTAAGAAATTGGATTCCCTAATAAATATTAATAAAGCACTAAAAATAGAATCATTGTTTCAACATCTCAGCTGTTACTACTTAAAAAAAATCTATATAACACATTCTGACATATATTTAAAGCAAGCATTTCATTTCTTTACCAAATAAAATACATTTATTTTGAAATATGAGTCTTTTCTTTGTTGAGGTATGCAAGCCCAAACCAGTGCTTTCTCTGCACCACAAAATATCAGAAATGATCCGACTTGGTGCCATGTGAAGAGCTGGAAGTAAGTGCCGCTTTGTCTTCACATGTACTTGCACTGAGAGAGTGCTGGTCACTGGTGACATAATCACACTGAATTTAAAGTTACCTGCATCTGCGGAGAGCAGGTCCCTCCCACCATCAGCAAACACTGTCCCAAGGATGAACCATGACAGCTCTTCAGCTTCCCTCACCCCTTGTCACGTGTCCAGGCTGCAGACACTGGAAGCAGCTGAATGTCCACTTTCAGTGTCTTACTCCGCGCACTTACAAATACCTCTTCACACTTGTGGCACAAAAAGGACTCTGAAAATGCGCAGAGCAACTCTCCAAATTGTGTGACAAAATGTTCCAGTGCTGGAATGGCTAACGATTTGGGTTAGTCTGTCCCTTGATGGGTGACCTTTGACCGGGCTGCTGACGGGCTTCAGTAGGCGGTCAGTGCTACCTAGAGAAGAGCGGGTGCTGCTGGGAAAATGAATACTAAATGAGCCCAGCTTACTTAGTAATCTTTAGCCCAACAACCTCTGCTCTTCTCTCCAATTCTTGTCATTTGGAACAAGGAAAGAGCAAGTACTGTAATGGCATGCACTGCATGGTATGTATGTACTGTAATGGCATGCACTGCATGGTATGTATCTACTGTAACGGGATGTACTGTATGGTATGTATGTACTGTAATGGTATGTACTGTATGGTATGTATGTACTGTAATGGCATGCACTGCATGGTATGTATCTACTGTAATGGCATGCACTGCATGGTATGTATCTACTGTAATGGCATGCACTGCATGGTATGTATCTACTGTAATGGCATGCACTGCATGGTATGTATCTACTGTAATGGCATGCACTGCATGGTATGTATCTACTGTAATGGCATGCACTGCATGGTATGTATCTACTGTAATGGCATGCACTGCATGGTATGTATCTACTGTAACGGCATGTACTGTATGGTATGTATGTACTGTAATGGTATGTACTGTATGGTATGTGTGAGAAGTTGGCCTGGCATATGCTGTCCACTAATTATAGTGGGCACCTTGCACCAGTCCAAACGACCCCTTTTTGATGATAGGTTTAAGACAACTTTATTTGAAAGCTATCCTAGTGGTAGCTATGGAGAGCAGCCTTCAGGCTAAGTCTTGAAGGAATGTAAAGCTGTTTGTTTTACCAGTCTATAATCTCTTGAGTGACCAAATGAAAGGAGACCACACCAGGTATATATATAAAATATATGTATTTATTTCTAAACACACCCTACTAGTCTCTTTATGAGGCTAGAGGTCAAAGCACATAAGTTACACTTCAAATATCACAGTAAATTAGCACAATATACGATAGGCCCTAGGGGCGAACCAAACCATATATTAAGAAAGTGGTATAAGAACCACGACTTGTCTAGACACAAGGCCTAGAGCCTGTAGAATCGCTGGGACCCCAAGGAACCACCCAAGGTAGTGACACAGGGGACCCACGGGGGACGTGTGCAGTGTTTGAACACAGCCGCGAGCTCCGTGAGCTTCTATGGGGAAAGTCGCGGTTAGAGTTTTAATGTTTAGGGACACTTCGCAGTGGACTAGGAACAAACCCTTTTGGACTTAGATGGTTCTAGGGCCAACACCCATGGGAGCACCGGAGTACTCGTGTTACCTCACCCAGGGAAGCCGGGTGCATAGGTGTCAAATGGTGTCGGGTCGCGTCATCGTTTTCAATGGCAGCTTGCTGAAAAGTGCTGCTGCCGGGAAGATGAGAAGTGTCCAAAGAGATCCAAGCCTGGACTGAAGATGTGAAGAACCTGAAAGCAGAGGGGATAGAGTCTGGGTCACTAGCCAGTGACCAGGGGCACGATAGTCGAATGCCCACCGATGTCGGGTGCTTCAGGTGAGATGAGGTGAAGCTTAACTCTTCAGCCACGAGGACCAGGAGGCATCGACGATGACCAGGAGCTGGATTCGAGCTGTCCCACAAAGGATGTCGAGTGCTGCAGCATCGGTGCCCGGATTGGACACAACAAGCCTTGGAAACAGCAACCCATGCAGGAAAAGGAAAGATGCTTCGGGACAGACCAGCAAGGTCCTGGGGACTCCCCAAGTGATGGAGAGTCAGGGCATGTCTGGAACAACCAGGAAAGCCCAATCAAAGTAAAGTTACCCTTCTCAGGGACCCACAAGTTGACGGACAAGGGATCGCAAAGGGACCTTGAGAGGAATCAGAAAATAGCAGCCCACGGATCACTCGGAGTGGATAGGCTAGCAATCTTTAATAGATTCACTGCTCGGGGTTAGGGCTATAAGTAACCCAAAGCACAGCCTCAGGGACTGACGAGAAGATTATGCACTTGCAAATGTGCACGGTGTCCAGGGGTTCCGGTTCCACAGTACCCACGAGGGCTACAGGTCTCAGCTTTGATGGGGTCTCGGGTCAGCCGCTGGGAAGTCTGGAAACCTACCTCCTGGGTTGCAAAATCTTCGGTGTCCGACGGGAGCTTCGGAGATGCAGACTGGTCAGATGCATGGTTGGTGCCTGCCAAGCAGGGGAGTAACTCCTTTACTCCAAGGGAGATTCTTCAGTCATCTGGCTTTGAACAGATTGTTGAAGGTCCAGGAATCAGTTTCAGAGTTTCGTCCAGGGATATCTAAAGTCCGGTTGCCAGGGGTTCCTATCTTTTACCCAAGGAAGGCGTTGGACATACTCTGGGGACCCACCTATGGGAGGGTTTGGAAAGAGGGGTGGCTACACCCATTTCCTTTGTCCAATTTCATGCCAGAGCAGGGGCTGGTAGCCCCTGCAACCGGTTTGAATTGGGCTATGCACAGGGACACCAAATGTGCCCCCAGTGCAGGACTTCAAAGTACTCTGAGAGTGCACCCACTCAGCCCCAATACACTAAAGCCTGTCTGGGAGGTGGTAACACCTCCTTGTGACAGGAAACCTATTGTCCAGGCCTCCCCTGCCGGAGTTTCGGTCAGCAGCAGGAGGCCAGACTCGTGTCTGTGGCTGCAGCATCCATTTTGTGATGCCAGGGCTCTTGTTAGCTGGTACCTGGTATACCGGTGCTGTCATGTCTCTCCCTCTAGAAGGGTGGGATCATACTTCCACACCAGTTACTGGTGTGGGGGTATGATTCCAAGGTGTTTGACACCAAACAGGACATGTTTCCGTGCAGCCATCCCAAAGTTAGCATTTACCGTTTGGTTATAATGCACGTAAGAGTATATGGTCAGGCTGCATCACAGACAACCCCGGAGAATAGATTCCGAAGGCTGCAGAGGGGCTCTGCTCATGCATGGGCACCCTCTCACATAAACCCAAGCACCCTGCCTTCAGGATTGATAAGGCCTGCCATAGGGTTGACTGATAGGTTTATATGTGCAGTGATAGGGTGAGATATAGTGAACCTATATCTCAGTAAGGGGTGCATGCACCACCTTACTCAGGCTGCTGTAGCAGTCCTGTGGTGTCATTTTAGAAGGCTGCCCAGGGGTGGCATAATACATGCTTCAGCCCCTGGTAGGCCTCTGGGGTACCTATGCCCTGGGTACATAGTATACCATATACTAGGGACTTATAAGGGCACCCCAGAATCCAATCTGTGGTGTACCTAAGGTACAGGGAATCAATTTAGAGAGAAAGCAGATAAACTGGGGCCCTGAATAGCAGGGTCCCAGTCCAACTAAGTCGAAAACCAGAAAACACCAGGAAAAAAGTGGGGGGAACCATGCAGTCAGATTCCACCTTCCTACAGTATGTATGTACTGTAATGGCATGTACTGCATGTTATGTATTTACTGTAACGCCATGTACTGTATGGTATGTATGTACTGTAATGACATGTACTGCATTGTATGTATGTACTGTAATGGTATGTACTGTATGGTATGTATGTACTGTAATGACATGTACTGCATTGTATGTATGTACTGTAATGACATGTACTGTATGGTATGTATGTACTGTAATGACATGTACTTCATGGTATGTATGTACTGTAATGGTATATACTGTATGGTATGTATGTACTGTAATTGTATATACTGTATGGTATGTATGTACTGTAATGACATGTACTGCATTGTGTGTATGTACTGTAATGACATGTACTGTATGGTATGTACTCTAATGACATGTACTGCATGGTATGTATGTACTGTAATGGTATATACTGTATGGTATGTATGTACTGTAATAACATGTACTGCATTGTATGTATGTACTGTAATGGTATGTACTGTATGGTATATATGTACTGTAACGGTATGTACTGTATGGTATGTATGTACTGTAATGACATGTACTGCATGGTATGTATCTACTGTAATGACATGTACTGTATGGTATATATGGTATGGTTTGTATGTACTGTAATGGCATGTACTGCATGGTATGTATTTACTGTAACGGTATGTACTGTATGGTATGTATGTACTGTGATGGCATGTACTGCATGGTATGTATCTACTGTAACGGCATGTACTGTATGGTATGTATGTATGTACTGTAATGACATGTACTGTATGGTATGTATGTACTGTAATGACATGTACTGCATGGTATGTATGTACTGTAATGGTATATACTGTATGGTATGTATGTACTGTAATGACATGTACTGCATTGTATGTATGTACTCTAATGACATGTACTGTATGGTATGTATGTACTGTAACGGCATGTACTGCATGGTATGTATCTACTGTAACAGCATGTACTGTATGGTATGTATGTACTGTAATGACATGTACTGTATGGTATGTATGTACTGTAATGACATGTACTGCATGGTATGTATGTACTGTAATGGTATATACTGTATGGTATGTATGTACTGTAATGGTATATACTGTATGGTATGTATGTACTGTAATGGTATATACTGTATGGTATGTATGTACTGTAATGGCATTTCTTCATAGAGCACACCGCATGAGGTAATAAAGCAATAGGAGTTTAGGGTCGCTATGGTGTGGAAAAGAAGCCGGGGCATCAAGAGAGTGCTTGGGTACAGTGAAAGGTCCTGGGTAGTGAGAGGGTCTTCTTTACAGTGAGAGGATCTGTGTAGAGTGCGGGGACCTGGGTACAGTGAGAGGGCCTGGGAACAGTGAGAGCGCTTGGGTTCAGTGAAAGGACGGGGTACAGTGAGGGGACCTGGGTACAGTGAGAGAGTCTGCATACAGTGAGAGGATCTCCATACAGTGAGAGGGCCTGAGTTCAGTGAGAGGGCCTGGGTACAGTGAGAGTGCTTGGGTTCAGTGAGAGGGCCTGGGTACAGTGAGAAAGTCTGCATACAGTGAGAGCGCTTGGGTTCAGTGAGAGGGACTGGGTACAGTGAGAGAGTCTGCGTACAGTGAGAGTGCTTGGGTTCAGTGAGAGGGCCTGGATACAGTGAGGGGACCTGGGTACAGTGAGGTGGCCTGGGTACAGCTGCGTACAGTGAGGGGACCTGGTACAGTGAGAGGATCTGCGTACAGTGAGAGCGATTGGGTACAGTGTTAGCGCTTGGGTACAGTGAGGGGGTCTGGGTACAGTGAGAGCACTTGGGTACAGTGAGAGGGCCTAAGTAAAGTGAGAGCACATGGGTTCAGTGAGAGGGCCTGGGTACAGTGTGGGGACCTGGGTACAGTGAGAGGGCCTGAGTGCAGTGAGAGGGCCTGGGTACAGTGAGAGAGTCTGCGTACAGTGAGAGCTCTTGGGTTCAGTGAGAGGGCATGGGTACAGTGAGGGGACCTGGGTACAGTGAGAGGGCCTGGGTACAGTGAGAGTGTCTGCGTACAGTGAGAGCGCTTGGGTTCGGTGAGAGGGCATGGGTACAGTGAGAGGGCCTGAGTTCAGTGAGAGGGCCTGGGTACAGTGAGAGCGCTTGGGTTCAGTGAGAGGGCCTGGGTACAGTGAGAGAGTCTGCATATAGTGAGAGCACTTGGGTTCAGTGAGAGCACTTGGGTACAGTGAGAGGGCCTGAGTGCAGTGAGGGTGCCTGGGTCCAGTGAGAGGGCCTGGCTACAGTGAAGGGGCCTGGGTATAGTGAGAGCCTTTGGGTACAGTGATGGTCCATGGGTACAGTGAGGGGCCTGGGTACAGTGAGAGTGTCTGGGTACAGTGAGAGGGCCTGGGTACAGTGTGAGGGTCTGTGTACCGTGAGAGGGTCTGTGTACAGTGAGAGGGCCTGGGAACACATTGAGAAGGCCTGTAGGCAGTGAGAGGGTCTGTAAACAGTGAGGGGGTCTGAGTGCAGTCAGAGCACTTGGGTACAGTGAGAGCACTTGGGTACAGTGAGAGGTCTGGGTTACAGTGAGTGAGTCTGTGTGCAGTGAGAGGGTCTGGGTACAGTGAGAGCACTTAGGTATAGTGAGAGGGTATGTGAACAGTGAGGGGGTCTGTGTACAGTGAGGTGGCCTAGGTACAGTAAGATGGTCTGTGTACAGTGAGAGCTCTTGGGTACAGTGAGAGGGCCTTGGTACAGTGAGAGGGTCTGTGTACAGTGAGAGGGCCTGGGAACACATTGAGAAGGCCTGTAGGCAGTTAGAGGGTATGTAAACAGTGAGGGGTCTGAGAACAGTGAGAGGGCATGGGTGCAGTGAGAGCACTTGGGTATAGTGAGAGGCCCTGGGTACAGTGAGGGAGACTGGGTACAGTGAGAGGGCCTGGGTACAGTAAGAGGGTCTGTGTACAGTGAGAGGGCCTGGGAATACATTGAGAAGGCCTGTAGGCAGTGAGAGGCTGCGTGAACAGTGAGGGGGTCTGTGTACAGTGAGGTGGCCTGGGTACAGTAAGATGGTCTATGTACAGTGAGAGCGCTTGGGTTCAGTGAGAGGGCCTGGGTACAGTGAGAGAGCTTGGGTTGAGTGAGAGGGCCTGGGTACAGTGAGAGGTTGCTTACAGCGAGAGGTCTGGGTACAGTGAGAGTGCTGGTGTTCATTGTTGATTTCCCTGATATTACCACAAACACTGCCTGTAGCAAGCATAAATGCATTCCCTTTCCCATACTTTAAAAAAACACCTAGACAACTGCCCGTTTGAAACATGGGCCAATTATTTAGCTATCTGATTCACTAATGGGGTCCACTTTAATTCTGGTGCTCAGGCCAATTTTCTGTCCCAGTCCGACCCTGACAAGGGCTATGATTATCCCTGAGATGTGGAAGTCTCAGGGGCCCCCTCATATTTTGGCCCCCCCACCCCATTTACCCCAAGATCACTGAATATCTGTGCGACATGTGGTTCTCAGGGCCCCCTTCATTCTACCATTGATGAGTTCAGGCTCCTTGAACCCTAAATGTCAAAAAGGAGAAGATTGGTATTTACACCTTCAATTGGTGTACCTTTTTTCACTGATGAAGCAATGGAGGGTCTTATGGAGACACTCTTAGGGTGTGCACAGCAGCTAAAGGTGAGGACTGCAAGCGGGATGAACCTGTCATCAGGGGTTGAAGGTGAGGACTGCACGTGGGATGAACCTGTCATCAGGGGTTGAAGGTGAGGGCTGCACGTGTGATGGACCTGTCATCAGGGGTTAGAGGTGAGGACTGCAGGTGTGATGGACCTGTCGTCAGGGGTTAGAGGTGAGGACTGCAAGTGTGATGGACCTGTCTGTTGTCAGGGGTTCAAGGTGAGAGCTGCACTGTGATAGACCTGTCTGTTGTCAGGGGTTAAAGTTGAGGACTGCACTGTGATAGACCTGTTGTCAGAGGTTAGAGGTGAGGGCTGCACTGTGATGGACCTGTCATCAGCGGTTAAAGGTGAGGGCTGCACGTGGGATGAACCTGTCATCAGGGGTTGAAGGTGAGGGCTGCACGTGTGATGGACCTGTCGTCAGGGGTTGAAGGTGAGGACTGCACGTGTGATGGACCTGTCGTCAGGGGTTGAAGGTGAGGGCTGCACGTGTGATGGACCTGTCATCAGGGGTTAGAGGTGAGGACTGCAGGTGTGATGGACCTGTCGTCAGGGGTTAGAGGTGAGGACTGCAGGTGTGATGGACCTGTCTGTTGTCAGGGGTTAAAGGTAAGAGCTGCACTGTGATAGACCTGTTTGTTGTCAGGCATCAAAGGTGAGGGCTGCACTGTGATAGACCTGTCGTCAGAGGTTAGAGGTGAGGGCTTCACTGTGATGGACCTGTCGTCAGGGGTTAAAGGTGAGGGCTGCACATGTGATGGACCTGTCTGTTGTCAGGGGTTAAATGTGAGGACGAGTGACATGGGATGGACCTCTTCTCAGGGGTCAAAGGTGCGGGCTGCACATGTAATGGACCTGTCTGTTGTCAGGGGTTAAAGGTGAGGACTGAACACGTGATCGACCTGTCTGTTGTCAGGAGTTGAAGGTGAGGGCTGCATGTGTGATGGACCTGTCTGTTGTCAGGGGTTAAAAGTGAGGACTGAACACGTGATGGACCTGTTGTCAGGGATTGAAGGTGAGGACGAGTGACTTGTGATAGACCTGTCTGTTGTCTAGGGTTAAAGGTGAGGACTGAACACGTGATAGACCTGTCTGTTGTCTAGGGTTAAAGGTGAGGACTGCATGCCTGATGGACCTGTTGTCGGGGGTTAAAGGTGAGGATGAGTGACGCGTGATGGATATCTTATCAGGGGTTAAAGGTGAGGACTGCACATGTGATGGACCTGTTGTTGGGAGTTAATGGTGAGGACAAGTGACTTGTGATGGATATCTTATCAGGGGTTAAAGGTGAGGATTACACGTGTGATGGACCTGATGTCAGGGGTGAAAGGTGCTCATATGATTGACCTATGGTCTAGGGTTAAAAGTGAGGACTGCACATGTGATGGACCTGTCTGTTATCAGCGGGTTAAACGTGAGGCCTGCACATGAGATTGACTTATTTTCTTAGGTTAAAGGTGAAAACTGTCCAATGATGGACTCATTATCTAGGGTTAAAGGTGAAGGGTGCCCCAATGACTGTTCTACTGTCAAGGGTGAAAGGTGAAAACCACTCCCTCCAGTGAAAGAGCTGTTTTTAGGGGTTAAAGGTGAAAACTGCCCAGTGATTGACTTATTGTCTGGGGTTAAAGGTTAGGGATGCCCTAATGAAGCGATTTGTTTCAGGGGTTAAAGGTGAATACTACCATAGTCATAGGCCAGTTGTTAGGAGCTAACTCTGAGGCCCAAGACCTCTGCCCTAGGATCACCCTGGGACATTCTGATATATAGTATATAGAAAGGACTCACCTGTCTGTGAATGTTGGCTGGTGCCTTCCAGTGGTGCTCGGACAGGAAGTGCCTGTGCTCTGAAGTCCATCCTGTACCTTATATATGCCACAGCAGAGCTGGCAGGAGATCAGACACACCAGGGGGACGTCCCACGCAATTAAACATCAGTGCTGGCAGAGTTACTAAGCCCTGCCCACCTGCCTTCACTACCCTGACCTGTGCCACCTGGCCTCCCTCCTAAGGCTCTAGGGCAGACAGCACGTCATCAGCAGAGGGCAGGATCCTGGTGCCTCTGCCGGATACTGGGGAGAGGGGAGGTACTGGGCAGAGAGGTTTTTGATGAATTACTTCCATGGCCTCCCGGCACATAAGGTGGTCATGGAACAAAGCATAGTCCTACACATCCTCCTCTGCTCAGAGTGACTATCTGTACCTCTGCAGGAGGGGTCAGTGACATAGTCCAGCTCTTTCCCCTTTCCTTAGCCTAACCCTCTGTCTATCTGCAGAAGGAACAAAGCAGGGCTTAATTTGAGCTGCTGGTTATAGGTGGGACTCATCAGCACTCATCTTTGGGGCCCAGGACATATTTGTATACATTCTTCTCTTCTAAGACCCTCTACAACTCTGCAGGAATGGTCAGTGTGAGAAACTGGGTGTCTGATGCAGTACCCCCCCCACCCACTTTTTGCCTGGCTTTTGATGCAACTTTGACTGAGATGTACTGGGACCCTGCTAACCAGGTTCCCAGTACCAGTGTTCTTTCTCTAAAACCATAACACAATTTTGCACAACGTCAGTTACCCCTGCAAGTCCCAGGTAAATGGTACCCCTAGTACCTAGGGCATGGGCACTGAAGAGGGTCCTCTGGGGCTGCAGCACTGGTTGTGTCACCCCAGGGCCACCTCACCAAGACTATGCACTCTCCCATTGCAGGCTGAGTATCTTGGTGCAGGAAAATCCGAAGAGTTGACATGGCACAAAGCCCTGTGTACCATGCCTCCCATGCACTGCATTTGATATAGGTAAGTCACCCCTACAGTAGGCCTTTAGCCCTAAGGCAGGGTGCACCATATCCTGTGTGGGCATATCAATGTGAGTAGATATGCCCCTACAATGTTCAGTCCATTCTGTGATTTTGTAAATGAATAGGGAAGCCATAAAGAGTATTTGTTCTGGATACTTGTCAACACAAGTTTCCTAGCTCCATGATGGCTTCACTGATTTCTAAGATGTTTGGTACCAAAATTTTGACTTAATAAATCCTCACTGATGCCAGTGTTGGATTTATTAATAAATTCATACAGGAGACCCTTTTAGAGGGTCCCCTGAAACCTAACCAGACACTAGTGGGGTCTCTGGCCAGTTTTCACCAGCCTGCCACCACCAGACAAGTTTCTGACCTCATGGGGTGAGAGCCAGCGCTCTCAGAAGACAGAAACAATACCTGCTCTTGGCAGGGGTGTTTCACACCTTCACCAGGACAGGATGGCCTTCTCAGGCGGGAAGCTTCAAAGGCAATGCCGTCTTTGAAACCCAACCCAGGAACCCCCAGATAGTGGGGGAGGCCAAGCCCCTTTTCCTGCTCAACTTACTGGGGAGGAAAGGTGGGGTACCCAAGGTGAACCCATCTCCTGAAATTCCAACATGTTGCAATGTTGAGAAAACCCCCAATCAGGGCTAAGGTAGTGACTCTTCCCCAAAGAAGTAATCACTAGAATGTGTAGACACCCTAAATATAAGTAGGCCATTGGCTACTACCTGTCTACCCTTGTAAATGCCCCTAAATTCAGTATTTAGGTGGCTCCCTAAGAGCTTGACTTCAGATGCCATGGACCAAAAAAAGACAAGGGAGAGCATGTGGCTTAATGGCTAGAGCGGTCGACTTTGAAGCTGTTGAGCCATGTTTGAGTCTAGGCAGGGACGCTCGACATTCTGTGATTCTGGGCAAATCACTTAATCTCCCTTTGCCTACCAAAAATGAATGTGTCCATCTGTAACGTAGCAAAAAAAAAAGCTAGTGCTCCTTTGAAGCACTCTGATTCCTTTGTGTCGAGTTTACGCTATATAAAACTCTAAAATTAAAAAAGACATGCTGCTGACCCAGGAAATGAGCCCTGCTACAGAAGAAACCGGCACCAAACCCTGCCACTGCATAAAACTTGAAACCTGTGCAGCCTCCAAGAACCCCTGTGCTCTGCCAGCCTTCGCCAATTGCATGGGACCTCCTTTTGGATTAGTGGTACTTGTCCCCGGCACACCGCCGGTGAAGACGGCCGGAGTGAAGACTGGCACGTACTGCATTGACATGTTTCACCTCGCCACCCAAAGCTGGCAGCAGCCAAGGCTCGTTGGTCACTAGTCTGGTAACCGATCCCTTGAACGCATTCACCAGTCTGAGGGATCCTCAAAGTACCTACGAACAATGCTGGAAACAGGTGAGCCTGTACCCACTTTCTGGTGGCATCGACTGCATGAAAGCAGCAACTTGGGCATGACCGCCCCAACCAATACAGGCTGCCCGCACTGCACCTGTATCTGAACGCCGCAGTTGACGACCACCTTCTACATCCCCAGATCTCCGGCACCTCTGACCCAGGTAACTGAGAACAACCTGCTGTGCCTGAGCCATAGGACTTTCAAAACTCTGACTCCTCTCGAGTAGAACTTCCCCTGAACTTTGGACGACTGTTGTCCCCCTCAACTCCGTGGCGGGGTGTTGCTTGCTTGCAATGACCGCGACGGTAAATATGCTCTGCTATCTAACCCTATGCTTTTCTTCCTTTTGACCACTAAGGTATCTGACTGATGGTATTGACCATTGTTACTTGAAACTTGTAAGCAGTCTGGGTCTTGAACTGCATTCGGTTGAGAATCAACGTATAATGCATTTATTAACTGTTGAATGAAGTTCTTGGTTTCTAAATATATATAAAAGTACAACTTTATTTTTTACCAATTGGTCTCTGACTTATTCTTGAGAATGTGTCTCATTTATTGCCTCTGTGTGTGACAATGAATGCTTATCACTACCCCCTGATATTCCTAACTGCTTGCCCACACTACCACAAAAAGAGCATTAGAATTATCTGCTTGTACCTCTGCACACCTATTGGGGATCCACTGAACTCTGCAGAGTGTTTTTCATTTTAGTGCACTATATAGAGAGCCAGCGTCCTAATGTCAGGTATGTATTCTTGTGCATTTCCCTCTTTTGAGTGTGACTCCCTGCACTTTCTGCAGGTGGAAAACTGGGACATATTATTACACATTCCCCTCTTCTGAGTGTGACTCCCTGCACTTTCTGTAGGTGGAGAATGTGGTCATATTCTTATACATTCCCCTCTTCTGAGTGTAACTCCTTGCCCTTTCTGCAGGTGGAGAACGGGAACATATTATTACACATTCCCCTCTTCTGATTTTGACTCTCTGCACTTTCTGCAGGTGGAGATCAGGGGCATATTCGCACACATTCCCCTCTTCTGAGTGTTACTCCCTGTACTTTCTGCAGGTGGAGAATGGGGGCGTATTCTTACACATTCCCCTCTTCTGAGTGTCACTCCCTGCACTTTCTGCAGGAAGAGAACAGGAACATATTCTAACATATTCCCCTCTTCTAAGTGTGACTACTTGCACCTTTTGCAGGTGGAGAACAGGGACACATTCTTACACATTCCCCTCTTCTGAGTGTCACTCCCTGCACTTTCTGCAAATGGAGAATGTAGTCATATTCTTACACATTCCCCTCTTCTGAGTGTGACTCTCTACACTTTCTGCAGGAGAAGAAAAGGGACATATTATTACACATTCCTCTCTTCTGAGTGTCTCTCCCTGCACTTTTTGGAGGTGGAGAATGGAGACAAAGTCTTACACATTCCCCTGTTCTGAGAGTCACTCCCTGCACTTTATGCACTTTCTGTAGGAGGCTAACAGGGACATATTATTACACATCCCCCCTCTTCTGACTGTTACTCCCTGCACTTTCTGCAGGTGGAGATCAGGGACATATTCTTACACTTTCCCCTCTTCTGAGTGTCAATCCCTGCACCTTCTGCAGATGGAGAACAGGGACATATTCTTACACATTCCACACTGAAGGTGGGAACTGGGGACATATTTTTACATATTCACCTCTTCTCTAAATAACCTGTGCAGGAAGGGACCAGGGACTTATCCTTACGCATTCCCCTCTCGGAACTCTGGAATTTCAAGGTGATTTTGAGTAAATCCATGGAATTGAATGGAATGGAAATCCATGTGCTCTGCCCACTCCTAATTTAAACCCAAAGGGTTAGTGCGTGAGCTGAAGACATCACAAGATCAGGGAAGTATCTGTCCAGATCTGACAAAGCACCCTCCTCCTACTCTTCCACAAGGAAATGAGCAATCCTCTGCCCACATCCTAGTATCTTCCCCCTGACCACACTCTACACAATCAAGCCTTCTGGGGTGATGATCTTGTTTCCCCTGCTCTTGTCATGGTCATCTATCCTGAAATTCCTCCTTTTGCAAATTCTGTTACATTGCTATGAATCTACGTGTGAGGTCTGTGCATCCAATACATACGCACAAAGCAGAGAAACAACAGGAAGTGGTGCTTCACCATCAGTGTGTTTGTCTACAGGTGGCTCATCTGACCACCGAGAAGAGAGCAAAAGCCACCATGGAGATGAAGGCAGTAAGAGCACGGTAGCCTCTTCTCTAATATTAGCACTGATTACATCACCACATGGTCAGTGCCCTAACTAGGCAGTCTGTGTGAAAGTGGCTCAAAGGTACCTTCCATAGTGGCGTGACTCGACCATTTCTGGGGATCCTCCAAATCCTGCCTGCCAATGGCCAAAGGGCACTTAGCGGGAATGTCAAATATATACCACATTCACTCTGAAAGCTGATTGGGATCCATTGAATGAGTGAAACATTTCATAAAGTTCCCATTACTTTCAAATCAGTAACTCCAAAGCTCTAAGCCCCCTGCCCCTGTTCTTGCTCTCCCTGTAAGAGGGCAAGGAGATCTGTGTCCACGCTCAGTACCAAAGCCCGGGAGTCACTAGGAGACCTCCACAGAGATACCACTGTCTACAGCATTCACCCAACCCCTGCTGAGCCCCACAGGAGCACACAGCTGTATCCTGCATCTTGGGAGTGTCCTAGGCATAGTGTTCGGTCTGAGCGCATACGCTGTGCAGACGCGTCCTGAGGACTCAGTGCCCAATCTGATGCCAGAATGTGATCTTTACTCTGTGTTCTGTACTCCTGCTACTCTCCCAGTTACAGCTCAGGAACAGCTTGTCCTTCTAAACTATCTTGTGTTGGGCAGGAACTCACAGACAGTATGGGCTACCCGCTAGGGCAGCATCTTTTCCTCTTCGCCCCTGACAACCTTTAGTGTCAGGAAAACCTTGACCTTCAGAAGTCAGTTGTTTTGGCCACATGTTCACTCCCAGCACAGAGTATGCACTTGGCCTCACTCTGTGCTCTGTGTGGCAGCAGCATTTCCTGCTGACCCCCACTGACCGTCGGTGTCACGAACACCTCTCCAAAAATCCACACTTTGTTACCTTGGGTGAAGGGCTGTAGCAGCCATTTTGTTTAGTGCTTAGAATTTCGTAATGCTTCTCAAGGCGCCTCTGATTCACTTATTAATGGCTACAGAAGTGCTAAGGGATTCATGTATTAAGGATAAGACCCAGATATAAGGCCAGGCTGCAAAGATGCTGCAGGGGTAAAACTAGGATGTAAGATGAGCCACAAAAAAGAGGCCTTGTCCCAGGAAGAGGCTTGCTTCATTCCTATTGTATCATTGTGATGTTGTGGCAGTCACTAGAATAGCTTGGTTTTGTATACCTGCTGGCTGAGCATGTCCAGTGTAGCTGCTCCAATTCCACAACCATCACAAAGATGGTGACGCTTTAACAGAAAGCAGGTAAAATATCTGGAAAAGTGCATTTTCCATATGAATTCTCCTAAAAGATTCTAGTAAATTTCAAATTAATTAACGAATTGCAAACTAGCACCTTAAATGGGCAGGTACTGTCAGGTAATGAGTACCTGCACTTCTTTGGTTTTAAAGGGAGAGTGCCTGCACTTCTCAGTAGAGGTCCAATACTTTTAATGGGAGAGTACCGACACTTCTAAGCAGTGAGCATTTATTCTGGAATACTGAGTAGTAGTACCTATACATCTATATTTCCATTTCAAGCACCGCTGCAAATGAAATCAATGTGAACACACAGCGTCAACAAATCACTGTAAACAAGTTGTCTCGCAGCTGGAGCGCCAACAAGCAATTTAGGTGAGTGATGCAAGCTTCACAATAAAATAAAACAGCTGTAGCTGGAAAAGATGCAACTTTTATTTCTGTTTATAAATTGCTTAGTTAACTTAAAGTGTTACAGCGAGAGATGACATACATTGAATTAAACACAACACCAAACAAATCTGGGTTTTCTCTCTGACTTCAATGTCTGTGTCATTTATGACATGTTCTCAAGTCTAGAAGTTACACATAGGAGCACCCAACATATGATTGGGCCCAGGACCTCACACATTCCTAAGAGAGCTCTGGTGCAGCAGGACAGCACCTGGGCATACACCTCTCCAACATAGCAATTGTGGAAGTTACTGGTGTAACAAGGAGACAGTGCAGAGTCACAGCTGTGCTGGGCACCCTGGCACACCTGGAGCCTGCCCAGATTGGGCAAGGAGGGGGGAAATCCATGGCAGAGTCATACCCTGCCCACGATGTGAAGGTTCCCGCCATTTTATTACAAGGACACCTGCTCTGTTCCAGGACTCTGAGTGCTACAAGCCCCTCAGGCCTGAGATGGCCCTGATAGTCAGTGGTACAAGGGCGTTCCCATGCACCCAGCCCCTCAGGCATGAGATGGCCTTGATAGTGGGTCAGCGCGCTCCAGAGATGTGTATCATCACAGCAGTCTCCAGCCTGTCTGCACAGCACTCAGAGCTCCTGCATCCGGGACACCCTTGCAAGACCAGACCCATAGCGGCTCGCTAGACTGCTGAGATAGCTCAGTGTGTTAAACAATCAATGCTCAATTACAATTAGGTAAAACTGAATTTATATATGGAGACATAACAGCTTGGATACATTGATGTAACCTTCAAACATCAGACAGCAGCTACCCATACTGATGATTATTATGAATGTACTCCACACAAGATAGCTATCCAAAGCCATAATTAGATGAAAAAACACCAGAAACAAGAAATGCACAGAGCGATAATTAGATGAACAACACCTCAGACAGCAGTTACACACAGCGATAATTAGATGAACAAACACCTCAGACAGCAGTCACACATACCAATAATTAGATGAATAAACTCATCAGACAGCAGTTACACATTGAGTTAATTAGATGACTAAACACCTCAGACAACAGTTACTCAGAGCAATAATTAGATGAATAAACACCTCAGACAGCAGTTACACATTAAGATAATTAGATGAATAAACACCTCAGAGAGCAATGACACAGAATGATTGTAGGAAAGTAGGATCTGCTTCTTATGGTTACCCCCACTTTTTGCTTGATGTTACACTGTTTTTGACTAGTCTGACTGGGATGCTGCTAATCAGGACCCCAGTCTATCTGCTTTCTCCCTAAAATGTTATGCATGTACTTAGGTACACTCCAGATTGGATACTGGGGTACCCTTGTCAGTCCCTAGTATATGGTACCCATGTACCCAGGGCATAGGTACCCCAGAGGCCTCCCATGGGCTGAAGCATGCATTATGCCACCCATGAGAGGCCATGCAAAATGGAACTACAGGCCTGCCATTGCAGCCTGTGTAAGCTGGTGCTTGCACCACTTACGATAGATATAGGTTTACTATATCTATAGGTCACTACACTTGAAACTTATAAGTCACCCCTATAGCAGGCCTTGACAATCCTGAAGGCAGGGTGCTGGGTTTTATGTGAGAGGGTGCCCCTGCATGAGCCGAGCCACTCTGCAGCCTTCGGAGACCATTCTCCCGGGTTGTCGGTGATGCAGCCAGACATATAGGTAGAGGTTCATTATATGCTCGCATAAAATGCTATCTCGAAAACGGCTGCAACAAAACATGTTGTGTTTGGTATCAAACACCTTGGAGTCATACCTCCAGACTGGTAACTGGTGTGGGAGGTATGATTCCACCCTTCTGAAGCGAGCTTCATGGGGTCACTGGTCTTCCCGGTACCAGCCATCTCGACCCGGGCAGCACAAAATGGTTGTTGCCAACCAGAGACACATTTCTGCCCTCCTGCTGCTGAGCCAAGCTCGAGCAGGGGAAGGCAGGACAATAGGCATCCTGTCACAGGGAGGTATGACCACCTCCCAGACAACATTTAGTGTATTGAGGCTGGGTGGGTGCACTTCCAAAGTGCCTGAAAGTCTGCATCTGGGGCACACTTGGTGTCCCTGTGCATAGTCCAGTTCAAACTAGTCATGGGAGCCATTGGCTCCTGCTCGGGTGCTAAACTGGACAAAGGACAGGGGACTATCCTCCCCACTGTCCTGACCCTCCCCTGGGAGGGTCCCCTGAATCTGTCCAACACTCTCCCATGGGTACAAAAGGACTTACCTGGCTGTAGGACCCTAGATTCGACGTGGACAGGATTCTGAACAAGAAACCACTGAACTTTGACCGTCTGGACATTCTGGACTTCGCTGGACTTCGACTAGGCCCGACTTCATCTCCCTCTCCATCCAAAGCATTGTCTGTGCCCGTGCACAATACAGGCTCCATGCAGGACCTGTGGAGCATCAAGGACATCTGAAGTATCTTCCTTGGGATGAAGGAGTCACTCCCCTGCATTCACAGGCACCATAACGCAACTGACCAGTCTGCTGATCCTGAGCTCCTGTGGACTCCGAAGGATCCAGAAACACAGGATGTGGGTTCCTACGTTCCAGGAGATTGAGCTGCCCTCTTACCAAGTTTGAGGCCAGTATCCCTCGTGGGACCGCATAACCCGAACCCCTGTGCACCGTGTACTTTTGCAAGTGCATATGCTTGTTTGCATTCCCCAGCTAAGTGCATTGGACTGTCGATAGCCCTAACCTCTGCGCACAATCCCTACAAAGGTCTTTGGCCTCTTCACACTCAATGCCCTGCAAGCTGTTGTTTTGTAAAACTGCTAGAGGTCCCCTTGCGACTTCTGTGCCTTCGGCCTGTGGGTCCATGGGAGGGACCTTCAACACAAAATAGAAGGGGTGAGGGATATGAACCCCTCTACTCCGGCCCCCCAAGGAACAACTTAAACACACCAAAAGGAGTAGAGGGTGATAAAATATCTCTAGGTGTGGTGGCACTTGCTATGTGTCCAAATACTGCCCTCACTCACACAATTGTGTGACATGCTTCATCATAGGGCTGCTTTAAAACACCCCAGCGCAACCCAACACCTGGGGTGGAGCAATAGGGTAGGGGAAGACAAGACACAACACATAAAAGCAAAATATATAAATTGACTGGTATCACTGGAAGTGGAAGTGCAGTGTGAATTAAAACTAGCTCGGAGGTGTCGCTATGCGTAAAGTTTATTCCTGGACCCTCCGGCCAGAATTAAAACCGTGAAGGATGGTGGTGACTGGAAGAGATTATGAGCTCCTTACACCCCTCCTTACTGCCAATTTGTCGACATGTTTCAGCCGTTATTATGTGCCCATAGTCCAGGGTCACGCCGGCCTTCGTCAGGACCTTACCGGTCCCAGGATCTAGGTCACCTCATTTTCTGAAGTGCGGTCGTCCCCCCTTCTTTTTAACATCTATATTACGCCCTTGGTTCAACTGGCGGAGGATCTGGGGGCCAAAATTATTGCATACGCCAATGATACTCAGCTTTTGTTCACTTGGGGAAAATCTGAGTGTTCCACTTCCTCTGCAAAAAATTGTTTGACAGCAGTTTTTCATTGCCTGGCCTCTACTCAACTTAAATGCAATGAGGACAAATCTGAAATCCTCCTCTATGGAAGCTTCCCCTCAGTTTAGAGAAGCACTTTGGCCGGCTGATTATTCTTTGCCGGCCTCAACGGGGCAACCCGCCAAGAATCTGGGGATCTGGTTTGAAGAGAATCTCTCTTTCTCCACCCAGATCAAGAGGCTTGCCGGGAACTGTTTCGGGATACTCAAATCCCTTAGGAAATTTTTACCACTTCTTCCTAGGGCTGCTAAAGAAAAGGTCACCCGAGCCCTAATTCTTTTGCATATAGATTATGCCAATGCTTTGTACATTGGCTTACCGGGCTACTTGCTTAACAAACTACAGGAAGGCCAGAATGCGGCGGGCAGGCTTCTTTTTAACATCCCCATCCGAAGCAGTGTAAGACAGCATCTTCGTATACTTCACTGGCTGCCCGTGGCCGAACGAGTTAAGTTCAAAGCCTTGGTCATGGCGCACCGTGCCTTGTATGCTTCCGGTCCTATCTATTTGTGGGAACGTTTTATGTTCTACACCACAGCTAGACAACTGCGCTCTGCTTCTCAACTCCTAGCTCATGTTCCCCACTTTCGCCTGCAAAGGATGGGCGGCAGCTCCCATGCCTTCAGGGCCGCTCTGGCTTGGAATTCACTTCCTTTCGCTCTCTGCAGCATTCAGGACCCCACTCTTTTTAAAACAAATCTGAAAACATTCCTTTTCATTTAATCAGTTTCCCCTCACTCCTCAAGGTTTGCACCGGGACCCTCCTCGGAGTATCTGTGAGCGATACAAATTCAAATAACAGAACATAACATAGTGCCAGAACAAATTATTCCTGCACCGAGGTATCCCCTAAATAGCACTCTCCCGTAGAGAAGGCTGACACATGTCAACAAATTGGCAGTAAGGAGGGGTGTAAGGAGCTCATAATCTCTTCCAGTCACCACCATCCTTCACGTTTTTAATCCTGGCTGGAGGGTCCAGGAATAAACTTTACGCATAGCAACACCTCCGAGCTAGTTTTAATTCACACTGCACTTCCACTTCCGGTGACCCCAGTCAATCTATATATTTTGCTTTTATGTGTTGTGTCTTGTCTTCCCCTCCCCTATTGCTCCACCCCAGGTGTTGGGTTGTGCAGGGGTGTTTTGAAGCGGCCCTATGATGAAGCATGTCACTCAATTGTGTGAGTGAGGGCAGTATTTGGACACATAGCACGTGCCACCACACCTAGAGATATTTTGTCACCCGCTACTCCCCTTGGTGTGTTTAAGTTGTTCCATTGAAGGGACAACACTGATTTTCTTGAGCTCCCCTGGTTGCTCCAGGCCTGCCCTGACTCCCCTTGCTGTGGTGAGTCCCCTGGTCCATGCTAGACTAGACTGTGACCTTCCTCGACCTTCTTCGTGGGTTGCCGCTGCCAAGGCTTGTTGGTGCTCCAGCCGGACACCGACCCCTCAGCACTCAACATAATTCGTGGGAAAGCTCACGCCCAGCTCCTGGTCATCCTCGACATCTCTTGGACCCCGTGGCTGCAGAGTCAAGGTCTCCCTCTTCGCACCTGAAGCACCCGACATCGGTGGGCATTCGTCTACTGAGCCTCTGGTCACTCCTGAGTGACCCAGACTCTGTCCCCTCTGCTTTCAGGTTCCTTCCTTCAAGAATACACCTGTGGGTTCCACCGGACACTTTTCTTCTTCCCAGCAGTGGCATTTCTTTGAAGGCTCCCATTGAGAACGACCGGGTATGCCCAGACGTGGGTCCCTTGCTCACTTTGCCACTGAATTCAAGCTAGCCAGGCTGATGAGGGCTGTTAGCCCGAAACCGGTCCGAGGATGCTTGTTTCCGGTCCAGGGAAGACATGGCTTGGCAGTTGGGGTTGGACTGTTCCCATGAGGCACAGGGTCAAGTCTGATTTGCATATAGCTGTGTCTGAACTGGGGTGGTTCAGTGAGCTAAAGAAGGATGATGGGTTCTACCCAGATCTGTGACTGGGGGTGAGTGTCTGAAAAGTTTCAGTGCTCCGTCCATCATCTCCTTGCGTTTGCTTTCTTCGCCCTAAGTTGGCAGGGTATGCCCAGACGTGGGTCCCTTCCTTACTTTGCCACTGGATTCAAGCTAGCCTGGCTGATGAGGGCTGTTACCCCGAAACCGGTCCCAGGATGCTTGCTTCTGGTCCAGGGAAGACATGGCTTGGCAGTTCGGGTTGGACTGTTCCCACGAGGCACAGGGTCAAGTCTGATTTGCATATAGCTGTGTCTGAACTGAGGAGGCGAAGTGAGCTAAAGAACTATGATGGATTAAACCCAGATCTGTGACTGGGGGTGCGTGTCTGAAAAGTTTCAGTGCTCTGTCCATCATCTCCTTGTGTTTGCTTTGTTCGCCCTAAGTTGGCAGGGTATGCCCAGACGTGTGTCCCTTGCTCACTTTGCCACTGGATGCAAGCTAGCCTGGCTGATGAGGGCTGTTAGCCAGAACTCGGTCCCAGGATGGTTGTTTCCGGTCCAGGGAAGACATGAGTTGACAGTTCGGGTTGGACTGTTCCCATGATGCACAGGGTCAAGTCTGATTTGCATATAGCTGTGTCTGAACTGGGGTGGCGAATTGAGCTAAAGTACGATGATGGATTCAACCCAGATCTGTGACTGGGGGTGAGTGTCTGAAAAGTTTCAGCTCTCCCTCCATCATCTCCTTGTGTTTGCTTTGTTCACCCTAAGTTGGCAGGGTATGCCCATACGTGGGTCCCTTGCTCACTTTGCTACTGGATTCAAGCTAGCCTGGCTGATGAGGGCTGTTAGCCCGAAACCGGTTTCAGGATGCTTGTTTCCGGTCCAGGGATGACATGGCTTGGCAGTTCAGGTTGGACTGTTCCCAGGAGGCACAAGGTCAAGACTGATTTGAATATAGCTGTGTCTGAACTGGGGTGGCACAGTGAGCTAAAGAACGCTGATGGATTCAACCCAGATCTGTGACTGGGGGTGAGTGTCTGAAAATTTTCAGCGCTCCGTTCATCATCCCCTTGTGTTTGCTTTGTTTGCCCTAAGTTGGAATGGTATGCCCAGATGTGGGTCCCTTGCTCACTTTGCCACTGGATTCAAGCTAGCCTGGCTGATGAGGGCTGTTAGCCCAAACCCGGTCCCAGGATGCTTGTTTCCGGTCAAGGGAAGACATGGCTGGAAGTTCGGGTTGGACTGTTCCCATGAGGCACAGGGTCAAGTCTGATTTGCATATAGCTGTGTCTGAACTGGGGTGGTGAAGTGAGCTAAAGAACGATGATGGATTCAACCCAGATCTGTGACAGGGGGTGAGTGTCTGAAATGTTTCAGCACTCCGTCCATCATCTCCTTGTGTTTCCCATTGAGAACGACGGCGGTTTCTGACACCACTTCGACCCTATGCACCCGGCTTCCCTGGGATAGGTAACACACGGTACTTCGGTATCCACAGGTGGGGTGGCTCTCCAACCTTTTATGTTTCTTTGTAATCCACTGGGAAGGGTCCTTAAACACTAAAACTGCAACCGCGACTCTCCTTTTGAATTGTACGTAGCACGCAGTCATGTTCTCACACTGCACCCGTCCTCCGTGGGGTCCCTACTTACTCACCTTGGGTGGTTCCTTGGGGTCCCAGCGATTCTACAACCTCTAGACACTGTCTTGACGCGAGTCGTGGTTCTTATACCACTATTTTAGTATATGGTTTGGTCTCCCCTGGAACCCAGTGTGTATTAGTGCTACTTACGTTTGTTTCTGTGCTACAGTATTGTGTGCTTTGTGTTTATCTGCGTGTAGCAGATACTGTGAGGTATTTAAAGTGTGTTATATTAATAAATACATATTTTTATAACTACTGTGTGGTTTTCCTTTCATTTAACCAATACATTAAGGTTACATTCTGGTAAAACTAGCTGCTTAACATTCCTTCAAGACTTAGCCTGAAGGCTGCCCCCACAGCTACCACTAGGATAGCTTTCTAAGGTTATCTTTGACCTCTTAAATCACCATAAAGGTTGTTTGGACTGGTGCAAGGTGCCCACTTTAATTAGTGGACATCATATACCAGGCCAACTTCTCACACACATTGAGATAATTAGATGAATAAACACCTCAGACAACAGTTACACATGGCAATAATTAGATGAATAAACACAGGGCCGGACTGGTAAGTCCGGGCACTGGGCAATCCCCCGGTAGGCTGGAGGGGTGGGGGCCGGTTTTGTGACAGGGGGCCGGTTCTGTTGCTGGGGCCGATTTGGCCGTGTGGAACCGACCCCTGCATGAGTCAGAGACAGTCAATGTGCAGTGTCCAGTTCTCCTGCCGCTGGCAACTGGCCCCCTCTCTTTGTTCCCCCTCTTCCTTCTCTTTCTGTCTCGCTCCTCCTCATTTAGTGAAAACCGAAACTTCAAGAAACAGGCATTACCTTCTCTTTCCTCCTTTCGTTTATTTGCTCCCCTGTGAAATGGATCCAAAAAGAAAAACACTTTTGCTGGAAACGTCTCTTTTTCTGACATTTTTCAATTTCTAAGTGCAGCCTCGGGGTGGAGAGAAATAAAATATTCAGAATATGAAAAATAACTAACTAACTAACAAACTAAAGCAAGACAGGGTGGTTGCAAGGTGGCCAGATTGATTTATTCACACCTAAACCCATTAGCGCCACTTTACAGTGTATGCCAGTGAAGCGCTACTTTTGTTTTCTCTTCTCTTAACATTGCTTACCCTGGGTGGGAAAGTGCGCTATTTCTGGAGGTACTGAAATACCTTCTTGATGGGTGAATTGGAAAACAAAATATGTACAGTGGCTTTGTGTTCACAAACGTGGTCTTTTTAAACCATACTGCTTATGTTTTGTAAGGATATAAGCAATGGGCATTGAAACGGGTCCCTTCTACGCCCTGTAGTCATGGCCTTAACTTTTCAGGCAAAAGCACTCACTAATTTCTGAATAATGAGTGTAAAAAGAAAAAGGTAACCATTTTGTTTCCTGCTTACATTTCACGTGCTTTACTTAATCTTGTATTCCCTATGAGTGTTTGCTTTTTCGAGAATGTTCTTAATTTTTTTTTTAGGCAGCATATTGCTCTTGTCTAGTGCGTGATTTGAATTGAGTCACATCCAGGTGTTTATAGCGGGTCAGTGCAGTGCAAGTTTCTCTCAGTGAGGCAGTATGGTGTTCAGTGGGGGAGAGGAGGGGGCACTATGGTCAGAGCTGCTGAATTTGGAACTGGGGAACCAGGTTCAGCCTTCATGACCAGTCCACCAGACCACTCTCCTGAGGGAGCACATTCCCATGCTAGACCTTAGAAGGCCCCACAAGACCTTAGAAGCCCTGGTGTCTTAGCACCAGCAGGTGGACCCTAGCAGTGGCAAGTGTGGGTTAACCTAGAAGGCCTGTCCGCCACAATTCATTCTGAAGTTCACCTTCAGTCTTGCAGGCAGGCCTATGAAGCAGCACACCATAGAGTGACAGTGACTCTGTCACTGAGGTCACAGGACCCTTGAGCAGGGTGGCTCTAGGGCAGTGCGACCGCACCATGTGCTTACCAGCCGCGGTCCGTGCAGGTAACAGCAGTGGGGCAGAGGGGCCGGGTAAGGGGGGATTTCGAGGGATGATGCAGAGGGAAAATTAAATAAATAATTAATTTTACCTCTGCATTGTCCCTCGAAATCCCCCTTTACCCGGCCCCACCACCCACCGCTCTTACCTGCACGGACCGCAGCTGGTGCTGACTTCAGGTGGGGGCGTCGTGTTTGCAAGTATAATATGGTTTTAAAAGCACTTGCTGCCTCCTTCCTGGCCTCCAACAATTTTTGGCAACAATAAAAATGTCATGATAACTCCAGTGATTCATGTTCTTAGTAGAGACAGAAGGTGCTTAGTTTAGTGGACGTTTTGACTCATGGAAAGAGGGTTAATGTGCCTGCTGCTAAGAACATGTACCATACAGATCACAAAGTGCACATAATGTAAATAGTGTAACTGCAACAAATGAAACTGGTCCTAGGATGCTTGTTTCCAGTTCAGGGAGGACCTGGCCTGGCAGTTCGGGCTGGACTGTTCCCATTGGGCACAGAGTCAAGACTGATTTGCATATGGCTGGGTTCAAACTGGAATGGCATGGTGAGCAAAAAACAATGGATTTAGGCCCAGATCTCTGTACTGGGGTGAATGCATGGCATTGTTCTGCATTCTGTTCATCAATTGTTGTTTTTGCATAATGTAAATAGGTCAGAGGGTGCCTGCTTTAGCCAGAGAGGCCCTATTGTTACTTGCAGTTAATAAGTTAAAATCCTAACATAGAACAGTGAGCTATTAACTGTCATGTAAGAGCTGCATGCAAACTGCAAGGTATAAATTAGAGTGTTATGGTTTTTTCCCCAGTCTTTGATTATTCTAATGTTACAAAAAAGGGTTCATTGGGGTAGAAATCAATTCTGATTATTAAAGAGAACCCCCAACCATGGTATTACGTTTTAAATTCTGAGTTTGTGTTTCTCCAGACCAATCACTATTAAGCTATGCTGTTTACCAGTATGGTTGTCATGTGACTCCTACACCTTGTAGTCCTTTTTCTTATGTAACATTTCCTATACAGTGATTTACACACGTATGATTGATTGTCTCTGTTTAATATGTGTGATGTAAAGCGCTCTGACACCCTACACGGGTATAAGTGGTGCTGTAAATTTTCTGATACTTTATTATTTTGACATTTTTACACATGCTAACAGCCTCTGCAAAGATTTTTACTTATTAGTACCAGTGGAACATACAACTGCAGCAGTGAGAAAGGTGACCAGTCAATGTTTTCATGGGGCCCTCCACTTCACAGCAGCACAAGTCACATTTCTTAGTAACTTTTGATACATTTGAGGACTAAACAATTTATTAGTTAAAATCGTCCGATTATGCAGCAGATGATGTATTATGTGGCAAATATGACAGAGCCATAATTATGTGGAAAACATTTGCAAACTAGGATATTTTGCCATTCATGTTTGAACTGCTCTTGTGGAAAAGGGAGGAGAAGTGCTGATGACAGAAACTCCATGGCTGGGAGACAGAAGGCTTGCGATTCCACTTTTCAGGATATTTGGGACATTATATGATTGGAAACGTATCCCACTTTGTGAATGTAATTTAATGTCAATAACTAATATTAAACCTTAAATAAACATGTGTAGCCATTGGTTAAATTAAATAACGTAATAAGCTGTAACCGGTTAGTGAAATAGGAAACAAATACTAAAAATTGGGATATTTTGCTCTTTCTGCCACACCTCTGACTCCGCCCACTGACCCAATCCATGGGTTATTCCCGCCCTCTGATTCTCCGCCCACAGTTCCCCTACTTTTTTCCCCCACTTCGACCACTGGGTGGTGGGCGCTGGGCAGCACTGTATGGGGGCGTCGCGACCGGGCCAGAGAAATGAATTAAAAGCAAAAGGGAGCAAAAGGGGCCTAAAGGGGCAAGGGGCAGCAGGGCTAGGCCCTGGCCCGGTTCCGCAGCGTGGTGGTTTTGTTTGTTGTGAGCAGGGGCGGAGCGAGGTGGTGGCAGGCCTCAGGCTCTAGGCCAGGTAGGCTCTGATTGATGACTCGAGGAGTGGCTATCCCGGACCCCAATCCTCCATGTAACTTAGCCAGCCATGAGCCATCATCACCCCTCAGAGGTCAAAACATGCTACATGCATCAACCTGGAATCCAGGAGGATCTCGAGGGCATGTGGTGAGCAGGGGGCAGGAGGAGGCGGAGAGCCTACGCTATATTTCGGCTAAAGCATCACTCGGGCCTTTTCCAGAACACATTAGAGAATACATACACAGCAAAACTAATTGGCAAAACGTACATTGCCTCACTCAGGGGAAACCTAACTGGTCTTCTGTTACTTTTTTTTTTTTTAATTATTATTATTATGGGCCTTTTTTTCCTCAATGAACTGAGAAATTCAGACACTTCCCTTTTCAAGAACTATTCAGTGAGTGCACCCTTATGGCAGAACAACTCACCCCAAAGGGCACCCAAATCTTGCAGTTGCACCAGACCGCTACAAAGAACAGTCATTCTGTATAAAAAGCAAACAAAAAATGCCTCAGCCCACACACAGCATTGCTGCAAACGGGTTAGCAAATGTTTAAAATAAATAAAGTGGGTGCTCACTGTCCCATATTGCTGCATTCACCTCAGAAGTGCAGTCACTGACCTATCACAGTTATTACACCCTGGCAGTGACGTGCTGCACCAAGAAAGGAAATCAGTCCTCTTTAGAAGTGTTACTTCTGGTCGCACTAAAGAGTAGCAGCTCTTTGCAAAAGTGTTGGTACAACAAGGGTTGAAGTACACATTGTTTTGTACACTTTTTACTCTGAACCTTTGCACAATTGTTTGAAGTTAAGTGCGTTTTTAAATGACTTTATGCTATTTTATATGAAGAATAAATTGGTTATATTTAAACTCATCTTTCGTGCTCGACATTTCATTTTTTAGTGTTCTCTGTAGGAATGTCTGTGATTTATGACTGGGTATCCTGGTGCTCCATAAGGTAATCATTTACTATGCTTTAAAAGTTAATACAATCTAATATGTAATGAAAAATGTGTTGAAAAATGCTTTGTTTTGGCCTTTCTGTCTCAAATTTTCTTGGGGGGACAACCCCCCAAACTCCCCCTAGTAGTGGTTGCTCACTGCGCTTGCTCGCTACACACCATGTGGGGGCTGGTCTCACTTTTACTTTGTTCTCTCTGATTCACTACTTGTGTCTATTTTTGGTGCTCTCTGAAAGAAGGTCTATGGGTACATATGACTTGGTGGGTAACCTGGTGCTCTTTAAGGTCATCATCTACTATTTACTGTGCTTTGAAAGTTGATACAATTGAATATGTAATGAAAAATGTGCTGTAAAATTCACCATTTTGGTCTGTCTTTTTCCAAAATTTTCTTGGGGGGAGAACCCCCCCCAAAGCCCCCTAGTAGCGGTCGGGCTCGCTCGCTGCGCTCGCTCGCTACGCGCCGGACGGCGGCTGGTCTGGCAAAATTTGCCAGGGCTGCTTCCAGTTCCGAGTCCGGCCCTGAATAAACACCTCAGACAGCAGTTATACATTGAGATAATTACATGAATTCACACGACAGACACCAGTTACACATAGCAATATTCAGATGAATGAACACCTCAGACAGCAGCTACACAGAGCGATAATTCGATGAATAAACACCTCAGACAGCAATTACACAGAGGGATAATTCAATAAATAAACACCTCAGACAGCAGTCACACATACCAATAATTAGATGAATAAACTCCTCAGACAGCAGTTACTCAGAGCAATAATTTGATGAATAAACACCTCAGACAGCAGTTACACATTGAGATAATTAGATGAATACACACGTCAGACACCAGTTACACAGAGCAATAATTAGAGGAATAAACACCTCAGGCCGCAGTTACACATTGAGATAATTAGTAACCCCGAGCGGAGACCTCGGCTCCGCCTGCGGAATATGCGGAGATTTGCCTACTCCGCATTCCGCGGAGAACGCGGAGTAGGCAAATCTCTGCACACTCCGCGGCGGAGCGGAGTTGGCCAGCCTCGCCTCCCACCCCCACTATTAACAATTGATTAAAACTTCAATAAAAAGACTTTAAACTAAATAAAACCACTTCCTGGCTGCGGCATCGCTGGGCTGCCCTCCTCCTCTTCATCACCGTCTCTGGGAAAACTGCGCATGAGCGCGCGCCCGCTCTTGCGCAGTTTTCGCAGAGACGGTGATGAGGAGGAGGAGGGCAGCCCGGGGACACCGCAGCCAAGGTAAATGGTTTTTATTTACTTTAAAGTTTTTTTTATTGAAGTTTTAATCAATTGTTAATAGGGAGGTGGGAGGCGGGTGGCGCAGCGGAGCTCCACGGAGTTCCACGGAGTTTGTTCTGAACTCCGTGGCCCTCTGCATAGCCCCGCTACGCCCACAATGCCCGGGGATAATTAGATGAATCCACATGTCAGACACCAGTAACACAGAGCAATAATCAGATGAATGAACACCTCAGACAGCAGTTACACACAGTAATATTTAGATGAATAAACACTTCGGCCAGCAGTTACACATGGCGATAATTACATAAATAAACACCTCAGACAGCAGTAACACACAGGGATAATTAGATAAATAAACACTTCAGACAGCAGTTACACATTGATATAATTAGATGAATAAACACCTCAGACAGCATTTACACAGTGCAATAATTAGATGAATAAACACTTCAGACAACAGTTACACAGAGGGATATTTAGATAAATAAACACCTCAGATAGCAGTTACACACAGCGATAAATAGATGAATAAACACCTCAGACAGCAGTTACACATGGCGATAATTAGATGAAAAAACACCTCAGACAACAGTTAGACATTGAGATAATTAGATGAATAAACACCTCAGACAACAGTTACACATGGCGATAATTAGATGAATAAACACCTCAGACAGCAATTTCACATAGAGATAACTAGATGAATAAACACCTCAGACAGCAGTTACGCACATCGATAATTAGATGAATAAACACCTCAGACAACAGTTACACAGGGCGATAAATAGATGAATAAACACCTCAGACAACAGTTACACATTGAGAAAATTAGATGAATAAACACCTCAGACAACCAGTTACACAGGGCGATAAATATATTAATAAACACCTCAGACAACAGTTACACATGGCAAGAATTAGATGAATAAACACCTCCGATAGCAGCTACACAGAGTAATAATTAGATGAATAAACACCTCAGAGAGCAGTTACACATTGAGATAATTAGATGAATAAACACCTCAGACAACAGTTACACATGGCGATAATTAGATGAATAAACGCCTCAGACACCAGTTACACAGAGCAATAATCAGATGAAAAAACACCTCAGACAGCATTTACACATTGAGATAATTAGATGAATAAACACCTCAGACACCAGTTACACAGGGCGATAAGAAGATGAATAAACACCTCAGACAGCAGTCACACATTGAGATAATTAGATGAATAAACACCTCAGACAACAGTTACACAGAGCGATAATAAGATTACTAAACACCTCAGACAGCAGTTACAAAGAGCAATAATTAAATGAATAAACACCTAAGACAGCAGTTACACATTGAGATAATTAGATGAATAAACACCTCAGACACCAGTTACACAGGGCGATAAATAGGTGAATAAACACCTCAGATAGCAGTCACACATTGAGATAATTAGATGAATAAACACCTCAGACAAAAGTTACACAGAGCGATAAATAGATGAATAAACACCTCAGACAGCAGTTACACATTGAGATAATTAGATGAATAAACACCTCAGACACCAGTTACACAGGGCGATAAGTAGATGAAGAAACACCTCAGACAGCAGTCACACATTGAGATAATTAGATGAATAAACACCTCAGACAACAGTTACTCAGAGCAATAATTAGATGAATAACACCTCAGACAGCAGTTACACATGGCGATAATTAGATTACTAAACACCTCAGACAACAGTTACAAAGAGCAATAATTAGATGAATAAACACCTAAGACAGCAGTTACACATTGAGATGATTAGATGAATAAACACCTCAGACACCAGTTACACAGGGCGATAAGTAGATGAATAAACACCTCAGACAGCAGTCACACATTGAGATAATTAGATGAATAAACACTCAGACAACAGTTACACAGAGCCATAAATAGATGAATAAACACCTCAGACAGCAGTTACACATTGAGATAATTAGATGAATAAACACCTCAGACACCAGTTACACAGGGCGATAAGTAGATGAATAAACACCTCAGACAGCAGTCACACATTGAGATAATTAGATGAATGAACACCTCAGACAACAGTTACTCAGAGCAATAAGTAGGAGAATAAACACCTCAGACAGCAGTTACACATTGAGATAATTAGATGAATAAACACCTCAGACACCAGTTACACAGGGCGATAAGTAGATGAATAAACACCTCAGACAGTAATCACACATTGAGATAATTAGATGAATAAACACCTCAGACAACAGTTACACAGAGCGATAATTAGATTACTAAACACCTCAGACAGCAGCTACACAGAGCGATAATTAGATGAATAAACACCTCAGACAGCAGTTACTCAGAGCAATAATTAGATGAATAAACACCTCAGACAGTAGTTACACAGAGCGATAATTAGATTACTAAACACCTCAGACAGCAGTTACAAAGTGCAATAATTAGATGAATAAACACCTAAGACAGCAGTTACATGGAGCGATAATTAGATGAAGAAACAACTCAGACAGTAGTTACACATGGCGATAATTAGATGAACAAATACCTCAGACAGCAGTCACACATACCAATAATTAGATGAATAAACTCCTCAGACAGCAGTTACACATTGAGATAACTAGATGAATAAACACCTCAGACAGCAGTTACTCGGAGCGATAATTAGATGAATAAACACCTCAGACAGCAGTTACACAGAGCTATAATTAGATGAATAAACACCTCAGACAGCAGTCACACATACCAATAATTAGATGAATAAACTCCTCAGACAGCAGTTACTCAGAGCAATAATTAGATGAATAAACACCTCAGACATCAGTTACTCAGAGCAATAATTAGATGAATAAACACCTCAGACAGCAGTTACACATTGAGATAATTAGATGACTACACCTGTCAGACACCAGTTACACAGAGCGATAATTAGATGAATAAACACCTCAGACAGCAGTTACACATTGAGATAATTAAATGAATAAACACCTCAGACAGCAGCTACACAGAGCGATAATTAGACGAATAAACACCACAGACAGCAGTTACACATTGAGATAATTAGATGACTACACCTGTCAGACACCAGATACACAGAGCAATAATCAGATGAATAAACACCTCAGACAGCAGTTACAGACATCGATAATTAGATGAATAAACACCTCAGACAACAGTTACACAGGGCGATAAATAGATGAATACACACCTCAGACAGCAGTTACACATTGAGATAATTAGATGAATAAACGCCTCAGACACCAGTTACAAAGAGCAATAATTATATGAATAAACACCTCAGACAGCAGTTACACATTGAGATAACTAGATGAATAAACACCTCAGACAGCAGTTACACAGAGCAATAATCAGATGAAAAAACACCTCAGACAGCAGTAACACAGAGCGATAATTAGGTGAATAAACACCTCAGACAGCAGTTACTCAGAGCAATAATTAGATGACTAAACACCTCAGACAGCAGTTACACATTGAGATAATTAGATGAATAAATACCTCAGACACCAGTTACATAGAGTGATAAGTAGATGAATAAACACCTCAGACAGCAGTTACACATTGAGATAATTAGATGAATAAACACTTCAGACACCAGTTACACAGGGCGATAAGTAGATGAATAAACACCTCAGACAGCAGTCACACATTGAGATAATTAGATGAATAAACACCTCAGACAACAGTTACACAGAGCGATAATAAGATTACTAAACACCTCAGACAGCAGTTACAAAGAGCAATAATTAAATGAATAAACACCTAAGACAGCAGTTACACATTGAGATAATTAGATGAATAAACACCTCAGACACCAGTTACACAGGGCGATAAATAGGTGAATAAACACCTCAGATAGCAGTCACACATTGAGATAATTAGATGAATAAACACCTCAGACAAAAGTTACACAGAGCGATAAATAGATGAATAAACACCTCAGACAGCAGTTACACATTGAGATAATTAGATGAATAAACACCTCAGACACCAGTTACACAGGGCGATAAGTAGATGAAGAAACACCTCAGACAGCAGTCACACATTGAGATAATTAGATGAATAAACACCTCAGACAACAGTTACTCAGAGCAATAATTAGATGAATAACACCTCAGACAGCAGTTACACATGGCGATAATTAGATTACTAAACACCTCAGACAGCAGTTACAAAGAGCAATAATTAGATGAATAAACACCTAAGACAGCAGTTACACATTGAGATGATTAGATGAATAAACACCTCAGACACCAGTTACACAGGGCGATAAGTAGATTAATAAACACCTCAGACAGCAGTCACACATTGAGATAATTAGATGAATAAACACCTCAGACAACAGTTACACAGAGCCATAAATAGATGAATAAACACCTCAGACAGCAGTTACACATTGAGATAATTAGATGAATAAACACCTCAGACACCAGTTACACAGGGCGATAAGTAGATGAATAAACACCTCAGACAGCAGTCACACATTGAGATAATTAGATGAATGAACACCTCAGACAACAGTTACTCAGAGCAATAAGTAGGAGAATAAACACCTCAGACAGCAGTTACACATTGAGATAATTAGATGAATAAACACCTCAGACACCAGTTACACAGGGCGATAAGTAGATGAATAAACACCTCAGACAGTAATCACACATTGAGATAATTAGATGAATAAACACCTCAGACAACAGTTACACAGAGCGATAATTAGATTACTAAACACCTCAGACAGCAGCTACACAGAGCGATAATTAGATGAATAAACACCTCAGACAGCAGTTACTCAGAGCAATAATTAGATGAATAAACACCTCAGACAGTAGTTACACAGAGCGATAATTAGATTACTAAACACGTCATACAGCAGTTACAAAGTGCAATAATTAGATGAATAAACACCTAAGACAGCAGTTACATGGATCGATAATTAGATGAAGAAACAACTCAGACAGTAGTTACACATGGCGATAATTAGATGAACAAATACCTCAGACAGCAGTCACACATACCAATAATTAGATGAATAAACTCCTCAGACAGCAGTTACACATTGAGATAACTAGATGAATAAACACCTCAGACAGCAGTTACTCGGAGCGATAATTAGATGAATAAACACCTCAGACAGCAGTTACACAGAGCTATAATTAGATGAATAAACACCTCAGACAGCAGTCACACATACCAATAATTAAATGAATAAACTCCTCAGACAGCAGTTACTCAGAGCAATAATTAGATGAATAAACACCTCAGACATCAGTTACTCAGAGCAATAATTAGATGAATAAACACCTCAGACAGCAGTTACACATTGAGATAATTAGATGACTACACCTGTCAGACACCAGTTACACAGAGCGATAATTAGATGAATAAACACCTCAGACAGCAGTTACACATTGAGATAATTAAATGAATAAACACCTCAGACAGCAGCTACACAGAGCGATAATTAGATGAATAAACACCACAGACTGCAGTTACACATTGAGATAATTAGATGACTACACCTGTCAGACACCAGATACACAGAGCAATAATCAGATGAATAAACACCTCAGACAGCAGTTACAGACATCGATAATTAGATGAATAAACACCTCAGACAACAGTTACACAGGGCGATAAATAGATGAATAAACACCTCAGACAGCAGTTACACATTGAGATAATTAGATGAATAAACGCCTCAGACACCAGTTACAAAGAGCAATAATTATATGAATAAACACCTCAGACAGCAGTTACACATTGAGATAACTAGATGAATAAACACCTCAGACAGCAGTTACACAGAGCAATAATCAGATGAAAAAACACCTCAGACAGCAGTAACACAGAGCGATAATTAGGTGAATAAACACCTCAGACAGCAGTTACTCAGAGCAATAATTAGATGACTAAACACCTCAGACAGCAGTTACACATTGAGATAATTAGATGAATAAATACCTCAGACACCAGTTACATAGAGTGATAAGTAGATGAATAAACACCTCAGACAGCAGTTACACATTGAGATAATTAGATGAATAAACACTTCGGACACCAGTTACACAGGGCGATAAATAGATGAATAAACACGTCAGACAGCAGTTACACATTGAAAAAATTAAATGAATAAACACCTCAGACAACAGTTACACAGAGCGATAATTAGATGAATAAACGCCTCAGACAACAGTTACACAGAGCGATAATTAGATGAATAAACACATCAGACAACAGTTACACAGAGCGATAATAAGATGAATAAACACCTCAGACAACAGTTACACAGAGCGATAATTAGATGAATAAACGCCTCAGACAACAGTTACACAGAGCGATAATTAGATGAATAAACACCTCAGAAAACAGTTACACAGAGCAATAATAAGATTACTAAACACCTCAGACAGCAGTTACATGGAGCGATAATTAGATTACTAAACAACTCATACAGCAGTTACACATGGCGATAATTAGATGAACAAACACCTCAGACAGCAGTCACACATACCAATAATTAGATGAATAAACTCCTCAGACAGCAGTTACACATTGAGATAACTAGATGAATAAACACCTCAGACAGCAGTTACTCAGAGCAATAATTAGATGAATAAACACCTCTGATAGCAGTTACACAGAGCGATAATTAGATGAATAAACACCTCAGACAACAGTTACTCAGAGCAATAATTAGATGAATACACACCTCAGACAGCAGTTACACTTTGAGATAATTAGATGAATAAACACCTCAGACAACAGTTACACAGAGCGATAATTAGATTACTAAACACCTCAGACAGCAGTTACACAGAGCAATAATTAGATGAATAAACACCTCAGACAGCAGTTACATGAAGCGATAATTAGATGAAGAAACAACTCAGACAGCAGTTACTCAGAGCAATAATTAGATGAATAAACACCTCAGACAGCACTTACACATTGAGATAATTAGATGAATAAACACCTCATACACATAGCGATAATTAGATGAATAAACACCTCAGACAACAGTTACACAGAGCGATAATTAGATTACTAAACACCTCAGACAGCAGTTACTCAGAGCAATAATTAGATAAATAAACACCTCAGACAGCAGTTACACATAGAGATAATTAGATGAATAAACACCTCAGATAACAGTTACATAGAGCGATACTTAGATGAATAAACACCTCAGACAACAGTTACACAGAGCGATAAGTAGATGAATAAACACCTCAGACAGCAGTCACACATTGAGATAATTAGATGAATAAACACCTCAGACAACAGTTACACAGAGCCATAAATAGATGAATAAACACCTCAGACAGCAGTTACACATTGAGATAATTAGATGAATAAACACCTCAGACACCAGTTACACAGGGCAATAAGTAGATGAATAAACACCTCAGACAGCAGTCACACATTGAGATAATTAGATGAATGAACACCTCAGACAACAGTTACTCAGAGCAATAAGTAGGAGAATAAACACCTCAGACAGCAGTTACACATTGAGATAATTAGATGAATAAACACCTCAGACACCAGTTACACAGGGCGATAAGTAGATGAATAAACACCTCAGACAGTAATCACACATTGAGATAATTAGATGAATAAACACCTCAGACAACAGTTACACAGAGCGATAATTAGATTACTAAACACCTCAGACAGCAGCTACACAGAGCGATAATTAGATGAATAAACACCTCAGACAGCAGTTACTCAGGGCGATAAGTAGATGAATAAACACCTAAGACAGCAGTTACATGGAGCGATAATTAGATGAAGAAACAACTCAGACAGTAGTTACACATGGCGATAATTAGATGAACAAACACCTCAGACAGCAGTCACACATACCAATAATTAGATGAATAAACTCCTCAGACAGCAGTTACACATTGAGATAACTAGATGAATAAACACCTCAGACAGCAGTTACTCGGAGCGATAATTAGATGAATAAACACCTCAGACAGCAGTTACACAGAGCTATAATTAGATGAATAAACACCTCAGACAGCAGTCACACATACCAATAATTAGATGAATAAACTCCTCAGACAGCAGTTAATCAGAGCAATAATTAGATGAATAAACACCTCAGACATCAGTTACTCAGAGCAATAATTAGATGAATAAACACCTCAGACAGCAGTTACACATTGAGATAACTAGATGAATAAACACCTCAGACAGCAGTTACACAGAGCAATAATCAGATGAAAAAACACCTCAGACAGCAGTAACACAGAGCGATAATTAGGTGAATAAACACCTCAGACAGCAGTTACTCAGAGCAATAATTAGATGACTAAACACCTCAGACAGCAGTTACACATTGAGATAATTAGATGAATAAATACCTCAGACACCAGTTACATTGAGTGATAAGTAGATGAATAAACACCTCAGACAGCAGTTACACATTGTGATAATTAGATGAATAAACACTTCAGACACCAGTTACACAGGGCGATAAGTAGATGAATAAACACCTCAGACAGCAGTCACACATTGAGATAATTAGATGAATAAACACCTCAGACAACAGTTACACAGAGCGATAATAAGATTACTAAACACCTCAGACAGCAGTTACAAAGAGCAATAATTAAATGAATAAACACCTAAGACAGCAGTTACACATTGAGATAATTAGATGAATAAACACCTCAGACACCAGTTACACAGGGCGATAAATAGGTGAATAAACACCTCAGTTAGCAGTCACACATTGAGCTAATTAGATGAATAAACACCTCAGACAAAAGTTACACAGAACGATAAATAGATGAATAAACACCTCAGACAGCAGTTACACATTGAGATAATTAGATGAATAAACACCTCAGACACCAGTTACACAGGGCGATAAGTAGATGAAGAAACACCTCAGACAGCAGTCACACATTGAGATAATTAGATGAATAAACACCTCAGACAACAGTTACTCAGAGCAATAATTAGATGAATAACACCTCAGACAGCAGTTACACATGGCGATAATTAGATTACTAAACACCTCAGACAGCAGTTACAAAGAGCAATAATTAGATGAATAAACACCTAAGACAGCAGTTACACATTGAGATGATTAGATGAATAAACACCTCAGACACCAGTTACACAGGGCGATAAGTAGATGAATAAACACCTCAGACAGCAGTCACACATTGAGATAATTAGATGAATAAACACCTCAGACAACAGTTACACAGAGCCATAAATAGATGAATAAACACCTCAGACAGCAGTTACACATTGAGATAATTAGATGAATAAACACCTCAGACACCAGTTACACAGGGCGATAAGTAGATGAATAAACACCTCAGACAGCAGTCACACATTGAGATAATTAGATGAATGAACACCTCAGACAACAGTTACTCAGAGCAATAAGTAGGAGAATAAACACCTCAGACAGCAGTTACACATTGAGATAATTAGATGAATAAACACCTCAGACACCAGTTACACAGGGCGATAAGTAGATGAATAAATACCTCAGACAGTAATCACACATTGAGATAATTAGATGAATAAACACCTCAGACAACAGTTACACAGAGCGATAATTAGATTACTAAACACCTCAGACAGCAGCTACACAGAGCGATAATTAGATGAATACACACCTCAGACAGCAGTTACTCAGAGCAATAATTAGATGAATAAACACCTCAGACAGTAGTTACACAGAGCGATAATTAGATTACTAAACACCTCAGACAGCAGTTACAAAGTGCAATAATTAGATGAATAAACACCTAAGACAGCAGTTACTCAGAGCAATAATTAGATGAATAAACACCTCAGACAGCAGTTACACATTGAGATAATTAGATGACTACACCTGTCAGACACCAGTTACACAGAGCGATAATTAGATGAATAAACACCTCAGACAGCAGTTACACATTGAGATAATTAAATGAATAAACACCTCAGACAGCAGCTACACAGAGCGATAATTAGATGAATAAACACCACAGACTGCAGTTACACATTGAGATAATTAGATGACTACACCTGTCAGACACCAGATACACAGAGCAATAATCAGATGAATAAACACCTCAGACAGCAGTTACAGACATCGATAATTAGATGAATAAACACCTCAGACAACAGTTACACAGAGCGATAAATAGATGAATAAACACCTCAGACAGCAGTTACACATTGAGATAATTAGATGAATAAACGCCTCAGACACCAGTTACAAAGAGCAATAATTATATGAATAAACACCTCAGACAGCAGTTACACATTGAGATAACTAGATGAATAAACACCTCAGACAGCAGTTACACAGAGCAATAATCAGATGAAAAAACACCTCAGACAGCAGTAACACAGAGCGATAATTAGGTGAATAAACACCTCAGACAGCAGTTACTCAGAGCAATAATTAGATGACTAAACACCTCAGACAGCAGTTACACATTGAGATAATTAGATGAATAAATACCTCAGACACCAGTTACATAGAGTGATAAGTAGATGAATAAACACCTCAGACAGCAGTTACACATTGAGATAATTAGATGAATAAACACTTCGGACACCAGTTACACAGGGCGATAAATAGATGAATAAACACGTCAGACAGCAGTTACACATTGAAAAAATTAAATGAATAAACACCTCAGACAACAGTTACACAGAGCGATAATTAGATGAATAAACGCCTCAGACAACAGTTACACAGAGCGATAATTAGATGAATAAACACCTCTGATAGCAGTTACACAGAGCGATAAGTAGATGAATAAACACCTCAGACAACAGTTACACAGAGCGATAATAAGATGAATAAACACCTCAGACAACAGTTACACAGAGCGATAATTAGATGAATAAACGCCTCAGACAACAGTTACACAGAGCGATAATTAGATGAATAAACACCTCAGAAAACAGTTACACAGAGCAATAATAAGATTACTAAACACCTCAGACAGCAGTTACATGGAGCGATAATTAGATTACTAAACAACTCATACAGCAGTTACACATGGCGATAATTAGATGAACAAACACCTCAGACAGCAGTCACACATACCAATAATTAGATGAATAAACTCCTCAGACAGCAGTTACACATTGAGATAACTAGATGAATAAACACCTCAGACAGCAGTTACTCAGAGCAATAATTAGATGAATAAACACCTCTGATAGCAGTTACACAGAGCGATAATTAGATGAATAAACACCTCAGACAACAGTTACTCAGAGCAATAATTAGATGAATATACACCTCAGACAGCAGTTACACTTTGAGATAATTAGATGAATAAACACCTCAGACAACAGTTACACAGAGCGATAATTAGATTACTAAACACCTCAGACAGCAGTTACACAGAGCAATAATTAGATGAATAAACACCTCAGACAGCAGTTACATGAAGCGATAATTAGATGAAGAAACAACTCAGACAGCAGTTACTCAGAGCAATAATTAGATGAATAAACACCTCAGACAGCACTTACACATTGAGATAATTAGATGAATAAACACCTCATACACATAGCGATAATTAGATGAATAAACACCTCAGACAACAGTTACACAGAGCGATAATTAGATTACTAAACACCTCAGACAGCAGTTACTCAGAGCAATAATTAGATAAATAAACACCTCAGACAGCAGTTACACATAGAGATAATTAGATGAATAAACACCTCAGATAACAGTTACATAGAGCGATACTTAGATGAATAAACACCTCAGACAACAGTTACACAGAGCGATAAGTAGATGAATAAACACCTCAGACAGCAGTCACACATTGAGATAATTAGATGAATAAACACCTCAGACAACAGTTACACAGAGCCATAAATAGATGAATAAACACCTCAGACAGCAGTTACACATTGAGATAATTAGATGAATAAACACCTCAGACACCAGTTACACAGGGCAATAAGTAGATGAATAAACACCTCAGACAGCAGTCACACATTGAGATAATTAGATGAATGAACACCTCAGACAACAGTTACTCAGAGCAATAAGTAGGAGAATAAACACCTCAGACAGCAGTTACACATTGAGATAATTAGATGAATAAACACCTCAGACACCAGTTACACAGGGCGATAAGTAGATGAATAAACACCTCAGACAGTAATCACACATTGAGATAATTAGATGAATAAACACCTCAGACAACAGTTACACAGAGCGATAATTAGATTACTAAACACCTCAGACAGCAGCTACACAGAGCGATAATTAGATGAATAAACACCTCAGACAGCAGTTACTCAGGGCGATAAGTAGATGAATAAACACCTAAGACAGCAGTTACATGGAGCGATAATTAGATGAAGAAACAACTCAGACAGTAGTTACACATGGCGATAATTAGATGAACAAACACCTCAGACAGCAGTCACACATACCAATAATTAGATGAAGAAACTCCTCAGACAGCAGTTACACATTGAGATAACTAGATGAATAAACACCTCAGACAGCAGTTACTCGGAGCGATAATTAGATGAATAAACACCTCAGACAGCAGTTACACAGAGCTATAATTAGATGAATAAACACCTCAGACAGCAGTCACACATACCAATAATTAGATGAATAAACTCCTCAGACAGCAGTTAATCAGAGCAATAATTAGATGAATAAACACCTCAGACATCAGTTACTCAGAGCAATAATTAGATGAATAAACACCTCAGACAGCAGTTACACATTGAGATAACTAGATGAATAAACACCTCAGACAGCAGTTACACAGAGCAATAATCAGATGAAAAAACACCTCAGACAGCAGTAACACAGAGCGATAATTAGGTGAATAAACACCTCAGACAGCAGTTACTCAGAGCAATAATTAGATGACTAAACACCTCAGACAGCAGTTACACATTGAGATAATTAGATGAATAAATACCTCAGACACCAGTTACATAGAGTGATAAGTAGATGAATAAACACCTCAGACAGCAGTTACACATTGTGATAATTAGATGAATAAACACTTCAGACACCAGTTACACAGGGCGATAAGTAGATGAATAAACACCTCAGACAGCAGTCACACATTGAGATAATTAGATGAATAAACACCTCAGACAACAGTTACACAGAGCGATAATAAGATTACTAAACACCTCAGACAGCAGTTACAAAGAGCAATAATTAAATGAATAAACACCTCAGACACCAGTTACACAGGGCGATAAATAGGTGAATAAACACCTCAGTTAGCAGTCACACATTGAGCTAATTAGATGAATAAACACCTCAGACAAAAGTTACACAGAACGATAAATAGATGAATAAACACCTCAGACAGCAGTTACACATTGAGATAATTAGATGAATAAACACCTCAGACACCAGTTACACAGGGCGATAAGTAGATGAAGAAACACCTCAGACAGCAGTCACACATTGAGATAATTAGATGAATAAACACCTCAGACAACAGTTACTCAGAGCAATAATTAGATGAATAACACCTCAGACAGCAGTTACACATGGCGATAATTAGATTACTAAACACCTCAGACAGCAGTTACAAAGAGCAATAATTAGATGAATAAACACCTAAGACAGCAGTTACACATTGAGATGATTAGATGAATAAACACCTCAGACACCAGTTACACAGGGCGATAAGTAGATGAATAAACACCTCAGACAGCAGTCACACATTGAGATAATTAGATGAATAAACACCTCAGACAACAGTTACTCAGAGCAATAAGTAGGAGAATAAACACCTCAGACAGCAGTTACACATTGAGATAATTAGATGAATAAACACCTCAGACACCAGTTACACAGGGCGATAAGTAGATGAATAAATACCTCAGACAGTAATCACACATTGAGATAATTAGATGAATAAACACCTCAGACAACAGTTACACAAAGCGATAATTAGATTACTAAACACCTCAGACAGCAGCTACACAGAGCGATAATTAGATGAATAAACACCTCAGACAGCAGTTACTCAGAGCAATAATTAGATGAATAAACACCTCAGACAGTAGTTACACAGAGCGATAATTAGATTACTAAACACCTCAGACAGCAGTTACAAAGTGCAATAATTAGATGATATAAACACCTAAGACAGCAGTTACATGGAGCGATAATTAGATGAAGAAACAACTCAGACAGTAGTTACACATGGCGATAATTAGATGAATAAACTCCTCAGACAGCAGTTACACATTGAGATAACTAGATGAATAAACACCTCAGACAGCAGTTACTCGGAGCGATAATTAGATGAATAAACACCTCAGACAGCAGTTACACAGACCTATAATTAGATGAATAAACACCTCAGACAGCAGTTACACATTGAGATAATTAGATGACTAGACCTGTCAGACACCAGTTACACAGAGCGATAATTAGATGAATAAACACCTCAGACAGCAGTTACACATTGAGATAATTAAATGAATAAACACCTCAGACAGCAGCTACACAGAGCGATAATTAGATGAATAAACACCACAGACAGCAGTTACACATTGAGATAATTAGATGACTACACCTGTCAGACACCAGATACACAGAGCAATAATCAGATGAATAAACACCTCAGACAGCAGTTACAGACATCGATAATTAGATGAATAAACACCTCAGACAACAGTTATACAGGGCGATAAATAGATGAATAAACACCTCAGACAGCAGTTACACATTGAGATAATTAGATGAATAAACGCCTCAGACACCAGTTACAAAGAGCAATAATTATATGAATAAACACCTCAGACAGCAGTTACACATTGAGATAACTAGATGAATAAACACCTCAGACAGCAGTTACACAGAGCAATAATTAGATGAATAAACACCTCTGATAGCAGTTACACAGAGCGATAATTAGATGAATAAACACCTCAGACAACAGTTACTCAGAGCAATAATCAGATGAAAAAACACCTCAGACAGCAGTAACACAGAGCGATAATTAGGTGAATAAACACCTCAGACAGCAGTTACTCAGAGCAATAATTAGATGACTAAACACCTCAGACAGCAGTTACACATTGAGATAATTAGATGAATAAATACCTCAGACACCAGTTACATAGAGTGATAAGTAGATGAATAAACACCTCAGACAGCAGTTACACATTGAGATAATTAGATGAATAAACACTTCAGACACCAGTTACACAGGGCGATAAATAGATGAATAAACACGTCAGACAGCAGTTACACATTGAAAAAATTAAATGAATAAACACCTCAGACAACAGTTACACAGAGCGATAATTAGATGAATAAACGCCTCAGACAACAGTTACACAGAGCGATAATTAGATGAATAAACACCTCTGATAGCAGTTACACAGAGCGATAAGTAGATGAATAAACACCTCAGACAACAGTTACACAGAGCGATAATAAGATGAATAAACACCTCAGACAACAGTTACACAGAGCGATAATTAGATGAATAAACGCCTCAGACAACAGTTACACAGAGCGATAATTAGATGAATAAACACCTCAGAAAACAGTTACACAGAGCGATAATAAGATTACTAAACACCTCAGACAGCAGTTACATGGAGCGATAATTAGATTACTAAACAACTCATACAGCAGTTACACATGGCGATAATTAGATGAACAAACACCTCAGACAGCAGTCACACATACCAATAATTAGATGAATAAACTCCTCAGACAGCAGTTACACAGAGCGATAATTAGATGAATAAACACCTCTGATAGCAGTTACTCAGAGCAATAATTAGATGAATACACACCTCAGACAGCAGTTACACTTTGAGATAATTAGATGAATAAACACCTCAGACAACAGTTACACAGAGCGATAATTAGATTACTAAACACCTCAGACAGCAGTTACACAGAGCAATAATTAGATGAATAAACACCTCAGACAGCAGTTACATGAAGCGATAATTAGATGAAGAAACAACTCAGACAGCAGTTACTCAGAGCAATAATTAGATGAATAAACACCTCAGACAGCACTTACACATTGAGATAATTAGATGAATAAACACCTCATACACATAGCGATAATTAGATGAATAAACACCTCAGACAACAGTTACACAGAGCGATAATTAGATTACTAAACACCTCAGACAGCAGTTACACATAGAGATAATTAGATGAATAAACACCTCAGATAACAGTTACATAGAGCGATACTTAGATGAATAAACACCTCAGACAACAGTTACACAGAGCGATAATTAGATGAATTAACACCTCTGATAGCAGTTACACAGAGCAATAATTAGAGGAATAAACACCTCAGACAGCTGTTACACAAATCAATAATTAGATGAATAAACATCTCGGACAGCAGATACACCGAGCAAATAAATACCTCAGACAGCAGTTACACAGAGCGATAATTAGATGAGTAAACACCTCTTTGAAGATCGGTTTGTGCATGCCGGTTGCAAGGGTAGAGACAGAAGTCTAAAATACCCGGTGCCTCATTTATGAGGTGTTGCCATAGGGCAGCGCTGCAGGCCTTCTCGCTGCGCTACCCTACGCCAAAAGAAAAGGCAAGGAATGCGCCGTATCTATGAGATACGGTGCATTTGTGTTCTTCTCCCCTGTGCTGGCCCCTAATGGGCTGCCGTGCGCCAACACAGGCACCTTTGAACTATGGTGCAAGGGTGCCTGCATTGCGGGGATGATTATTTTTGTGCAGGAAGGGAAACCTTCCTTCACAAAAACAATCACAAGAGGCATTTTCCTCTTTCTAAGTATGCAGCAGAATGCAGCACACATAGGAAAAGGAAAAACAAGAAGAAATGTAGAAATTTCTCCTCTTTGTGCCTCCCTTATGCCTCCCCAGGGTGCTGCCTCAGATTTACGATTTCTTGTAAATCTGGGGCAGTGTCAAAAAGCCATGGATGCTGCCGGGAACGTCCCCAGCAACACCCGTTGTATGCCCCGTTAATGCAGAAAACTGTGTTAAAGGTAACAATTTTTATGAGCCTTGACCCTTCTCTGTGCTTTTGAACAATATTTATGAGGCCGCATTAAGGCAAAAAAAGTGGCTTACTGCTGCCTGATAAATATTGAGCAGTATCCTGCGCCATGGAACTGCACAAAAAGTGACGTTCTGGCGGTGCAAGGGGCCTCATAAATGAGGCATTAAGATGCTTCCAAGCTGTGGTGATGGCCTGGTGACACTAGGACCTTGTTGGACCGGCTTTGTTATTACAGACGTTGGGGGATCGGAAATGGAGATGATCTTGGTAAACAATCTGGTCTGAGACTTACCCCCCTTCTGAACTGGCATTACTGGGTTTATACAAAAATAGAAATTTATATCGGGGCCACCACTCTTGACATTTAGGAATGTTCGTGTTATAGTGGCTGTGACTACCCCATATATCTCCTTGAATAGAAGAAATCTTTCTAGTCCTACAAATATATCCCTGTTTGTCCTACTGATTTTATTATCTACTGGCGGTCGCCAGTAGATAGTTATAGTTAGGACCTATTTTCCATAGGAAATCTGCAACATTCTATTTGCAATAACGTTGGCGCCGGTTGACGAATCTTCGCGAAAGCTTCCAACTTGTTGGGGCGCCCCGGTCCGCTCCTATCCTGAAAGTCTCTGGGTGATTTGTCAAGCGGGGGCCGAGAAAAAAGGGGGGTCCCAAAACGCGTTTTCCCCATTAATTTTTCCATAGGAACCTTTAGTCGCAGCTACAGCCCGAACTGCTGAACGCAATTACACCAAATTTGGCAAAGAGGTAGCCCTTGGTTCAGCGTCGTGCCTTTTGCTTAAATGGTGTAAATCCGTTCAGTAGTTCCTGAGAAAATCAAAAGTAAAGTCACATATATATCTATGGCCGAGTAGGGTCCGCGTACCCTCCCGATCACGAGCTGCATGCTAATTGGCTGTCAAGTGGCTGTCAACACTCCAAATCAGGAAGTGTTGGCAGCCATTTTGTCCCTCGGTAGAACCGAGGGACAGAAACAAGTGCGCAAAGCACAAAAAGGGGGCAGGGTAGAAACACCCTGACCCCTAGGTCTGGTCAGGGGTCCCACAAGGACCCCTGGGCAGAAAAGCATTTTTTTTTTTTTGAACCGCGGGATGCGCTTAGCGTGCGCGGATCCCACCGAGAAAAAAAAAAGAAACAAGTGCGCAAAACGCACAAAGGGGCAGGGTAGAAACACCCTGATTCCCTAGGTCTGCTCAGGGGTCCCACAAGGACCCCTGGGCAGAAAAAAGCATTTAAAAAAAAAATCGGCGGGATGCGCTTAGGGTGCGCGGATCCCGCCGAAAAAAAAAACAAAGCGCGGTCTCCGCGCTCGTTGTTAATTGGCCCCGGGTGGGCCAAGTCCTAGGGGCATGCAGGGGGTTATTTATAATATGTGGGGGCCTCTAAGGCCCCCCCAAGCCCCGGGGACCGCCACCCCCCCCGGGCTTTAAAAATAAATGGTGCGGGAGGGCTCTCGGCCCTCCCGCAGCCCCGGGGACCGCCACCCCCCGGGGCTTCTTTTTTAAAAATTTTATGACCTGTGTGGGGGGGGCTCCAGTCCCCCCACACGCCCTGGGGACCGCCACCTCCCGGGGCACTAACAAATTTAAAATGGGGGTCCGTTTTGGACCCCCGAAGCCCCGGGGACCACCACCTCCCCGGGGCTGTGCAATTCAAGGGAGGGGGGCCGCGCGGCCCCCCTCCTGGAGCCTGTGATGGCCCTGGGGACCGCCACCCCCCAGGGCCGGCTCCTGCAGTGTCCCGGGGTGCCTACCCCCGGGACACTGTAGTTTGCTATGGCAGGACGGGAGCCTCGCGGCTCCCGTCCTGCCATAGCAAACTGCTTTGGTTTTTGGAAGAGAGAGCAGGAAACCTGCTCTCCCTTCCAAAAACCAAAGATGATTGCTTTTCCACACGGGGAGCTGCATACACCAAAAGGAGTAGAAGGGCGATAAAATATCTCTAGGTGTGGTGGCACTTGCTATGTGTCCAAATACTGCCCTCACTCACACAATTGTGTGACATGCTTCATCATAGGGCTGCTTTAAAACACCCCAGCGCAACCCAACACCTGGGGTGGAGCAACAGGGTAGGGGAAGACAAGACACAACACATAAAAGCAAAATATATAAATTGACTGGTATCACTGGAAGTGGAAGTGCAGTGTGAATAAAAACTAGCTCGGAGATGTCGCTATGCGTAAATTTTATTCCTGGACCCTCCGGCCAGAATTAAAACCGTGAAGGATGGTGGTGACTGGAAGAGATTATGAGCTCCTTACACCCCTCCTTACTGACAATTTGTCGACATGTTTCAGCCGTTACTATGTGCCCATAGTCCAGGGTCACCACGGCCTTCGTCAGGACCTTACTGGTCCCAGGATCTAGGTCACCTCATTTTCTGAAGTGAGGTCCCCCCCCTTCTTTTTAACATATATATTACGCCCTTGGTTCAACTGGCGGAGGATCTGGGGGCCAAAATTATTGCATACGCCAATGATACTCAGCTTTTGTTCACTTGGGGAAAATCTGAGTGTTCCACTTCCTCTGCAAAAAATTGTTTGACAGCAGTTTTTCATTGGCTGGCCTCTACTCAACTTAAATGCAATGAGGACAAATCTGAAATCCTCCTCTATGGAAGCTTCCCCCCTCAGTTTAGAGAAGCACTTTGGCCGGCTGATTATTCTTTGCCGGCCTCAACGGGGCAACCCGCCAAGAATCTGGGGATCTGGTTTGAAGAGAATCTCTCTTTCTCCACCCAGATCAAGAGGCTTGCCGGGAACTGTTTCGGGATACTCAAATCCCTTAGGAAATTTTTACCACTTCTTCCTAAGGCTGCTAAAGAAATGGTCACCCGAGCCCTAATTCTTTTGCGTATAGATTATGTCAATGCTTTGTACATTGGCTTACCGGGCTACTTGCTCAACAAACTACAGGAAGTCCAGAATGCGGCGGGCAGGCTTCTTTTTAACATCCCCATCCGAAGCAGTGTAAGACAGCATCTTCGTATACTTCACTGGCTGCCCGTGGCCGAACGAGTTAAGTTCAAAGCCTTGGTCATGGCGCACCGTGCCTTGTATGCTTCCGGTCCTATCTATTTGTGGGAACGTTTTATGTTCTACACCACAGCTAGACAACTGAGCTCTGCTTCTCAACTCCTAGCTCATGTTCCCCACTTTCGCCTGCAAAGGATGGGTGGCAGCTCCCATGCCTTGAGGGCCGCTCTGGCTTGAATTCACTTCCTTTCGATCTCTGCAGCATTCAGGACCCCACTCTTTTAAAAAAAAATCTGAAAACATTCCTTTTCATTTAATCAGTTTCCCCTCACTCCTCAAGGTTTGCACCGGGACCCTCCTCGGAGTATCTGTGAGCGATACAAATTCAAATAACAGAACATAACATAGTGCCAGAACAAATTATTCCTGCACCGAGGTATCCCCTAAATAGCACTCTCCCGTAGAGAAGGCTGACACATGTCAACAAATTGGCAGTAAGGAGGGGTGTAAGGAGCTCATAATCTCTTCCAGTCACCACCATCCTTCACGTTTTTAATCCTGGCTGGAGGGTCCAGGAATAAACTTTACGCATAGCAACACCTCCGAGCTAGTTTTAATTCACACTGCACTTCCACTTCCGGTGATCCCAGTCAATCTATATATTTTGCTTTTATGTGTTGTGTCTTGTCTTCCTCTCCCCTATTGCTCCACCCCAGGTGTTGGGTTGTGCAGGGGTGTTTTGAAGCGGCCCTATGATGAAGCATGTCACACAATTGTGTGAGTGAGGGCAGTATTTGGACACATAACACGTGCCACCACACCTAGAGATATTTTGTCACCCGCTACTCCCCTTGGTGTGTTTAAGTTGTTCCATTGAAGGGACAACACTGATTTTCTTGAGCTCCCTGGTTGCTCCAGGCCTGCCCTGACTCCCCTTGCTGTGGTAAGTCCCCTGGTCCATGCTAGACTAGACTGTGACCTTCCTCGACCTTCTTCGTGGGTTGCCGCTGCCAAGGCTTGTTGGTGCTCCAGCCGGACACCGACCCCTCAGCACTCAACATAATTCGTGGGAAAGCTCACGCCCGGCTCCTGGTCATCCTCGACATCTCCTGGACCCCGTGGCTGCAGAGTCAAGGTCTCCTCTTCGCACCTGAAGCACCCGACATCGGTGGGCATTCGTCTACTGAGCCCCTGGTCACTCCTGAGTGACCCAGACTCTGTCCCCTCTGCTTTCAGGTTCCTTCCTTCAAGAATACACCTGTGGGTTCCACCGGACACTTTTCTTCTTCCCAGCAGTGGCATTTCTTTGAAGGCTCCCATTGAGAACGACCGGGTATGCCCAGACGTGGGTCCCTTGCTCACTTTGCCACTGAATTCAAGCTAGCCAGGCTGATGAGGGCTGTTAGCCCGAAACCGGTCCGAGGATGCTTGTTTCCGGTCCAGGGAAGACATGGCTTGGCAGTTGGGGTTGGACTGTTCCCATGAGGCACAGGGTCAAGTCTGATTTGCATATAGCTGTGTCTGAACTGAGGAGGCGAAGTGAGCTAAAGAAGGATGATGGATTCTACCCAGATCTGTGACTGGGGGTGAGTGTCTGAAAAGTTTCAGTGCTCCGTCCATCATCTCCTTGTGTTTGCTTTCTTTGCCCTAAGTTGGCAGGGTATGCCCAGACGTGGGTCCCTTCCTTACTTTGCCACTGGATTCAAGCTAGCCTGACTGATGAGGGCTGTTACCCCGAAACCGGTCCCAGGATGCTTGCTTCTGGTCCAGGGAAGACATGGCTTGGCAGTTCGGGTTGGACTGTTCCCATGAGGCACAGGGTCAAGTCTGATTTGCATATAGCTGTGTCTGAACTGAGGAGGCGAAGTGAGCCACAGAACTATGATGGATTAAACCCAGATCTGTGACTGGGGGTGCGTGTCTGAAAAGTTTCAGTGCTCTGTCCATCATCTCCTTGTGTTTGCTTTGTTCGCCCTAAGTTGGCAGGGTATGCCCAGACGTGTGTCCCTTGCTCACTTTGCCACTGGATGCAAGCTAGCCTGGCTGATGAGGGCTGTTAGCCAGAACTCGGTCCCAGGATGGTTGTTTCCGGTCCAGGGAAGACATGGCTTGGCAGTTCAGGTTGGACTGTTCCCAGGAGGCACAAGGTCAAGACTGATTTGCATATAGCTGTGTCTGAACTGGGGTGGCACAGTGAGCTAAAGAACGCTGATGGATTCAACCCAGATCTGTGACTGGGGGTGAGTGTCTGAAAAGTTTCAGCTCTCCCTCCATCATCTCCTTGTGTTTGCTTTGTTCACCCTAAGTTGGCAGGGTATGCCCAGACGAGGGTCCCTTGCTCACTTTGCTACTGGATTCAAGCTAGCCTGGCTGATGAGGGCTGTTAGCCCGAAACCGGTTTCAGGATGCTTGTTTCCGGTCCAGGGATGACATGGCTTGGCAGTTCAGGTTGGACTGTTCCCAGGAGGCACAAGGTCAAGACTGATTTGCATATAGCTGTGTCTGAACTGGGGTGGCACAGTGAGCTAAAGAACGCTGATGGATTCAACCCAGATCTGTGACTGGGGGTGAGTGTCTGAAAATTTTCAGCGCTCCGTTCATCATCTCCTTGTGTTTGCTTTGTTTGCCCTAAGTTGGCATGGTATGCCCAGATGTGGGTCCCTTGCTCACTTTGCCACTGGATTCAAGCTAGCCTGGCTGATGAGGGCTGTTAGCCCAAACCCAGTCCCAGGATGCTTGTTTCCGGTCAAGGGAAGACATGGCTGGAAGTTCGGGTTGGACTGTTCCCATGAGGCACAGGGTCAAGTCTGATTTGCATATAGCTGTGTCTGAACTGGGGTGGTGAAGTGAGCTAAAGAACGATGATGGATTCAACCCAGATCTGTGACAGGGGGTGAGTGTCTGAAATGTTTCAGTACTCCATCCATCATCTCCTTGTGTTTCCCATTGAGAACGACGGCGGTTTCTGACACCACTTCGACCCTATGCACCCGGCTTCCCTGGGATAGGTAACACACGGTACTTCGGTATCCACAGGTGGGGTGGCTCTCCAACCTTTTATGTTTCTTTGTAATCCACTGGGAAGGGTCCTTAAACACTAAAACTGCAACCGCGACTCTCCTTTTGAATTGTACGTAGCACGCAGTCATGTTCTCACACTGCACCCGTCCTCCGTGGGGTCCCTACTTACTCACCTTGGGTGGTTCCTTGGGGTCCCAGCGATTCTACAACCTCTAGACACTGTCTTGACGCGAGTCGTGGTTCTTATACCACTATTTTAGTATATGGTTTGGTCTCCCCTGGAACCCAGTGTGTATTAGTGCTACTTACGTTTGTTTCTGTGCTACAGTATTGTGTGCTTTGTGTTTATCTGCGTGTAGCAGATACTGTGAGGTATTTAAAGTGTGTTATATTAATAAATACATATTTTTATAACTACTGTGTGGTTTTCCTTTCATTTAACCAATACATTAAGGTTACATTCTGGTAAAACTAGCTGCTTAACATTCCTTCAAGACTTAGCCTGAAGGCTGCCCCCACAGCTACCACTAGGATAGCTTTCTAAGGTTATCTTTGACCTCTTAAATCACCATAAAGGTTGTTTGGACTGGTGCAAGGTGCCCACTTTAATTAGTGGACATCATATACCAGGCCAACTTCTCACACACATTGAGATAATTAGATGAATAAACACCTCAGACAACAGTTACACATGGCGATAATTAGATGAATAAACACATGGCCGGACTGGTAAGTCCGGGCACTGGGCAATCCCCCGGTAGGCTGGAGGGGGTGGGGGCCGGTTTTGTGACAGGGGGCCGGTTCTGTTGCTGGGGCCGATTTGGCCGTGTGGAACCGACCCCTGCATGAGTCAGAGACAGTCAATGTGCAGTGTCCAGTTCTCCTGCCGCTGGCAACTGGCCCCCCTCTCTTTGTTCCCCCTCTTCCTTCTCTTTCTGTCTCGCTCCTCCTCATTTAGTGAAAACCGAAACTTCAAGAAACAGGCATTACCTTCTCTTTCCTCCTTTCGTTTATTTGCTCCCCTGTGAAATGGATCCAAAAAAGAAAAACACTTTTGCTGGAAACGTCTCTTTTTCTGACATTTTTCAATTTCTAAGTGCAGCCTCGGGTGGAGAGAAATAAAACATTCAGAATATGAAAAATAACTAACTAACTAACAAACTAAAGCAAGACAGGGTGGTTGCAAGGTGGCCAGATTGATTTATTCACACCTAAACCCATTAGCGCCACTTTACAGTGTATGCCAGTGAAGCGCTACTTTTGTTTTCTCTTCTCTTAACATTGCTTACCCTGGGTGGGAAAGTGCGCTATTTCTGGAGGTACTGAAATACCTTCTTGATGGGTGAATTGGAAAACAAAATATGTACAGCGGCTTTGTGTTCACAAACGTGGTCTTTTTAAACCATACTGCTTATGTTTTGTAAGGATATAAGCAATGGGCATTGAAACGGTCCCTTCTACGCCCTGTAGTCATGGCCTTAACTTTTCAGGCAAAAGCACTCACTAATTTCTGAATAATGAGTGTAAAAAGCAAAAGGTAACCATTTTGTTTCCTGCTTACATTTCACGTGCTTTACTTAATCTTGTATTCCCTATTAGTGTTTGCTTTTTCGAGAATGTTCTTAATTTTTTTTTTAGGCAGCATATTGCTCTTGTCTAGTGCGTGATTTGAATTGAGTCACATCCAGGTGTTTATAGCGGGTCAGTGCAGTGCAAGTTTCTCTCAGTGAGGCAGTATGGTGTTCAGTGGGGGAGAGGAGGGGGCACTATGGTCAGAGCTGCTGAATTTGGAACTGGGGAACCAGGTTCAGCCTTCATGACCAGTCCACCAGACCACTCTCCTGAGGGAGCACATTCCCATGCTAGACCTTAGAAGGCCCCACAAGACCTTAGAAGCCCTGGTGTCTTAGCACCAGCAGGTGGACCCTAGCAGTGGCAAGTGTGGGTTAACCTAGAAGGCCTGTCCGCCACAATTCATTCTGAAGTTCACCTTCAGTCTTGCAGGCAGGCCTATGAAGCAGCACACCATAGAGTGACAGTGACTCTGTCACTGAGGTCACAGGACCCTTGAGCAGGGTGGCTCTAGGGCAGTGCGACCGCACCATGCGCTTACCAGCCGCGGTCCGTGCAGGTAACAGCAGTGGGGCAGAGGGGCCGGGTAAGGGGGGATTTTGAGGGATGATGCAGAGGGAAAATTAAATAAATAATTAATTTTACCTCTGCATTGTCCCTCGAAATCCCCCTTTACCCGGCCCCACCACCCACCGCTCTTACCTGCACCGACCGCGGCTGGTGCTGACTTCAGGTGGGGGCGTCGTGTTTGCAAGTATAATATGGTTTTAAAAGCACTTGCTGCCTCCTTCCTGGCCTCCAACAATTTTTGGCAACAATAAAAATGTCATGATAACTCCAGTGATTCATGTTCTTAGTAGAGACAGAAGGTGTTTAGTTTAGTGGACGTTTTGACTCATGGAAAGAGGGTTAATGTGCCTGCTGCTAAGAACATGTACCATACAGATCACAAAGTGCACATAATGTAAATAGTGTAACTGCAACAAATGAAACTGGTCCTAGGATGCTTGTTTCCAGTTCAGGGAGGACCTGGCCTGGCAGTTCGGGCTGGACTGTTCCCATTGGGCACAGGGTCAAGACTGATTTGCATATGGCTGGGTTCAAACTGGAATGGCATGGTGAGCAAAAAACAATGGATTTAGGCCCAGATCTCTGTACTGGGGTGAATGCATGGCATTGTTCTGCATTCTGTTCATCAATTGTTGTTTTTGCATAATGTAAATAGGTCAGAGGGTGCCTGCTTTAGCCAGAGAGGCCCTATTGTTACTTGCAGTTAATAAGTTAAAATCCTAACATAGAACAGTGAGCTATTAACTGTCATGTAAGAGCTGCATGCAAACTGCAAGGTATAAATTAGAGTGTTATGGTTTTTTCCCCAGTCTTTGATTATTCTAATGTTACAAAAAAGGGTTCATTGGGGTAGAAATCAATTCTGATTATTAAAGAGAACCCCCAACCATGGTATTACGTTTTAAATTCTGAGTTTGTGTTTCTCCAGACCAATCACTATTAAGCTATGCTGTTTACCAGTATGGTTGTCATGTGACTCCTACACCTTGTAGTCCTTTTTCTTATGTAACATTTCCTATACAGTGATTTACACACGTATGATTGATTGTCTCTGTTTAATATGTGTGATGTAAAGCGCTCTGACACCCTACACGGGTATAAGTGGTGCTGTAAATTTTCTGATACTTTATTATTTTGACATTTTTACACATGCTAACAGCCTCTGCAAAGATTTTTACTTATTAGTACCAGTGGAACATACAACTGCAGCAGTGAGAAAGGTGACCAGTCAATGTTTTCATGGGGCCCTCCACTTCACAGCAGCACAAGTCACATTTCTTAGTAACTTTTGATACATTTGAGGACTAAACAATTTATTAGTTAAAATCGTCCGATTATGCAGCAGATGATGTATTATGTGGCAAATATGACAGAGCCATAATTATGTGGAAAACATTTGCAAACTAGGATATTTTGCCATTCATGTTTGAACTGCTCTTGTGGAAAAGGGAGGAGAAGTGCTGATGACAGAAACTCCATGGCTGGGAGACAGAAGGCTTGCGATTCCACTTTTCAGGATATTTGGGACATTATATGATTGGAAACGTATCCCACTTTGTGAATGTAATTTAATGTCAATAACTAATATTAAACCTTAAATAAACATGTGTATCCATTGGTTAAATTAAATAACGTAATAAGCTGTAACCGGTTAGTGAAATAGGAAACAAATACTAAAAATTGGGATATTTTGCTCTTTCTGCCACACCTCTGACTCCGCCCACTGACCCAATCCATGGGTTATTCCCGCCCTCTGATTCTCCGCCCACAGTTCCCCTACTTTTTTTCCCCCACTTCGACCACTGGGTGGTGGGCGCTGGGCAGCACTGTATGGGGGCGTCGCGACCGGGCCAGAGAAATGAATTAAAAGCAAAAGGGAGCAAAAGGGGCCTAAAGGGGCAAGGGGCAGCAGGGCTAGGCCCCGGCCCGGTTCCGCAGCATAGTGGTTTTGTTTGTTGTGAGCAGGGGCGGAGCGAGGTGGTGGCAGGCCTCAGGCTCTAGGCCAGGTAGGCTCTGATTGATGACTCGAGGAGTGGCTATCCCGGACCCCGATCCTCCATGTAACTTAGCCAGCCATGAGCCATCATCACCCCTCAGAGGTCAAAACATGCTACATGCATCAACCTGGAATCCAGGAGGATCTCGAGGGCATGTGGTGAGCAGGGGGCAGGAGGAGGTGGAGAGCCTTCGCTATATTTCGGCTAAAGCATCACTCGGGCCTTTTCCAGAACACATTAGAGAATACATACACAGCAAAACTAATTGGCAAAACGTACATTGCCTCACTCAGGGGAAACCTAACTGGTCTTCTGTTACTTTTTTTTTTTTATTATTATTATTATGGGCCTTTTTTTCCTCAATGAACTGAGAAATTCAGACACTTCCCTTTTCAAGAACTATTCAGTGAGTGCACCCTTATGGCAGAACAACTCACCCCAAAGGGCACCCAAATCTTGCAGTTGCACCAGACCGCTACAAAGAACAGTCATTCTGTATAAAAAGCAAACAAAAATCCCTCAGCCCACACACAGCATTGCTGCAAACGGGTTAGCAAATGTTTAAAATAAATAAAGTGGGTGCTCACTGTCCCATATTGCTGCATTCACCTCAGAAGTGCAGTCACTGACCTATCACAGTTATTACACCCTGGCAGTGACGTGCTGCACCAAGAAAGGAAATCAGTCCTCTTTAGAAGTGTTACTTCTGGTCGCACTAAAGAGTAGCAGCTCTTTGCAAAAGTGTTGGTACAACAAGGGTTGAAGTACACATTGTTTTGTACACTTTTTACTCTGAACCTTTGCACAATTGTTTGAAGTTAAGTGCGTTTTTAAATGACTTTATGCTATTTTATATGAAGAATAAATTGGTTATATTTAAACTCATCTTTCGTGCTCGACATTTCATTTTTTAGTGTTCTCTGTAGGAATGTCTGTGATTTATGACTGGGTATCCTGGTGCTCCATAAGGTAACCATTTACTATGCTTTAAAAGTTAATACAATCTAATATGTAATGAAAAATGTGTTGAAAAATGCTTTGTTTTGGCCTTTCTGTCTCAAATTTTCTTGGGGGACAACCCCCAAACTCCCCTAGTAGTGGTTGCTCACTGCGCTTGCTCGCTACACACCATGTGGGGGCTGGTCTCACTTTTACTTTGTTCTCTCTGATTCACTACTTGTGTCTATTTTTGGTGCTCTCTGAAAGAAGGTCTGTGGGTACATATGACTTGGTGGGTAACCTGGTGCTCTTTAAGGTCATCATCTACTATTTACTGTGCTTTGAAAGTTGATACAATTGAATATGTAATGAAAAATGTGCTGTAAAATTCACCATTTTGGTCTGTCTTTTTCCAAAATTTTCTTGGGGGGAGAACCCCCGCCAAACCCCCCTAGTAGCGGTCGAGCTCGCTCGCTGCGCTCGCTCGCTACGCGCCGGACGGCGGCTGGTCTGGCAAAATTTGCCAGGGCTGCTTCCAGTTCCGAGTCCGGCCCTGAATAAACACCTCAGACAGCAGTTATACATTGAGATAATTACATGAATTCACACGACAGACACCAGTTACACATAGCAATATTCAGATGAATGAACACCTCAGACAGCAGCTACACAGAGCGATAATTCGATGAATAAACACCTCAGACAGCAATTACACAGAGGGATAATTCGATAAATAAACACCTCAGACAGCAGTCACACATACCAATAATTAGATGAATAAACTCCTCAGACAGCAGTTACTCAGAGCAATAATTTGATGAATAAACACCTCAGACAGCAGTTACACATTGAGATAATTAGATGAATACACACGTCAGACACCAGTTACACAGAGCAATAATTAGAGGAATAAACACCTCAGGCCGCAGTTACACATTGAGATAATTAGTAACCCCGAGAGGAGACCTCGGCTCCGCCTGCGGAATATGCGGAGATTTGCCTACTCCGCATTCCGCGGAGAACGCGGAGTAGGCAAATCTCTGCACACTCCGCGGCGGAGCGGAGTTGGCCAGACCCCGCCTCCCACCCCCACTATTAACAATTGATTAAAACTTCAATAAAAAGACTTTAAACTAAATAAAAACCACTTCCCTTGGCTGCGGCATCCCCGGGCTGCCCTCCTCCTCTTCATCACCGTCTCTGGGAAAACTGCGCATGAGCGCGCGCCCGCTCTTGCGCAGTTTTCGCAGAGACGGTGATGAGGAGGAGGAGGGCAGCCCGGGGACACCGCAGCCAAGGTAAATGGTTTTTATTTACTTTAAAGTTTTTTTTATTGAAGTTTTAATCAATTGTTAATAGGGAGGTGGGAGGCGGGTGGCGCAGCGGAGCTCCACGGAGTTCCACGGAGTTTGTTCTGAACTCCGTGGCCCTCCGCATAGCCCCGCTACGCCCACAATGCCCGGGGTTAATTAGATGAATCCACATGTCAGACACCAGTAACACAGAGCAATAATCAGATGAATGAACACCTCAGACAGCAGTTACACACAGTAATATTTAGATGAATAAACACTTCGGCCAGCAGTTACACATGGCGATAATTACATAAATAAACACCTCAGACAGCAGTAACACACAGGGATAATTAGATAAATAAACACTTCAGACAGCAGTTACACATTGATATAATTAGATGAATAAACACCTCAGACAGCATTTACACAGTGCAATAATTAGATGAATAAACACTTCAGACAACAGTTACACAGAGGGATATTTAGATAAATAAACACCTCAGATAGCAGTTACACACAGCGATAAATAGATGAATAAACACCTCAGACAGCAGTTACACATGGCGATAATTAGATGAAAAAACACCTCAGACAACAGTTAGACATTGAGATAATTAGATGAATAAACACCTCAGACAACAGTTACACATGGCGATAATTAGATGAATAAACACCTCAGACAGCAATTTCACATAGAGATAACTAGATGAATAAACACCTCAGACAGCAGTTACTCAGAGCAATACTTAGATGAATGAACACCTCAGAAAGCAGTTACGCACATCGATAATTAGATGAATAAACACCTCAGACAACAGTTACACAGGGCGATAAATAGATGAATAAACACCTCAGACAACAGTTACACATTGAGAAAATTAGATGAATAAACACCTCAGACAACCAGTTACACAGGGCGATAAATATATTAATAAACACCTCAGACAACAGTTACACATGGCAAGAATTAGATGAATAAACACCTCCGACAGCAGCTACACAGAGCAATAATTAGATGAATAAACACCTCAGAGAGCAGTTACACATTGAGATAATTAGATGAATAAACACCTCAGACAACAGTTACACATGGCGATAATTAGATGAATAAACGCCTCAGACACCAGTTACACAGAGCAATAATCAGATGAAAAAACACCTCAGACAGCATTTACACATTGAGATAATTAGATGAATAAACACCTCAGACACCAGTTACACAGGGCGATAAGTAGATGAATAAACACCTCAGACAGCAGTCACACATTGAGATAATTAGATGAATAAACACCTCAGACAACAGTTACACAGAGCGATAATAAGATTACTAAACACCTCAGACAGCAGTTACAAAGAGCAATAATTAAATGAATAAACACCTAAGACAGCAGTTACACATTGAGATAATTAGATGAATAAACACCTCAGACACCAGTTACACAGGGCGATAAATAGGTGAATAAACACCTCAGATAGCAGTCACACATTGAGATAATTAGATGAATAAACACCTCAGACAAAAGTTACACAGAGCGATAAATAGATGAATAAACACCTCAGACAGCAGTTACACATTGAGATAATTAGATGAATAAACACCTCAGACACCAGTTACACAGGGCAATAAGTAGATGAAGAAACACCTCAGACAGCAGTCACACATTGAGATAATTAGATGAATAAACACCTCAGACAACAGTTACTCAGAGCAATAATTAGATGAATAACACCTCAGACAGCAGTTACACATGGCGATAATTAGATTACTAAACACCTCAGACAACAGTTACAAAGAGCAATAATTAGATGAATAAACACCTAAGACAGCAGTTACACATTGAGATGATTAGATGAATAAACACCTCAGACACCAGTTACACAGGGCGATAAGTAGATGAATAAACACCTCAGACAGCAGTCACACATTGAGATAATTAGATGAATAAACACCTCAGACAACAGTTACACAGAGCCATAACTAGATGAATAAACACCTCAGACAGCAGTTACACATTGAGATAATTAGATGAATAAACACCTCAGACACCAGTTACACAGGGCGATAAGTAGATGAATAAACACCTCAGACAGCAGTCACACATTGAGATAATTAGATGAATGAACACCTCAGACAACAGTTACTCAGAGCAATAAGTAGGAGAATAAACACCTCAGACAGCAGTTACACATTGAGATAATTAGATGAATAAACACCTCAGACACCAGTTACACAGGGCGATAAGTAGATGAATAAACACCTCAGACAGTAATCACACATTGAGATAATTAGATGAATAAACACCTCAGACAACAGTTACACAGAGCGATAATTAGATTACTAAACACCTCAGACAGCAGCTACACAGAGCGATAATTAGATGAATAAACACCTCAGACAGCAGTTACTCAGAGCAATAATTAGATGAATAAACACCTCAGACAGTAGTTACACAGAGCGATAATTAGATTACTAAACACCTCAGACAGCAGTTACAAAGTGCAATAATTAGATGAATAAACACCTAAGACAGCAGTTACATGGAGCGATAATTAGATGAAGAAACAACTCAGACAGTAGTTACACATGGCGATAATTAGATGAACAAACACCTCAGACAGCAGTCACACATACCAATAATTAGATGAATAAACTCCTCAGACAGCAGTTACACATTGAGATAACTAGATGAATAAACACCTCAGACAGCAGTTACTCGGAGCGATAATTAGATGAATAAACACCTCAGACAACAGTTACACAGAGCTATAATTAGATGAATAAACTCCTCAGACAGCAGTTACTCAGAGCAATAATTAGGTGAATAAACACCTCAGACAGCAGTAACACAGAGCGATAATTAGGTGAATAAACACCTCAGACATCAGTTACTCAGAGCAATAATTAGATGAATAAACACCTCAGACAGCAGTTACACATTGAGATAATTAGATGACTACACCTGTCAGACACCAGTTACACAGAGCGATAATTAGATGAATAAACACCTCAGACAGCAGTTACACATTGAGATAATTAAATGAATAAACACCTCAGACAGCAGCTACACAGAGCGATAATTAGATGAATAAACACCACAGACAGCAGTTACACATTGAGATAATTAGATGACTACACCTGTCAGACACCAGATACACAGAGCAATAATCAGATGAATAAACACCTCAGACAGCAGTTACAGACATCGATAATTAGATGAATAAACACCTCAGACAACAGTTACACAGGGCGATAAATAGATGAATACACACCTCAGACAGCAGTTACACATTGAGATAATTAGATGAATAAACGCCTCAGACACCAGTTACAAAGAGCAATAATTATATGAATAAACACCTCAGACAGCAGTTACACATTGAGATAACTAGATGAATAAACACCTCAGACAGCAGTTACACAGAGCAATAATCAGATGAAAAAACACCTCAGACAGCAGTAACACAGAGCGATAATTAGGTGAATAAACACCTCAGACAGCAGTTACTCAGAGCAATAATTAGATGACTAAACACCTCAGACAGCAGTTCCACATTGAGATAATTAGATGAATAAATACCTCAGACACCAGTTACATAGAGTGATAAGTAGATGAATAAACACCTCAGACAGCAGTTACACATTGAGATAATTAGATGAATAAACACTTCAGACACCAGTTACACAGGGCGATAAGTAGATGAATAAACACCTCAGACAGCAGTCACACATTGAGATAATTAGATGAATAAACACCTCAGACAACAGTTACACAGAGCGATAATAAGATTACTAAACACCTCAGACAGCAGTTACAAAGAGCAATAATTAAATGAATAAACACCTAAGACAGCAGTTACACATTGAGATAATTAGATGAATAAACACCTCAGACACCAGTTACACAGGGCGATAAATAGGTGAATAAACACCTCAGATAGCAGTCACACATTGAGATAATTAGATGAATAAACACCTCAGACAAAAGTTACACAGAGCAATAAATAGATGAATAAACACCTCAGACAGCAGTTACACATTGAGATAATTAGATGAATAAACACCTCAGACACCAGTTACACAGGGCGATAAGTAGATGAAGAAACACCTCAGACAGCAGTCACACATTGAGATAATTAGATGAATAAACACCTCAGACAACAGTTACTCAGAGCAATAATTAGATGAATAACACCTCAGACAGCAGTTACACATGGCGATAATTAGATTACTAAACACCTCAGACAGCAGTTACAAAGAGCAATAATTAGATGAATAAACACCTAAGACAGCAGTTACACATTGAGATGATTAGATGAATAAACACCTCAGACACCAGTTACACAGGGCGATAAGTAGATGAATAAACACCTCAGACAGCAGTCACACATTGAGATAATTAGATGAATAAACACCTCAGACAACAGTTACACAGAGCCATAAATAGATGAATAAACACCTCAGACAGCAGTTACACATTGAGATAATTAGATGAATAAACACCTCAGACACCAGTTACACAGGGCGATAAGTAGATGAATAAACACCTCAGACAGCAGTCACACATTGAGATAATTAGATGAATGAACACCTCAGACAACAGTTACTCAGAGCAATAAGTAGGAGAATAAACACCTCAGACAGCAGTTACACATTGAGATAATTAGATGAATAAACACCTCAGACACCAGTTACACAGGGCGATAAGTAGATGAATAAACACCTCAGACAGTAATCACACATTGAGATAATTAGATGAATAAACACCTCAGACAACAGTTACACAGAGCGATAATTAGATTACTAAACACCTCAGACAGCAGCTACACAGAGCGATAATTAGATGAATAAACACCTCAGACAGCAGTTACTCAGAGCAATAATTAGATGAATAAACACCTCAAACAGTAGTTACACAGAGCGATAATTAGATTACTAAACACCTCAGACAGCAGTTACAAAGTGCAATAATTAGATGAATAAACACCTAAGACAGCAGTTACATGGAGCGATAATGAGATGTAGAAACAACTCAGACAGTAGTTACACATGGCGATAATTAGATGAACAAATACCTCAGACAGCAGTTACACATTGAGATAACTAGATGAATAAACACCTCAGACACCAGTTACATAGAGTGATAATTAGATGAATAAACACCTCAGACAGCAGTTACACAGAGCTATAATTAGATGAATAAACACCTCAGACAGCAGTCACACATACCAATAATTAGATGAATAAACTCCTCAGACAGCAGTTACTCAGAGCAATAATTAGATGAATAAACACCTCAGACATCAGTTACTCAGAGCAATAATTAGATGAATAAACACCTCAGACAGCAGTTACACATTGAGATAATTAGATGAATAAACTCCTCAGACAGCAGTTACTCAGAGCAATAATTAGGTGAATAAACACCTGTCAGACACCAGTTACACAGAGCGATAATTAGATGAATAAACACCTCAGACAGCAGTTACACATTGAGATAATTAAATGAATAAACACCTCAGACAGCAGCTACACAGGGCGATAATTAGATGAATAAACACCACAGACAGCAGTTACACATTGAGATAATTAGATGACTACACCTGTCAGACACCAGATACACAGAGCAATAATCAGATGAATAAACACCTCAGACAGCAGTTACAGACATCGATAATTAGATGAATAAACACCTCAGACAACAGTTACACAGGGCGATAAATAGATGAATAAACACCTCAGACAGCAGTTACACATTGAGATAATTAGATGAATAAACGCCGCAGACACCAGTTACAAAGAGAAATAATTATATGAATAAACACCTCAGACAGCAGTTACACATTGAGATAACTAGATGAATAAACACCTCAGACAGCAGTTACACAGAGCAATAATCAGATGAAAAAACACCTCAGACAGCAGTAACACAGAGCGATAATTAGGTGAATAAACACCTCAGACAGCAGTTACTCAGAGCAATAATTAGATTTCTAAACACCTCAGACAGCAGTTACACATTGAGATAATTAGATGAATAAATACCTCAGACACCAGTTACATAGAGTGATAAGTAGATGAATAAACACCTCAGACAGCAGTTACACATTGAGATAATTAGATGAATAAACACTTCAGACACCAGATACACAGGGCGATAAATAGATGAATAAACACGTCAGACAGCAGTTACACATTGAAAAAATTAAATGAATAAACACCTCAGACAACAGTTACACAGAGCGATAATTAGATGAATAAACGCCTCTGACAACAGTTACACAGAGCGATAATTAGATGAATAAACACCTCTGATAGCAGTTACACAGAGCGATAAGTAGATGAATAAACACCTCAGACAACAGTTACACAGAGCGATAATAAGATGAATAAACACCTCAGACAACAGTTACACAGAGCGATAATTAGATGAATAAACGCCTCAGACAACAGTTACACAGAGCGATAATTAGATGAATAAACACCTCAGAAAACAGTTACACAGAGCGATAATAAGATTACTAAACACCTCAGACAGCAGTTACATGGAGCGATAATTAGATTACTAAACAACTCATACAGCAGTTACACATGGCGATAATTAGATGAACAAACACCTCAGACAGCAGTCACACATACCAATAATTAGATGAATAAACTCCTCAGACAGCAGTTACACATTGAGATAACTAGATGAATAAACACCTGAGACAGCAGTTACTCAGAGCAATAATTAGATGAATAAACACCTCTGATAGCAGTTACACAGAGCGATAATTAGATGAATAAACACCTCAGACAACAGTTACTCAGAGCAATAATTAGATGAATACACACCTCAGACAGCAGTTACACTTTGAGATAATTAGATGAATAAACACCTCAGACAACAGTTACACAGAGCGATAATTAGATTACTAAACACCTCAGACAGCAGTTACACAGAGCAATAATTAGATGAATAAACACCTCAGACAGCAGTTACATGAAGCGATAATTAGATGAAGAAACAACTCAGACAGCAGTTACTCAGAGCAATAATTAGATGAATAAACACCTCAGACAGCACTTACACATTGAGATAATTAGATGAATAAACACCTCATACACATAGCGATAATTAGATGAATAAACACCTCAGACAACAGTTACACAGAGCGATAATTAGATTACTAAACACCTCAGACAGCAGTTACTCAGAGCAATAATTAGATAAATAAACACCTCAGACAGCAGTTACACATAGAGATAATTAGATGAATAAACACCTCAGATAACAGTTACATAGAGCGATACTTAGATGAATAAACACCTCAGACAACAGTTACACAGAGCGATAAGTAGATGAATAAACACCTCAGACAGCAGTCACACATTGAGATAATTAGATGAATAAACACCTCAGACAACAGTTACACAGAGCCATAAATAGATGAATAAACACCTCAGACAGCAGTTACACATTGAGATAATTAGATGAATAAACACCTCAGACACCAGTTACACAGGGCGATAAGTAGATGAATAAACACCTCAGACAGCAGTCACACATTGAGATAATTAGATGAATGAACACCTCAGACAACAGTTACTCAGAGCAATAAGTAGGAGAATAAACACCTCAGACAGCAGTTACACATTGAGATAATTAGATGAATAAACACCTCAGACACCAGTTACACAGGGCGATAAGTAGATGAATAAACACCTCAGACAGTAATCACACATTGAGATAATTAGATGAATAAACACCTCAGACAACAGTTACACAGAGCGATAATTAGATTACTAAACACCTCAGACAGCAGCTACACAGAGCGATAATTAGATGAATAAACACCTCAGACAGCAGTTACTCAGAGCAATAATTAGATGAATAAACACCTCAGACAGTAGTTACACAGAGCGATAATTAGATTACTAAACACCTCAGACAGCAGTTACAAAGTGCAATAATTAGATGAATAAACACCTAAGACAGCAGTTACATGGAGCGATAATTAGATGAATAAACACCTCAGACAACAGTTACACAGGGCGATAAATAGATGAATAAACACCTCAGACAGCAGTTACACATTGAGATAATTAGATGAATAAACGCCGCAGACACCAGTTACAAAGAGAAATAATTATATGAATAAACACCTCAGACAGCAGTTACACATTGAGATAACTAGATGAATAAACACCTCAGACAGCAGTTACACAGAGCAATAATCAGATGAAAAAACACCTCAGACAGCAGTAACACAGAGCGATAATTAGGTGAATAAACACCTCAGACAGCAGTTACTCAGAGCAATAATTAGATTTCTAAACACCTCAGACAGCAGTTACACATTGAGATAATTAGATGAATAAATACCTCAGACACCAGTTACATAGAGTGATAAGTAGATGAATAAACACCTCAGACAGCAGTTACACATTGAGATAATTAGATGAATAAACACTTCAGACACCAGATACACAGGGCGATAAATAGATGAATAAACACGTCAGACAGCAGTTACACATTGAAAAAATTAAATGAATAAACACCTCAGACAACAGTTACACAGAGCGATAATTAGATGAATAAACGCCTCTGACAACAGTTACACAGAGCGATAATTAGATGAATAAACACCTCTGATAGCAGTTACACAGAGCGATAAGTAGATGAATAAACACCTCAGACAACAGTTACACAGAGCGATAATAAGATGAATAAACACCTCAGACAACAGTTACACAGAGCGATAATTAGATGAATAAACGCCTCAGACAACAGTTACACAGAGCGATAATTAGATGAATAAACACCTCAGAAAACAGTTACACAGAGCGATAATAAGATTACTAAACACCTCAGACAGCAGTTACATGGAGCGATAATTAGATTACTAAACAACTCATACAGCAGTTACACATGGCGATAATTAGATGAACAAACACCTCAGACAGCAGTCACACATACCAATAATTAGATGAATAAACTCCTCAGACAGCAGTTACACATTGAGATAACTAGATGAATAAACACCTGAGACAGCAGTTACTCAGAGCAATAATTAGATGAATAAACACCTCTGATAGCAGTTACACAGAGCGATAATTAGATGAATAAACACCTCAGACAACAGTTACTCAGAGCAATAATTAGATGAATACACACCTCAGACAGCAGTTACACTTTGAGATAATTAGATGAATAAACACCTCAGACAACAGTTACACAGAGCGATAATTAGATTACTAAACACCTCAGACAGCAGTTACACAGAGCAATAATTAGATGAATAAACACCTCAGACAGCAGTTACATGAAGCGATAATTAGATGAAGAAACAACTCAGACAGCAGTTACTCAGAGCAATAATTAGATGAATAAACACCTCAGACAGCACTTACACATTGAGATAATTAGATGAATAAACACCTCATACACATAGCGATAATTAGATGAATAAACACCTCAGACAACAGTTACACAGAGCGATAATTAGATTACTAAACACCTCAGACAGCAGTTACTCAGAGCAATAATTAGATAAATAAACACCTCAGACAGCAGTTACACATAGAGATAATTAGATGAATAAACACCTCAGATAACAGTTAAAATAAAGCGATACTTAGATGAATAAACACCTCAGACAACAGTTACACAGAGCGATAAGTAGATGAATAAACACCTCAGACAGCAGTCACACATTGAGATAATTAGATGAATAAACACCTCAGACAACAGTTACACAGAGCCATAAATAGATGAATAAACACCTCAGACAGCAGTTACACATTGAGATAATTAGATGAATAAACACCTCAGACACCAGTTACACAGGGCGATAAGTAGATGAATAAACACCTCAGACAGCAGTCACACATTGAGATAATTAGATGAATGAACACCTCAGACAACAGTTACTCAGAGCAATAAGTAGGAGAATAAACACCTCAGACAGCAGTTACACATTGAGATAATTAGATGAATAAACACCTCAGACACCAGTTACACAGGGCGATAAGTAGATGAATAAACACCTCAGACAGTAATCACACATTGAGATAATTAGATGAATAAACACCTCAGACAACAGTTACACACAGCGATAATTAGATTACTAAACACCTCAGACAGCAGCTACACAGAGCGATAATTAGATGAATAAACACCTCAGACAGCAGTTACTCAGAGCAATAATTAGATGAATAAACACCTCAGACAGTAGTTACACAGAGCGATAATTAGATTACTAAACACCTCAGACAGCAGTTACAAAGTGCAATAATTAGATGAATAAACACCTAAGACAGCAGTTACATGGAGCGATAATTAGATGAAGAAACAACTCAGACAGTAGTTACACATGGCGATAATTAGATGAACAAACACCTCAGACAGCAGTCACACATACCAATAATTAGATGAATAAACTCCTCAGACAGCAGTTACACATTGAGATAACTAGATGAATAAACACCTCAGACAGCAGTTACTCGGAGCGATAATTAGATGAATAAACACCTCAGACAGCAGTTACACAGAGCTATAATTAGATGAATAAACACCTCAGACAGCAGTTACTCAGAGCAATAATTAGATGAATAAACACCTCAGACATCAGTTACTCAGAGCAATAATTAGATGAATAAACACCTCAGACATCAGTTACTCAGAGCAATAATTAGATGAATAAACACCTCAGACAGCAGTTACTCAGAGCAATAATTAGATGAATAAACACCTCAGACATCAGTTACTCAGAGCAATAATTAGATGAATAAACACCTCAGACATCAGTTACTCAGAGCAATAATTAGATGAATAAACACCTCAGACATCAGTTACTCAGAGCAATAATTAGATGAATAAACACCTCAGACAGCAGTTACACATTGAGATAATTAGATGACTACACCTGTCAGACACCAGTTAAACAGAGCGATAATTAGATGAATAAACACCTCAGACAGCAGTTACACATTGAGATAATTAAATGAATAAACACCTCAGACAGCAGCTACACAGAGCGATAATTAGATGAATAAACACCACAGACAGCAGTTACACATTGAGATAATTAGATGACTACACCTGTCAGACACCAGATACACAGAGCAATAATCAGATGAATAAACACCTCAGACAGCAGTTACAGACATCGATAATTAGATGAATAAACACCTCAGACAACAGTTACACAGGGCGATAAATAGATGAATACACACCTCAGACAGCAGTTACACATTGAGATAATTAGATGAATAAACGCCTCAGACACCAGTTACAAAGAGCAATAATTATATGAATAAACACCTTAGACAGCAGTTACACATTGAGATAACTAGATGAATAAACACCTCAGACAGCAGTTACACAGAGCAATAATCAGATGAAAAAACACCTCAGACAGCAGTAACACAGAGCGATAATTAGGTGAATAAACACCTCAGACACCAGTTACTCAGAGCAATAATTAGATGACTAAACACCTCAGACAGCAGTTACACATTGAGATAATTAGATGAATAAATACCTCAGACACCAGTTACATAGAGTGATAAGTAGATGAATAAACACCTCAGACAGCAGTTACACATTGTGATAATTAGATGAATAAACACTTCAGACACCAGTTACACAGGGCGATAAGTAGATGAATAAACACCTCAGACAGCAGTCACACATTGAGATAATTAGATGAATAAACACCTCAGACAACAGTTACACAGAGCGATAATAAGATTACTAAACACCTCAGACAGCAGTTACAAAGAGCAATAATTAAATGAATAAACACCTAAGACAGCAGTTACACATTGAGATAATTAGATGAATAAACACCTCAGACACCAGTTACACAGGGCGATAAATAGGTGAATAAACACCTCAGTTAGCAGTCACACATTGAGATAATTAGATGAATAAACACCTCAGACAAAAGTTACACAGAGCGATAAATAGATGAATAAACACCTCAGGCAGCAGTTACACATTGAGATAATTAGATGAATAAACACCTCAGACACCATTTGAGGCAAAGCAGGTGAAAAGTTTTGACTTCCGGATCATTTGAGTTGCCGTTCCGGAGTGCCGCGAGGAGCCGCGAGGAGCTACCAGACGCTGCCGTGAGGGGTTCTCTGCCACGGCGGTGAAGTACACGATCCCGGCACTGGGAAGAGTCCGCAGGAGCAGCACGGCATCCTCGCAGTGCCGAGTAAACGCGGGAGCAGCTTGGCAGTGGCGGGAGCGTCCCGCGGTAATAGCTCGGCAGCTTGGCAGTGGCACCGGCAGTGGCAGCGGCAGGCTCCGTACAGCGGCTGGAGCCGCGGAACAGCCCGGAACAGCCCGGCGGTGAGAGGCGGTGAGAGGTTGCAGCCGTGAGCATCAGTGTGGGGGTGCCAGTGGCAGCGTGAGGCTGTCAGAGGCTGTCAGAGGCAGCTGTGTGAGAGGCTGCCACGGTCAGGTGGGGGTCTGTGCAGAGGCCACAAGGTGAGGCCACAAGGTGAGCCCAACAGGTGAACACAACACGAAACAGCCATCCCAGCCATCCCAGCAGCAGCCACCCCTGTAGTAGCTAGTGCGGTAGGAGCAGCACATCAGGGGCAGGAGCCGGGACAGCCAACCCTCGACATAGAGACACCGACAGTGACTATTCCGGATTACTCCGGACTACTCTTAATAGTCCCTAGACCCTGACCCTGACCCTGACCCAGTCCCAGTACGCCAGGTCTCCTCGAGGGTTTTGGGTCTTGCTCAAAAGTCAGAACGTGTTCAGAAGGCGCCTCAAGGTATAAGGCGCAAGGCTCAAGGCTCATTGAGACCGCAGGAACCGCAGGAACTGCTCCTCCTGGGTGAGAACAAGCACCTTTGCAACACTTGCAACCATTTCAGTGACTAAAGTTTCGATATGGCGCAGTAGTTTCACGTTTGAAACCAGATTGAAACCGGAGTTGACCACGGATAACCGGAGAAAGGTACAGACAGGCCCAGTCTTGAATAGCCCGTCAGAGCCCGTAAGAGCTGCTTCCTTGGTGGAAGTGGAGTGCAGGGGGAGAGTTGGCCACTAACAGACAAAGCAATATAAAGCACTCTCGCCTCATTTTTACTTCCGCCTCAAACCCTGCCCAGCACGCTCAGGCATTTGCTGCGCGACATGAGGTCAGGCCGAGTAAGGGAGATCGATCGTCCTAAGACTTCAGGGCGTAGAAGAAAGGACAAGGCTGGTCTCTCCACAGATCAGATGAGTGACGAACTTGCTTTAATTTCGACAGAAGGAGACCCAATTGTTGGTGGGTTGTTGAGAGAGCAACCTAAAGCCCCTCAAATTCAACCTAAAATCTATACGAAATTTAGTTTTTTAAAAGACATTGGCGCCGCTCTCTATTCAAGCAACGCCACTGTGAAAGGTCTTCAGTCTCCCTTACAACCAGACCAACCAGACCAAGTATCAGCACTGGCAATTACACCAGGGCAGATAACACAACTAACTCACCAAAGCCAGCGGAAACAGCAAATTACAGCACAAGTTCATACCCCAGTTTCGGCCCAACCGAATGAGATTTCTATAACATCCTCACTTACATCCGCATCTACACCTATAACTACATCATTGATAGCGGAATATACCAAAGAAGTTCCATACAATAAAACAATAAATAAAACAATACAGAGCAATACTCAGAACAATTCAGTAGTTGAATCCCCCTCAACTTGTCCCTCAGTTAGCCCTATGGCGCAGCATAGGGCGCAGAGGAAGTTGTCTACAGGTGATTCGTTATCCCCTGGAGGAACTCAATCACATTTTGCTATACCATTAGGTTCTTTAGGACCTCATACATCTTTGCAAGCAGAAGCTCAGCATTCAATAACTGTAGCCAAATCATCAACTGTATCAACTCCATTTACGACATTAGGAGCACTTCAAACAGCGCAAGCACTGCTAACTTTAACAGGAGTAGGCCATTCATTGCCCAAGGAAAAAGAACATCAGACTGACAGGAGCAAGCAGTCCTGGTCAGATTCATCTAGCCTAGAAGATATAATGACAAAACAGGACTCCCTACGGAAAGCTGAAGGATCTACTACTGGACCTCAGAATTTAAATCTACCCAGTGGCGACATGGTTAACACAGCTGAGTGTGAACTTAGCCCCATTACCCGAGTTAGTTCTATGATGACGCCCCCGCAAGCTAATCTAAAATCTCCAAAGCAGGACGAAGTAAGGGCTGTCTTATCCTATTTAGGAACACAAGAGTGGGAGGACATGCTGGCAGCAAACTCCCCAGTCCAACAGACGAGACCCTCCATGGAGAAGATGAAATACCAACACCCGCCTTCAGTGGACATTCAGCCCTCGTGGGGTAAGAAGGAAGTGGGCCCTAAGGAGCGGGGGAATCCAAACATGCATGATGATGGTACTTGGGCTTCTCTCCTAAAAACCATGCAACTGTCAGTGGAGGCGCTACAATACCAATCAGATAAGATGGATATACAGGTCTCTTTACTAAATACTCTGGCAGTGTTTACAGCAGGGATTGATGAAAAATTGGGAGATCTCAATGCACTAATAATAAGGGCACAAACAGAGTCATACCTTCATTGTGGGTGTACCCAGATAGTGGACAAACTGGCAACTCTTCCGACTATGCTTTCTACTGTGCTCAATGAGCTGAAGAACAAATCAACCTGCTCAGCCAGCGCTAGCCACTCCAACGACGGCTCCACTACACTGCCGACAGCTGATGGTAACTTAAAGCAGCTCTGTAAAGGCACTGAATCCGTCATACAACAAAGAGTGGGCATCAACGGCACTGGCGAATCACCTAAGATAGTTACAGCGACACCAACCGAGATAAAAACTAATGCCAAACAACGCCGCCAGCAAAAAAGAAAAGGTCGCAACAATAAATTACTCCTTCTCAATCAAGCAGCCACCTACTCAATTTTTAATAAACAATGCCCTAACTCAACCACCGCACTAAATGAGGGGGACTTGCAAGATTATGATCTAGCTCATACTAACTCCCATCAAGACACAGCAGCACCCTCCTGCTCCCATAACCTTGGAGTTGGATCAGGGAATATGATTTTGAAGGAAGCTGAGGGGGTCCTTGGGTCTGCAAGGGACAAAGCCGTTACCTGTTCAGCCCTCGAACCTCTGCCACATACCATCAGATCCAATTCAAAAGGGCCCGCTGAGCTCGCTGATCATCAAACAATTATGGCCCTAGCAAAGGACAAGAATCGGGAGCCCACCCCGCAGGATCTAGGGCAAGTTTCTACTGTTCCTCCAGTTGGAAGTGACCAAACAACATCTAGAATGAACTGTACAATCCAGAGAGTGGCAACCCCAGGGGAAAAGAAGCAAGCAAGGACGGCCAAGGACCAACAGCCTTTGGCTTCTCACTCCTTGCAACAACAGGGCCAACCTGTAAATTCAACTGCAATAATAATTAAGGAAAGAGATCTTAATTCCAGCCGAGCAGTTGTGCAATTGAATCAGAACGAGCCTTATCGGCTAATACAACATAACCCTGCAGCCAACTGGAACGGGCCACCTGAAATCACCTCTTATCCCCCAAACGATTCGCTATCGGCCCTGCGATACACATTGTTCAAACCAGAGTACATTTCAAAAGGTTGTCACGATTTGCTGAACAGGGGCAATGTCTTAAAACTACTTAGGGCCATACCTACTCTATCAGACCTGAATACAACAGACTTACTCGCAATAGAGTTTCTCACATCAGATAATCCAGCCAAGCCAGAAATAACAAGGGCAACATGGAAAACAGATGCAACAGCCCAGAGAGTACTAAATCACCATCTTACCTTCAAAGACTGGGGCATTCAAGTCACCTCTTTTCAGCCTCAAGCCTACCCAGCTCCGCTATTAAACTTGAGCCCAAGGCTAGGGAGCAAGGATTGTTTAAGGCCCTCAACTTCTGTATTAAGAGGGGCACTTGGCTGCACTGCGCCACGAAGGGATTATAATCAAGGCGCACAACATGGATCTCCTAGGGCTGAAAAATTACGCGGATACAACTCCTGGTATGCTGAGCCAATTACAAGAACTATAAACCTTGCCACATCAAAACAATGACATCATAACTATCTAGATCACAGCAACAAAACACAAAAAGAATCCGCGATACATCTCTGCTCTTGGAATGTTAATGGCTTAGCTTCTAAAATTCAAGATCCAGAATTCCGGCAATATCTTAACAACTTTGATATCATTATGCTACAGGAAACATGGCTTATGGAACCACTACACATAGACGGGTTTCTTTGCTTTGACCGTCCAGCTACTAGAGGTAGCAAAACGGGCCATTCTTCAGGAGGGCTAGCAACCTACATCTCAACAACATCCATACCAACAGCGGTGGTAACCGGTCCGGAAATAGATGTAGCTTTAGCAGTCAAACTTACTCTTTCCCTGGCAGGGGTACAACATGAAGTATCCCTTTTCAACGTATATATCCACCCAAAACGGACAGCTAGTGACTCTGCAAAGTTAATTGATCAAATAACTTCTTATTTAGGCAGTGCCGAAATTTCAAACCTTATATTATCGGGGGACCTGAATCAATATCTATTGGGGTCATCCAAAGTAAAGGAAGTTTGTCTCCAATCCTCAAACTACAACATACCGTCACAAGGAACCTTCACGAATGGGAGGCCTAATAGGGAAAACAGATCCCTTTTGGAAGAATTAGAACATCTAAATCTTAGGGCCCTTAATGGAAGAACAGCCGGAGATACTCCCCCAGTGGCAAGCTACTACACCGAACTAACAAGCTCGCTTCTAGATTATACGTTTGTTAGTCTCGCACTGTTTTCATATGTAATAAGCTTTAGAATGGGCGACAAGGGGGACAGTGACCATCGTCCACAAGAGACTATTGTAGCGGCAACTGCTCCGTCCAGCATTTATCCTGCTCCACAGTTAGGCTTAAGCTACATGATAAATTACAAGAGGATCAAGTATACTGTGGAAAGCATTGAGTCCTTAACAGACTCAGCAATTAATCTTGCTCTTGCACAACCGTTCGAAAAGAACTTGATACAAACCTGGGAACGCTTCACCATTACCCTTAGCAACTTAAAGGCCACGGAAATAAAAATGAGTAGTCTTCCGGGGCCAGCACAAGCGAAAAAGATACCTATGGCTGAAAAAGCGCAAATAAAAGCCCTTAAGAGAATGATAAATGGCTCCATAAGATCTTTGCGTCATGATCCAGGGAATATATTGCTTCTTTTATCCCTGCGGCAACAAAGAACTCAACTAAAGAAGTTGAAATGGAACATCAACAATAACTACGAACAGGACTTCTGGGCAAAACTTTTGCATAACATAAAGTATAACGCCAGCGATCGCTTCTGGAAATCAGTAAATACAATTATCCACCCGCATCATGGGGGACCTACTTCCCATATCCTGGAGGAAACCTGGGCAAGCTACTTAAACTCCCACTTCAACAGTCAAAGCAATACTCTGCCCAAACAGGAACAGAGTAGAGCAGACTTGGACGGGCATTATTCCAACATCGGAAGAAAGGCAGGAGGCATCATTAATTTCCCTGATTGCTCCGATGCTACCCGACAAATGGCAAGTAATACATCCAAATCTCCTGTTTTAATCCACCAACAGGAGGAAAGGTCAATCGGCACTGAGCTTTTAATTATTATGAAACAGATCAGGAAGGGTAGAAAGGAAGGAGCCCCGGGCCCAAATGGAATCCCGCCTGCAGTGTTCAAACAAAGACCGGAAGAATGGGCAAAAATATTCCATCCACTATTTCTGGAAGTAAGACGACTGGGCACCATTCCAGACTCCTGGAAAGGTTCCACGATCATTCCAATCCACAAAAGCGGCAGTAAGGCCTTGCCAGCCAATTATAGGTTAGTAGCACTGATCGATAACGAGGCTAAATATTTTGCGGGAATACTGCTAGATGAACTAACCTCCTGGGCAGAAAATAATGAAATAATCCCGTTAAATCAAACAGGCTTCCGAAAAAACTGTGGCACAATAACCAACCTCTTGGCAATCTCGTTAATAATGGACACAACAAAATTGAGGAAAAAACAGTTGCATGTCTGTTTTATTGATTTCAGCGCCGCATTCGACAACGTGGAGAGGACTAAACTGTGGAATAAGCTAGCCAGATGGGGCATTCCAAATACTCTTTTATCAATGTTAATGCTTCTACATACTGATACCTGGGTACAGGTGAAATTAGGATCAGGGTCTCATCTATCAAGAAAAGTAAAAACAATCAAAGGACTTAAACAGGGCTGCGTGCTGGCCCCTATTTTATTTAACTTATTCATGGCAGATTTACCACAGATACTTGATTCCTGTAATTCCCATGCGCCCATACTCGGGGTACCAGCTTGTCCAACTTACTATACGCAGACGACGTAGTCCTGCTTAGCCACACGGTAGTTGGCTTGCAACATCTTCTCAACGGTCTGCAGGTCTATGCAGAGGAAAATAGCCTGACAATAAACTTAAATAAAACCAGGACCATGACAATTAACAGCAAACGAAGAAAGAGGTACCTATGGCATCTGGGCGGCACTCATATTGAAACAGCAGAGACTTATAAGTATCTGGGTGTCCACTTAGACAAAGAAGGATCATTTACCCGCCAACAAGAAGAGATCAAAAGGAAAGGGATGATCCTTGCCTTAACCATGAAAAATTTAACAGCTAAGCTATTGGGCCCTACGCTGAGCCCTCTTTTAATGGTAGCACGGGCTAAAATTCTACCTACAATTGCCTACGGCAGTGAAGCTCTGAGAGGGAGAGATACTAACCTTTTGGATAAAACAGTTGTAAAAGCTTACAGAATGATGTTTAGCCTCCCGAACTATACTTCCCCGTCGCAATTTAGACTGGAGTTTGGCCTGTTAAAGCAAACCTGGGCCAGATATGGAGCATACATCAACTGTTGGAACAAAATCAGAATATCAAACCCTAACTCAATAAACTACCTTCTGTGGCAAGATCTTCAACAGAGGGAGAATTCACCCGCAAGACTGTATCTTCAGGAGGCCCTGGCAAACACAGGCTTATTGCCCTTATGGAATACACAGTGTCATCATTCAACTCTGAAGAAATTAGTCTGGAAGTCGCTGAAAAAACAGTCACTGGTGGAGGATAAAGCTGCTTTCTCAGCCAGAGCGCATGCTTGGATGACGTTGAATTCTTACAAGATCTTAGCCCCACAACAATATTTTAACCTGGGATATCCAAAAGCACAGAAATTAAAATTCCTAAAGCTACGACTTGGAGTGATACCATGCACACAGCACCTTCCACCATGGAAAAGGGTGCAGACTTTTACAGTATGCAGTTTGTGCAAAAACGGCCAGGGTGATATCATCCATACCATCTGTTCATGTACAGCGATGCTCCAAGAAAGGAGGCAACTGCTAAAAATCCCCCTTAATCAAAGGGGAATTCGGACAAGGAGGCAAGCTGTTTTGGCTTGCTTCGATCCAGCATCACCTCAACTGAACTCCAGACTAGTTAGATTTCTGGAAGCGGCCAAAGCAAAAATGCCAAACTGTCACTAAAGCTTTTTGGGAAAAAGGAGACTTTTGATTATTAATTTTCTCAGAGGGAGCAAAAATGCCCGCACTGACTGGTCAACTTATATTGGTTGTTCTTGAATGTTTAAATCTTAATATTTTATTTTGTAACCAACAGAAGTGCTTTATATTTTAACTGCGATGAAACTTTTATTATTGTAAATTAATATTTTAGATATGACTTCATTCTTACCACGTATTGCAATGGTTTTAAGTAACTCTGCAAAATAAAATAAATACTAAATACTAAATACCTCAGACACCAGTTACACAGGCTGATAAGTAGATGAAGAAACACCTCAGACAGCAGTCACACATTGAGATAATTAGATGAATAAACACCTCAGACAACAGTTACTCAGAGCAATAATTAGATGAATAACACCTCAGACAGCAGTTACACATGGCGATAATTAGATTACTAAACACCTCAGACAGCAGTTACAAAGAGCAATAATTAGATGAATAAACACCTAAGACAGCAGTTACACATTGAGATGATTAGATGAATAAACACCTCAGACACCAGTTACACAGGGCGATAAGTAGATGAATAAACACCTCAGACAGCAGTTACACATTGAGATAATTAGATGAATAAACACCTCAGACACCAGTTACACAGGGCGATAAGTAGATGAATAAACACCTCAGACAGCAGTCACACATTGAGATAATTAGATGAATGAACACCTCAGACAACAGTTACACAGAGCCATAAATAGATGAATTAACACCTCAGACAGCAGTCACACATTGAGATAATTAGATGAATAAACACCTCAGACAACAGTTACTCAGAGCAATAATTAGATGAATAACACCTCAGACAGCAGTTACACATGGCGATAATTAGATTACTAAACACCTCAGACAGCAGTTACAAAGAGCAATAATTAGATGAATAAACACCTAAGACAGCAGTTACACATTGAGATGATTAGATGAATAAACACCTCAGACACCAGTTACACAGGGCGATAAGTAGATGAATAAACACCTCAGACAGCAGTTACACATTGAGATAATTAGATGAATAAACACCTCAGACACCAGTTACACAGGGCGATAAGTAGATGAATAAACACCTCAGACAGCAGTCACACATTGAGATAATTAGATGAATGAACACCTCAGACAACAGTTACTCAGAGCAATAAGTAGGAGAATAAACACCTCAGACAGCAGTTACACATTGAGATAATTAGATGAATAAACACCTCAGACACCAGTTACACAGGGCGATAAGTAGATGAATAAACACCTCAGACAGTAATCACACATTGAGATAATTAGATGAATAAACACCTCAGACAACAGTTACACAGAGCGATAATTAGATTACTAAACACCTCAGACAGCAGCTACACAGAGCGATAATTAGATGAATAAACACCTCAGACAGCAGTTACACAGAGCGATAATTAGATTACTAAACACCTCAGACAGCAGTTACAAAGTGCAATAATTAGATGAATAAACACCTAAGACAGCAGTTACATGGAGCGATAATTAGATGAAGAAACAACTCAGACAGTAGTTACACAGACCGATAATTAGATTACTAAACACCTCAGACAGCAGTTACAAAGTGCAATAATTAGATGAATAAACACCTAAGACAGCAGTTACATGGAGCGATAATTAGATGAAGAAACAACTCAGACAGTAGTTACACATGGCGATAATTAGATGAATAAACTCCTCAGACAGCAGTTACACATTGAGATAACTAGATGAATAAACACCTAGACAGCAGTTACTCGGAGCGATAATTAGATGAATAAACACCTCAGACATCAGTTACTCAGAGCAATAATTAGATGAATAAACACCTCAGACAGCAGTTACACATTGAGATAATTAGATGACTACACCTGTCAGACACCAGTTACACAGAGCGATAATTAGATGAATAAACACCTCAGACAGCAGTTACACATTGAGATAATTAAATGAATAAACACCTCAGACAGCAGCTACACAGAGCGATAATTAGATGAATAAACACCACAGACAGCAGTTACACATTGAGATAATTAGATGACTACACCTGTCAGACACCAGATACACAGAGCAATAATCAGATGAATAAACACCTCAGACAGCAGTTACAGACATCGATAATTAGATGAATAAACACCTCAGACAACAGTTACAGAGGGCGATAAATAGATGAATAAACACCTCAGACAGCAGTTACACATTGAGATAATTAGATGAATAAACGCCTCAGACACCAGTTACAAAGAGCAATAATTATATGAATAAACACCTCAGACAGCAGTTACACATTGAGATAACTAGATGAATAAACACCTCAGACAGCAGTTACCTAGAGCAATAATCAGATGACTAAACACCTCAGACAGCAGTTACACATTGAGATAATTAGATTAATAAATACCTCAGACACCAGTTACATAGAGTGATAAGTAGATGAATAAACACCTCAGACAGCAGTTACACATTGAGATAATTAGATGAATAAACACTTCAGACACCAGTTACACAGGGCGATAAATAGATGAATAAACACGTCAGACAGCAGTTACACATTGAAAAAATTAAATGAATAAACACCTCAGACAACAGTTACACAGAGCGATAATTAGATGAATAAACGCCTCAGACAACAGTTACACAGAGCGATAATTAGATGAATAAACACCTCTGATAGCAGTTACACAGAGCGATAAGTAGATGAATAAACACCTCAGACAACAGTTACACAGAGCGATAATAAGATGAATAAACACCTCAGACAACAGTTACACAGAGCGATAATTAGATGAATAAACGCCTCAGACAACAGTTACACAGAGCGATAATTAGATGAATAAACACCTCAGAAAACAGTTACACAGAGCGATAATAAGATTACTAAACACCTCAGACAGCAGTTACATGGAGCGATAATTAGATTACTAAACAACTCATACAGCAGTTACACATGGCGATAATTAGATGAACAAACACCTCAGACAGCAGTCACACATACCAATAATTAGATGAATAAACTCCTCAGACAGCAGTTACACATTGAGATAACTAGATGAATAAACACCTCAGACAGCAGTTACTCAGAGCAATAATTAGATGAATAAACACCTCTGATAGCAGTTACACAGAGCGATAATTAGATGAATAAACACCTCAGACAACAGTTACTCAGAGCAAAAATTAGATGAATACACACCTCAGACAGCAGTTACACTTTGAGATAATTAGATTACTAAACACCTCAGACAACAGTTACTCAGAGCAATAATTAGATGAATAAACACCTCTGATAGCAGTTACACAGAGCGATAATTAGATGAATAAACACCTCAGACAACAGTTACTCAGAGCAAAAATTAGATGAATACACACCTCAGACAGCAGTTACACTTTGAGATAATTAGATTACTAAACACCTCAGACAGCAGTTACACAGGGCGATAAGTAGATGAATAAACACCTCAGACAGTAATCACACATTGAGATAATTAGATGAATAAACACCTCAGACAACAGTTACACAGAGCGATAATTAGATTACTAAACACCTCAGACAGCAGCTACACAGAGCGATAATTAGATGAATAAACACCTCAGACAGCAGTTACACAGAGCGATAATTAGATTACTAAACACCTCAGACAGCAGTTACAAAGTGCAATAATTAGATGAATAAACACCTAAGACAGCAGTTACATGGAGCGATAATTAGATGAAGAAACAACTCAGACAGTAGTTACACAGACCGATAATTAGATTACTAAACACCTCAGACAGCAGTTACAAAGTGCAATAATTAGATGAATAAACACCTAAGACAGCAGTTACATGGAGCGATAATTAGATGAAGAAACAACTCAGACAGTAGTTACACATGGCGATAATTAGATGAATAAACTCCTCAGACAGCAGTTACACATTGAGATAACTAGATGAATAAACACCTAGACAGCAGTTACTCGGAGCGATAATTAGATGAATAAACACCTCAGACATCAGTTACTCAGAGCAATAATTAGATGAATAAACACCTCAGACAGCAGTTACACATTGAGATAATTAGATGACTACACCTGTCAGACACCAGTTACACAGAGCGATAATTAGATGAATAAACACCTCAGACAGCAGTTACACATTGAGATAATTAAATGAATAAACACCTCAGACAGCAGCTACACAGAGCGATAATTAGATGAATAAGCACCACAGACAGCAGTTACACATTGAGATAATTAGATGACTACACCTGTCAGACACCAGATACACAGAGCAATAATCAGATGAATAAACACCTCAGACAGCAGTTACAGACATCGATAATTAGATGAATAAACACCTCAGACAACAGTTACAGAGGGCGATAAATAGATGAATAAACACCTCAGACAGCAGTTACACATTGAGATAATTAGATGAATAAACGCCTCAGACACCAGTTACAAAGAGCAATAATTATATGAATAAACACCTCAGACAGCAGTTACACATTGAGATAACTAGATGAATAAACACCTCAGACAGCAGTTACCTAGAGCAATAATCAGATGACTAAACACCTCAGACAGCAGTTACACATTGAGATAATTAGATTAATAAATACCTCAGACACCAGTTACATAGAGTGATAAGTAGATGAATAAACACCTCAGACAGCAGTTACACATTGAGATAATTAGATGAATAAACACTTCAGACACCAGTTACACAGGGCGATAAATAGATGAATAAACACGTCAGACAGCAGTTACACATTGAAAAAATTAAATGAATAAACACCTCAGACAACAGTTACACAGAGCGATAATTAGATGAATAAACGCCTCAGACAACAGTTACACAGAGCGATAATTAGATGAATAAACACCTCTGATAGCAGTTACACAGAGCGATAAGTAGATGAATAAACACCTCAGACAACAGTTACACAGAGCGATAATAAGATGAATAAACACCTCAGACAACAGTTACACAGAGCGATAATTAGATGAATAAACGCCTCAGACAACAGTTACACAGAGCGATAATTAGATGAATAAACACCTCAGAAAACAGTTACACAGAGCGATAATAAGATTACTAAACACCTCAGACAGCAGTTACATGGAGCGATAATTAGATTACTAAACAACTCATACAGCAGTTACACATGGCGATAATTAGATGAACAAACACCTCAGACAGCAGTCACACATACCAATAATTAGATGAATAAACTCCTCAGACAGCAGTTACACATTGAGATAACTAGATGAATAAACACCTCAGACAGCAGTTACTCAGAGCAATAATTAGATGAATAAACACCTCTGATAGCAGTTACACAGAGCGATAATTAGATGAATAAACACCTCAGACAACAGTTACTCAGAGCAAAAATTAGATGAATACACACCTCAGACAGCAGTTACACTTTGAGATAATTAGATTACTAAACACCTCAGACAACAGTTACTCAGAGCAATAATTAGATGAATAAACACCTCTGATAGCAGTTACACAGAGCGATAATTAGATGAATAAACACCTCAGACAACAGTTACTCAGAGCAAAAATTAGATGAATACACACCTCAGACAGCAGTTACACTTTGAGATAATTAGATTACTAAACACCTCAGACAGCAGTTACACAGAGCAATAATTAGATGAATAAACACCTCAGACAGCAGTTACATGAAGCGATAATTAGATGAATAAACACCTCAGACAGCACTTACACATTGAGATAATTAGATGAATAAACACCTCAGACAACAGTTACACAGAGCGATAATTAGATGAATTAACACCTCTGATAGCAGTTACACAGAGCAATAATTAGAGGAATAAACACCTCAGACAGCTGTTACACAAATCAATAATTAGATGAATAAACATCTCGGACAGCAGATACACCGAGCAAATAAATACCTCAGACAGCAGTTACACAGAGCGATAATTAGATGAGTAAACACCTCTTTGAAGATCGGTTTGTGCATGCCGGTTGCAAGGGTAGAGACAGAAGTCTAAAATACCCGGTGCCTCATTTATGAGGTGTTGCCATAGGGCAGCGCTGCAGGCCTTCTTGCTGCGCTACCCTACGCCAAAAGAAAAGGCAAGGAATGCGCCGTATCTATGAGATACGGTGCATTTGTGTTCTTCTCCCCTGTGCTGGCCCCTAATGGGCTGCCGTGCGCCAACACAGGCACCTTTGAACCATGGTGCAAGGGTGCCTGCATTGCGGGGATGATTATTTTTGTGCAGGAAGGGAAACCTTCCTTCACAAAAACAATCACAAGAGGCATTTTCCTCTTTCTAAGTATGCAGCAGAATGCAGCACACATAGGAAAAGGAAAAACAAGAAGAAATGTAGAAATTTCTCCTCTTTGTGCCTCCCTTATGCCTCCCCAGGGTGCTGCCTCAGATTTACGATTTCTTGTAAATCTGGGGCAGTGTCAAAAAGCCATGGATGCTGCCGGGAACTTCCCCAGCAACACCCGTTGTATGCCCCTTTAATGCAGAAAACTGTGTTAAAGGTAACAATTTTTATGAGCCTTGACCCTTCTCTGTGCTTTTGAACAATATTTATGAGGCCGCATTAAGGCAAAAAAGTGGCTTACTGCTGCCTGATAAATATTGAGCAGTATCCTGCGCCATGGAACTGCACAAAAAGTGACGTTCTGGCGGTGCAAGGGGCCTCATAAATGAGGCATTAAGATGCTTCCAAGCTGTGGTGATGGCCTGGTGACACTAGGACCTTGTTGGACCGGCTTTGTTATTACAGACGTTGGGGGGATCGGAAATGGAGATGATCTTGGTAAACAATCTGGTCTGAGACTTACCCCCCTTCTGAACTGGCATTACTGGGTTTATACAAAAATAGAAATTTATATCGGGGCTACCACTCTTGACATTTAGGAATGTTCGTGTTATAGTGGCTGTGACTACCCCATATATCTCCTTGAATAGAAGAAATCTTTCTAGTCCTACAAATATATCCCTGTTTGTCCTACTGATTTTATTATCTACTGGCGGTCGCCAGTAGATAGTTATAGTTAGGACCTATTTTCCATAGGAAATCTGCAACATTCTATTTGCAATAACGTTGGCGCCGGTTGACGAATCTTCGCGAAAGCTTCCAACTTGTTGGGGCGCCCCGGTCCGCTCCTATCCTGAAAGTCTCTGGGTGATTTGTCAAGCGGGGGCTGAGAAAAAAGGGGGGTCCCAAAACGCGTTTTCCCCATTCATTTTTCCATAGGAACCTTTAGTCGCAGCTACAGCCCGAACTGCTGAACGCAATTACACCAAATTTGGCAAAGAGGTAGCCCTTGGTTCAGCGTCGTGCCTTTTGCTTAAATGGTGTAAATCCGTTCAGTAGTTCCTGAGAAAATCAAAAGTAAAGTCACATATATATCTATGGCCGAGTAGGGTCCGCGTACCCTCCCGATCACGAGCTGCATGCTAATTGGCTGTCAAGTGGCTGTCAACACTCCAAATCAGGAAGTGTTGGCAGCCATTTTGTCCCTCGGTAGAACCGAGGGACAGAAACAAGTGCGCAAAGCACAAAAAGGGGGCAGGGTAGAAAAAGCATTTTTTTTTTTTTTTTGAACCGCGGGATGCGCTTAGGGTGCGCGGATCCCACCGAGAAAAAAAAAAAAGAAACAAGTGCGCAAAACGCACAAAGGGGCAGGGTAGAAACACCCTGATTCCCTAGGTCTGCTCAGGGGGTCTCACAAGGACCCCCTGGGCAGAAAAAAGCATTTAAAAAAAAAAAATCGGCGGGATGCGCTTAGGGTGCGCGGATCCCGCCGGAAAAAAAAAAAACAAAGCGCGGCTCCGCGCTTCGTTGTTAATTGGCCCCCGGGTGGGCCAAGACCTCGGGGCATGCAGGGGGGTTATTTATAATATTTGGGGGGCCTCTAAGGCCCCCCAAGCCCTGGGGACCGCCACCCCCCCGGGGCTTCGGTTTTAAAAATGTTATGACCAGTGTGGGGGGGGGGGGCTCCAGTCCCCCCGCACGCCCTGGGGACCGCCACCGCCCGGGGCACTAACAAATTTAAAATGGGGGTCCGTTTTGGACCCCCGAAGCCCCGGGGACCACCACCTCCCCGGGGCTGTGCAATTCAAGGGAGGGGGGCCGCGCGGCCCCCCTCCTGGAGCCTGTGATGGCCCTGGGGACCGCCACCCCCCAGGGCCGGCTCCTGCAGTGTCCCGGGGTGCCTACCCCCGGGACACTGTAGTTTGCTATGGCAGGACGGGAGCCTCGCGGCTCCCGTCCTGCCATAGCAAACTGCTTTGGTTTTTGGAAGAGAGAGCAGGAAACCTGCTCTCTCTTCCAAAAACCAAAGATGATTGCTTTTCCACACGGGGAGCTGCATACACCAAAAGGAGTAGAAGGGTGATAAAATATCTCTAGGTGTGGTGGCACTTGCTATGTGTCCAAATACTGCCCTCACTCACACAATTGTGTGACATGCTTCATCATAGGGCTGCTTTAAAACACCCCAGCGCAACCCAACACCTGGGGTGGAGCAACAGGGTAGGGGAAGACAAGACACAACACATAAAAGCAAAATATATAAATTGACTGGTATCACTGGAAGTGGAAGTGCAGTGTGAATAAAAACTAGCTCGGAGATGTCGCTATGCGTAAATTTTATTCCTGGACCCTCCGGCCAGAATTAAAACCGTGAAGGATGGTGGTGACTGGAAGAGATTATGAGCTCCTTACACCCCTCCTTACTGACAATTTGTCGACATGTTTCAGCCGTTACTATGTGCCCATAGTCCAGGGTCACCACGGCCTTCGTCAGGACCTTACTGGTCCCAGGATCTAGGTCACCTCATTTTCTGAAGTGCGGTCCCCCCCCCTTCTTTTTAACATATATATTACGCCCTTGGTTCAACTGGGGGCCAAAATTATTGCATACGCCAATGATACTCAGCTTTTGTTCACTTGGGGAAAATCTGAGTGTTCCACTTCCTCTGCAAAAAATTGTTTGACAGCAGTTTTTCATTGGCTGGCCTCTACTCAACTTAAATGCAATGAGGACAAATCTGAAATCCTCCTCTATGGAAGCTTCCCCCCTCAGTTTAGAGAAGCACTTTGGCCGGCTGATTATTCTTTGCCGGCCTCAACGGGGCAACCCGCCAAGAATCTGGGGATCTGGTTTGAAGAGAATCTCTCTTTCTCCACCCAGATCAAGAGGCTTGCCGGGAACTGTTTAGGAAATTTTTACCACTTCTTCCTAGGGCTGCTAAAGAAACGGTCACCCGAGCCCTAATTCTTTTGCGTATAGATTATGCCAATGCTTTGTACATTGGCTTACCGGGCTACTTGCTTAACAAACTACAGGAAGTCCAGAATGCGGCGGGCAGGCTTCTTTTTAACATCCCCATCCGAAGCAGTGTAAGACAGCATCTTCGTATACTTCACTGGCTGCCCGTGGCCGAACGAGTTAAGTTCAAAGCCTTGGTCATGGCGCACCGTGCCATGTATGCTTCCGGTCCTATCTATTTGTGGGAACGTTTTATGTTCTACACCACAGCTAGACAACTGCGCTCTGCTTCTCAACTCCTAGCTCATGTTCCCCACTTTCGCCTGCAAAGGATGGGTGGCAGCTCCCATGCCTTGAGGGCCGCTCTGGCTTGAATTCACTTCCTTTCGCTCTCTGCAGCATTCAGGACCCCACTCTTTTCAAAAAAAATCTGAAAACATTCCTTTTCATTTAATCAGTTTCCCCTCACTCCTCAAGGTTTGCACCGGGACCCTCCTCGGAGTATCTGTGAGCGATACAAATTCAAATAACAGAACATAACATAGTGCCAGAACAAATTATTCCTGCACCGAGGTATCCCCTAAATAGCACTCTCCCGTAGAGAAGGCTGACACATGTCAACAAATTGGCAGTAAGGAGGGGTGTAAGGAGCTCATAATCTCTTCCAGTCACCACCATCCTTCACGTTTTTAATCCTGGCTGGAGGGTCCAGGAATAAACTTTACGCATAGCAACACCTCCGAGCTAGTTTTAATTCACACTGCACTTCCACTTCCGGTGATCCCAGTCAATCTATATATTTTGCTTTTATGTGTTGTGTCTTGTCTTCCCCTCCCCTATTGCTCCACCCCAGGTGTTGGGTTGTGCAGGGGTGTTTTGAAGCGGCCCTATGATGAAGCATGTCACACAATTGTGTGAGTTAGGGCAGTATTTGGACACATAACACGTGCCACCACACCTAGAGATATTTTGTCACCCGCTACTCCCCTTGGTGTGTTTAAGTTGTTCCATTGAAGGGACAACACTGATTTTCTTGAGCTCCCCTGGTTGCTCCAGGCCTGCCCTGACTCCCCTTGCTGTGGTAAGTCCCCTGGTCCATGCTAGACTAGACTGTGACCTTCCTCGACCTTCTTCGTGGGTTGCCGCTGCCAAGGCTTGTTGGTGCTCCAGCCGGACACCGACCCCTCAGCACTCAACATAATTCGTGGGAAAGCTCACGCCCGGCTCCTGGTCATCCTCGACATCTCCTGGACCCCGTGGCTGCAGAGTCAAGGTCTCCCTCTTCGCACCTGAAGCACCCGACATCGGTGGGCATTCGTCTACTGAGCCCCTGGTCACTCCTGAGTGACCCAGACTCTGTCCCCTCTGCTTTCAGGTTCCTTCCTTCAAGAATACACCTGTGGGTTCCACCGGACACTTTTCTTCTTCCCAGCAGTGGCATTTCTTTGAAGGCTCCCATTGAGAACGACCGGGTATGCCCAGACGTGGGTCCCTTGCTCACTTTGCCACTGAATTCAAGCTAGCCAGGCTGATGAGGGCTGTTAGCCCGAAACCGGTCTGAGGATGCTTGTTTCCGGTCCAGGGAAGACATGGCTTGGCAGTTGGGGTTGGACTGTTCCCATGAGGCACAGGGTCAAGTCTGATTTGCATATAGCTGTGTCTGAACTGAGGAGGCGAAGTGAGCTAAAGAAGGATGATGGATTCTACCCAGATCTGTGACTGGGGGTGAGTGTCTGAAAAGTTTCAGTGCTCCGTCCATCATCTCCTTGCGTTTGCTTTCTTTGCCCTAAGTTGGCAGGGTATGCCCAGACGTGGGTCCCTTCCTTACTTTGCCACTGGATTCAAGCTAGCCTGGCTGATGAGGGCTGTTACCCCGAAACCGGTCCCAGGATGCTTGCTTCTGGTCCAGGGAAGACATGGCTTGGCAGTTCGGGTTGGACTGTTCCCATGAGGCACAGGGTCAAGTCTGATTTGCATATAGCTGTGTCTGAACTGAGGAGGCGAAGTGAGCTAAAGAACTATGATGGATTAAACCCAGATCTGTGACTGGGGGTGCGTGTCTGAAAAGTTTCAGTGCTCTGTCCATCATCTCCTTGTGTTTGCTTTGTTCGCCCTAAGTTGGCAGGGTATGCCCAGACGTGTGTCCCTTGCTCACTTTGCCACTGGATGCAAGCTAGCCTGGCTGATGAGGGCTGTTAGCCAGAACTCGGTCCCAGGATGGTTGTTTCCGGTCCAGGGAAGACATGGCTTGGCAGTTCAGGTTGGACTGTTCCCAGGAGGCACAAGGTCAAGACTGATTTGCATATAGCTGTGTCTGAACTGGGGTGGCACAGTGAGCTAAAGAACGCTGATGGATTCAACCCAGATCTGTGACTGGGGGTGAGTGTCTGAAAAGTTTCAGCTCTCCCTCCATCATCTCCTTGTGTTTGCTTTGTTCACCCTAAGTTGGCAGGGTATGCCCAGACGAGGGTCCCTTGCTCACTTTGCTACTGGATTCAAGCTAGCCTGGCTGATGAGGGCTGTTAGCCCGAAACCGGTTTCAGGATGCTTGTTTCCGGTCCAGGGATGACATGGCTTGGCAGTTCAGGTTGGACTGTTCCCAGGAGGCACAAGGTCAAGACTGATTTGCATATAGCTGTGTCTGAACTGGGGTGGCACAGTGAGCTAAAGAACGCTGATGGATTCAACCCAGATCTGTGACTGGGGGTGAGTGTCTGAAAATTTTCAGCGCTCCGTTCATCATCTCCTTGTGTTTGCTTTGTTTGCCCTAAGTTGGCATGGTATGCCCAGATGTGGGTCCCTTGCTCACTTTGCCACTGGATTCAAGCTAGCCTGGCTGATGAGGGCTGTTAGCCCAAACCCAGTCCCAGGATGCTTGTTTCCGGTCAAGGGAAGACATGGCTGGAAGTTCGGGTTGGACTGTTCCCATGAGGCACAGGGTCAAGTCTGATTTGCATATAGCTGTGTCTGAACTGGGGTGGTGAAGTGAGCTAAAGAACGATGATGGATTCAACCCAGATCTGTGACAGGGGGTGAGTGTCTGAAATGTTTCAGTACTCCATCCATCATCTCCTTGTGTTTCCCATTGAGAACAACGGCGGTTTCTGACACCACTTCGACCCTATGCACCCGGCTTCCCTGGGATAGGTAACACACGGTACTTCAGTATCCACAGGTGGGGTGGCTCTCCAACCTTTTATGTTTCTTTGTAATCCACTGGGAAGGGTCCTTAAACACTAAAACTGCAACCGCGACTCTCCTTTTGAATTGTACGTAGCACGCAGTCATGTTCTCACACTGCACCCGTCCTCCGTGGGGTCCCTACTTACTCACCTTGGGTGGTTCCTTGGGGTCCCAGCGATTCTACAACCTCTAGACACTGTCTTGACGCGAGTCGTGGTTCTTATACCACTATTTTAGTATATGGTTTGGTCTCCCCCTGGAACCCAGTGTGTATTAGTGCTACTTACGTTTGTTTCTGTGCTACAGTATTGTGTGCTTTGTGTTTATCTGCGTTTAGCAGATACTGTGAGGTATTTAAAGTGTGTTATATTAATAAATACATATTTTTATAACTACTGTGTGGTTTTCCTTTCATTTAACCAATACATTAAGGTTACATTCTGGTAAAACTAGCTGCTTAACATTCCTTCAAGACTTAGCCTGAAGGCTGCCCCCACAGCTACCACTAGGATAGCTTTCTAAGGTTATCTTTGACCTCTTAAATCACCATAAAGGTTGTTTGGAGTGGTGCAAGGTGCCCACTTTAATTAGTGGACATCATATACCAGGCCAACTTCTCACACACATTGAGATAATTAGATGAATAAACACCTCAGACAACAGTTACACATGGCGATAATTAGATGAATAAACACAGGGCCGGACTGGTAAGTCCGGGCACTGGGCAATCCCCCGGTAGGCTGGAGGGGGTGGGGGCCAGTTTTGTGACAGGGGGCCAGTTCTGTTGCTGGGGCCGATTTGGCCGTGTGGAACCGACACCTGCATGAGTCAGAGACAGTCAATGTTCAGTGTCCAGTTCTCCTGCCGCTGGCAACTGGCCCCCCTCTCTTTGTTCCCCCTCTTCCTTCTCTTTCTGTCTCGCTCCTCCTCATTTAGTGAAATCCGAAACTTCAAGAAACAGGCATTACCTTCTCTTTCCTCCTTTCGTTTATTTGCTCCCCTGTGAAATGGATCCAAAAAAGAAAAACACTTTTGCTGGAAACGTCTCTTTTTCTGACATTTTTCAATTTCTAAGTGCAGCCTCGGGGTGGAGAGAAATAAAACATTCAGAATATGAAAAATAACTAACTAACTAACAAACTAAAGCAAGACAGGGTGGTTGCAAGGTGGCCAGATTGATTTATTCACACCTAAACCCATTAGCGCCACTTTACAGTGTATGCCAGTGAAGCGCTACTTTTGTTTTCTCTTCTCTTAACATTGCTTACCCTGGGTGGGAAAGTGCGCTATTTCTGGAGGTACTGAAATTCCTTCTTGATGGGTGAATTGGAAAACAAAATATGTACAGCGGCTTTGTGTTCACAAACGTGGTCTTTTTAAACCATACTGCTTATGTTTTGTAAGGATATAAGCAATGGGCATTGAAACGGTCCCTTCTACGCCCTGTAGTCATGGCCTTAACTTTTCAGGCAAAAGCACTCACTAATTTCTGAATAATGAGTGTAAAAAGAAAAAGGTAACCATTTTGTTTCCTGCTTACATTTCACGTGCTTTACTTAATCTTGTATTCCCTATGAGTGTTTGCTTTTTCGAGAATGTTCTTAATTTTTTTTTTAGGCAGCATATTGCTCTTGTCTAGTGCGTGATTTGAATTGAGTCACATCCAGGTGTTTATAGCGGGTCAGTGCAGTGCAAGTTTCTCTCAGTGAGGCAGTATGGTGTTCAGTGGGGGAGAGGAGGGGGCACTATGGTCAGAGCTGCTGAATTTGGAACTGGGGAACCAGGTTCAGCCTTCATGACCAGTCCACCAGACCACTCTCCTGAGGGAGCACATTCCCATGCTAGACCTTAGAAGGCCCCACAAGACCTTAGAAGCCCTGGTGTCTTAGCACCAGCAGGTGGACCCTAGCAGTGGCAAGTGTGGGTTAACCTAGAAGGCCTGTCCGCCACAATTCATTCTGAAGTTCACCTTCAGTCTTTCAGGCACAGCACACCATAGAGTGACAGTGACTCTGTCACTGAGGTCACAGGACCCTTGAGCAGGGTGGCTCTAGGGCAGTGCGACCGCACCATGCGCTGACCAGCCACGGTCCGTGCAGGTAACAGCAGTGGGGCAGAGGGGCCGGGTAAGGGGGGATTTCGAGGGATGATGCAGAGGGAAAATTAAATAAATAATTAATTTTCCCTCTGCATTGTCCCTCGAAATCCCCCTTTACCCGGCCCCACCACCCACCGCTCTTACCTGCACGGACCGCGGCTGGCGCTGACTTCAGGTGGGGGCGTCGTGTTTGCAAGTATAATATGGTTTTAAAAGCACTTGCTGCCTCCTTCCTGGCCTCCAACAATTTTCGGCAACAATAAAAATGTCATGATAACTCCAGTGATTCATGTTCTTAGTAGAGACAGAAGGTGTTTAGTTTAGTGGACGTTTTGACTCATGGAAAGAGGGTTAATGTGCCTGCTGCTAAGAACATGTACCATACCGATCACAAAGTGCACATAATGTAAATAGTGTAACTGCAACAAATGAAACTGGTCCTAGGATGCTTGTTTCCAGTTCAGGGAGGACCTGGCCTGGCAGTTCGGGCTGGACTGTTCCCATTGGGCACAGGGTCAAGACTGATTTGCATATGGCTGGGTTCAAACTGGAATGGCATGGTGAGCAAAAAAACAATGGATTTAGGCCCAGATCTCTGTACTGGGGTGAATGCATGGCATTGTTCTGCATTCTGTTCATCAATTGTTGTTTTTGCATAATGTAAATAGGTCAGAGGGTGCCTGCTTTAGCCAGAGAGGCCCTATTGTTACTTGCAGTTAATAAGTTAAAATCCTAACATAGAACAGTGAGCTATTAACTGTCATGTAAGAGCTGCATGCAAACTGCAAGGTATAAATTAGAGTGTTATGGTTTTTCCCCAGTCTTTGATTATCCTAATGTTACAAAAAAGGGTTCATTGGGGTAGAAATCAATTCTGATTATTAAAGAGAACCCCCAACCATGGTATTACGTTTTAAATTCTGAGTTTGTGTTTCTCCAGACCAATCTGTAACATTTCCTATACAGTGATTTACACACGTATGATTGATTGTCTCTGTTTAATATGTGTGATGTAAAGCGCACTGACACCCTACACGGGTATAAGTGGTGCTGTAAATTTTCTGATACTTTATTATTTTGACATTTTTACACATGCTAACAGCCTCTGCAAAGATTTTTACTTATTAGTACCAGTGGAACATACAACTGCAGCAGTGAGAAAGGTGACCAGTCAATGTTTTCATGGGGCCCTCCACTTCACAGCAGCACAAGTCACATTTCTTAGTAACTTTTGATACATTTGAGGACTAAACAATTTATTAGTTAAAATCGTCCGATTATGCAGCAGATGATGTATTATGTGGCAAATATGACAGAGCCATAATTATGTGGAAAACATTTGCAAACTAGGATATTTTGCCATTCATGTTTGAACTGCTCTTGTGGAAAAGGGAGGAGAAGTGCTGATGACAGAAACTCCATGGCTGGGAGACAGAAGGCTTGCGATTCCACTTTTCAGGATATTTGGGACATTATATGATTGGAAACGTATCCCACTTTGTGAATGTATTTTAATGTCAATAACTAATATTAAACCTTAAATAAACATGTGTATCCATTGGTTAAATTAAATAACGTAATAAGCTGTAACCGGTTAGTGAAATAGGAAACAAATACTAAAAATTGGGATATTTTGCTCTTTCTGCCACACCTCTGACTCCGCCCACTGACCCAATCCACGGGTTATTCCCGCCCTCTGATTCTCCGCCCACAGTTCCCCTACTTTTTTTCCCCCACTTCGACCACTGGGTGGTGGGCGCTGGGCGGCACTGTATGGGGGCGTCGCGACCGGGCCAGAGAAATGAATTAAAAGCAAAAGGGAGCAAAAGGGGCCTAAAGGGGCAAGGGGCAGCAGGGCTAGGCCCCGGCCCGGTTCCGCAGCATAGTGGTTTTGTTTGTTGTGAGCAGGGGCGGAGCGAGGTGGTGGCAGGCCTCAGGCTCTAGGCCAGGCAGGCTCTGATTGATGACTCGAGGAGTGGCTATCTCAGACCCCGATCCTCCATGTAACTTAGCCAGCCATGAGCCATCATCACCCCTCAGAGGTCGAAACATGCTACATGCATCAACCTGGAATCCAGGAGGATCTCGAGGGCATGTGGTGAGCAGGGGGCAGGAGGAGGCGGAGAGCCTTCGCTATATTTCGGCTAAAGCATCACTCGGGCCTTTTCCAGAACACATTAGAGAATACATACACAGCAAAACTAATTGGCAAAACGTACATTGCCTCACTCAGGGGAAACCTAACTGGTCTTCTGTTACTTTTTTTTTTTTTAATTATTATTATTATGGGCCTTTTTTTCCTCAATGAACTGAGAAATTCAGACACTTCCCTTTTTAAGAACTATTCAGTGAGTGCACCCTTATGGCAGAACAACTCACCCCAAAGGGCACCCAAATCTTGCAGTTGCACCAGACCGCTACAAAGAACAGTCATTCTGTATAAAAAGCAAACAAAAAATGCCTCAGCCCACACACAGCATTGCTGCAAACGGGTTAGCAAATGTTTAAAATAAATAAAGTGGGTGCTCACTGTCCCATATTGCTGCATTCACCTCAGAAGTGCAGTCACTGACCTATCACAGTTATTACACCCTGGCAGTGACGTGCTGCACCAAGAAAGGAAATCAGTCCTCTTTAGAAGTGTTACTTCTGGTCGCACTAAAGAGTAGCAGCTCTTTGCAAAAGTGTTGGTACAACAAGGGTTGAAGTACACATTGTTTTGTACACTTTTTACTCTGAACCTTTGCACAATTGTTTGAAGTTAAGTGCGTTTTTAAATGACTTTATGCTATTTTATATGAAGAATAAATTGGTTATATTTAAACTCATCTTTCGTGCTCGACATTTCATTTTTTAGTGTTCTCTGTAGGAATGTCTGTGATTTATGACTGGGTATCCTGGTGCTCCATAAGGTAACCATTTACTATGCTTTAAAAGTTAATACAATCTAATATGTAATGAAAAATGTGTTGAAAAATGCTTTGTTTTGGCCTTTCTGTCTCAAATTTTCTTGGGGGACAACCCCCAAACTCCCCCTAGTAGTGGTTGCTCACTGCGCTTGCTCGCTACACACCATGTGGGGGCTGGTCTCACTTTTACTTTGTTCTCTCTGATTCACTACTTGTGTCTATTTTTGGTGCTCTCTGAAAGAAGGTCTATGGGTGCATATGACTTGGTGGGTAACCTGGTGCTCTTTAAGGTCATCATCTACTATTTACTGTGCTTTGAAAGTTGATACAATTGAATATGTAATGAAAAATGTGCTGTAAAATTCACCATTTTGGTCTGTCTTTTTCCCAAAAAATTTGGGGGGAGAACCCCCCCAAACCCCCCTAGTAGCGGTCGGGCTGGCGCGCTGCGCTCGCTCGCTACGCACCGGACGGCGGCTGGTCTGGCAAAATTTGCCAGGGCTGCTTTCAGTTCCGAGTCCTGCCATGAATAAACACCTCAGACAGCAGTTATACATTGAGATAATTACATGAATTCACACGACAGACACCAGTTACACATAGCAATATTCAGATGAATGAACACCTCAGACAGCAGCTACACAGAGCGATAATTTGATGAATAAACACCTCAGACAGCAATTACACAGAGGGATAATTCGATAAATAAACACCTCAGACAGCAGTCACACATACCAATAATTAGATGAATAAACTCCTCAGACAGCAGTTACTCAGAGCAATAATTTGATGAATAAACACCTCAGACAGCAGTTACACATTGAGATAATTAGATGAATACACACGTCAGACACCAGTTACACCGAACAATAATTAGAGGAATAAACACCTCAGGCCGCATTTACACATTGAGATAATTAGTAACCCCGAGCGGAGACCTCGGCTCCGCCCGCGGAATAGGCGGAGATTTGCCTACTCCGCATTCCGCGGAGAACACGGAGTAGGCAAATCTCTGCACACTCCGTGGCGGAGCGGAGTTGGCCAGCCCCCGCCTCCCACCCCCACTATTAACAATTGATTAAAACTTCAATAAAAAAGACTTTAAACTAAATAAAAACCACTTCCCTTGGCTGCGGCATCCCCGGGCTGCCCTCCTCCTCTTCATCACCGTCTCTGGGAAAACTGCGCATGAGCGCGCGCCCGCTCTTGCGCAGTTTTCGCAGAGACGGTGATGAGGAGGAGGAGGGCATCCCGGGGACACCGCAGCCAAGGTAAATGGTTTTTATTTACTTTAAAGTTTTTTTTATTGAAGTTTTAATCAATTGTTAATAGGGAGGTGGGAGGCGGGTGCGCAGCGGAGCTCCACGGAGTTCCACGGAGTTTGTTCTGAACTCCGTGGCCCTCCGCATAGCCCCGCTACGCCCACAATGCCCGGGGTTAATTAGATGAATCCACATGTCAGACACCAGTAACACAGAGCAATAATCAGATGAATGAACACCTCAGACAGCAGTTACACACAGTAATATTTAGATGAATAAACACTTCGGCCAGCAGTTACACATGGCGATAATTACATAAATAAACACCTCAGACAGCAGTAACACACAGGGATAATTAGATAAATAAACACTTCAGACAGCAGTTACACATTGATATAATTAGATGAATAAACACCTCAGACAGCAGTTACACAGTGCAATAATTAGATGAATAAACACTTCAGACAACAGTTACACAGAGGGATATTTAGATAAATAAACACCTCAGACAGCAGTTACACACAGCGATAAATAGATGAATAAACACCTCAGACAGCAGTTACACATGGCGATAATTAGATGAAAAAACACCTCAGACAACAGTTAGACATTGAGATAATTAGATGAATAAACACCTCAGACAACAGTTACACATGGTGATAATTAGATGAATAAACACCTCAGACAGCAATTTCACATAGAGATAACTAGATGAATAAACACCTCAGACAGCAGTTACTCAGAGCAATACTTAGATGAATGAACACCTCAGAAAGCAGTTACGCACATCGATAATTAGATGAATAAACACCTCAGACAACAGTTACACAGGGCGATAAATAGATGAATAAACACCTCAGACAACAGTTACACATTGAGAAAAATAGATGAATAAACACCTCAGACAACCAGTTATACAGGGCGATACATATATTAATAAACACCTCAGACAACAGTTACACATGGCAATAATTAGATGAATAAACGCCTCCGACAGCAGCTACACAGAGCAATAATTAGATGAATAAACACCTCAGAGAGCAGTTACACATTGAGATAATTAGATGAATAAACACCTCAGACAACAGATACACATGGCGATAATTAGATGAATAAACGCCTCAGACACCAGTTACACAGAGCAATAATCAGATGAATAAACACCTCAGACATCAGTTATACATTGAGATAATTAGATGAATAAACACCTCAGACACCAGTTACACAGGGCGATAAGTAGATGAATAAACACCTCAGACAGCAGTCACACATTGAGATAATTAGATAAATAAACACCTCAGACAACAGTTACACAGAGCGATAAATAGATGAATAAACACCTCAGACAGCAGTTACACAGAGCGATAATTAGATTACTAAACACCTCAGACAACAGTTACAAAGAGCAATAATTAGATGAATAAACACCTCAGAAAACAGTTACACAGAGCAATAAATAGATGAATAAACACCTCAGACAGCAGTTACACATTGAGATAATTAGATGAATAAACACCTCAGACACCAGTTACACAGGGCGATAAGTAGATGAAGAAACACCTCAGACAGCAGTCACACATTGAGATAATTAGATGAATAAACACCTCAGACAACAGTTATTTAGAGCAATAATTAGATGAATAACACCTCAGACAGCAGTTACACATGGCGATAATTAGATTACTAAACACCTCAGACAGCAGTTACACAGAGCCATAAATAGATGAATAAACACCTCAGACAGCAGTTACACATTGAGATAATTAGATGAATAAACACCTCAGACACCAGTTACACAGGGCGATAAGTAGATGAATAAACACCTCAGACAGCAGTCACACATTGAGATAATTAGATGAATGAACACCTCAGACAAAAGTTACTCAGAGCAATAATTAGAAGAATAAACACCTCAGACAGCAGTTACACATTGAGATAATTAGATGAATAAACACCTCAGACACCAGTTACACAGGGCGATAAGTAGATGAATAAACACCTCAGACAGTAGTCACACATTGAGATAATTAGATGAATAAACACCTCAGACAACAGTTACACAGAGCGATAATTAGATTACTAAACACCTCAGACAGCAGCTACACAGAGCAATAATTAGATGAATAAACACCTCAGACAGCAGTTACTCAGAGCAATAATTAGATGAATAAACACCTCAGACAGCAGTTACACAGAGCATTAATTAGATTACTAAACACCTCAGACAGCAGTTACAAAGAGCAATAATTAGATGAATAAACACCTAAGACAGCAGTTACATGGAGCGATAATTAGATGAAGAAACAACTCAGACAGTAGTTACACAGAGCGATAATTAGATGAACAAACACCTCAGACAGCAGTCACACATACCAATAATTAGATGAATAAACTCCTCAGACAGCAGTTACACATTGAGATAACTAGATGAATAAACACCTCAGACAGCAGTTACTCAGAGCAATAATTAGATGAATAAACACCTCAGACAGCAGTCACACATATCACTAATTAGATGAATAAACTCCTCAGACAGCAGTTACTCAGAGCAATAATTAGATGAATAAACACCTCAGACATCAGTTACTCAGAGCAATAATTAGATGAATAAACACCTCAGACAGCAGTTACACATTGAGATAATTAGATGACTACACCTGTCAGACACCAGTTACACAGAGCAATAATCGGATGAATGAACACCTCAGACAGCAGCTATACAGAGCGATAATTAGATGAATAAACACCTCAGACAGCAGCTACACAGAGAGATAATTAGATGAATAAACACCACAGACAGCAGTTACACATTGAGATAATTAGATGACTACACCTGTCAGACACCAGATACACAGAGCAATAATCAGATGAATAAACACCTCAGACACCAGTTACAGACATCGATAATTAGATGAATAAACACCTCAGACAACAGTTACACAGGGCGATAAATAGATGAATAAACACCTCAGACAGCAGTTACACATTGAGATAATTAGATGAATAAACGCCTCAGACACCAGTTACACAGAGCAATAATTATATGAATAAACACCTCAGACAGCAGTTACACAGAGCAATAATCAGATGAAAAAACACCTCAGACAGACGTAACACAGAGCGATAATTAGGTGAATAAACACCTCAGACAGCTGTTACTCAGAGCAATAATTAGATGACTAAACAGCTCAGACAGCAGTTACACATTGAGATAATTAGATGAATAAATACCTCAGACACCAGTTACACATTGAGATAATTAGATGAATAAACACCTCAGACACCAGTTACACAGGGCGATAAATAGATGAATAAACACGTCAGACAGCAGTTACACATTGAAAAAATTAAATGAATAAACACCTCAGACAACAGTTACACAGAGCGATAATTAGATGAATAAACACCTCAGACAACAGTTACACAGGGCGATAAGTAGATGAATAAACACCTCAGACAGCAGTCACACATTGAGATAATTAGATGAATGAACACCTCAGACAAAAGTTACTCAGAGCAATAATTAGAAGAATAAACACCTCAGACAGCAGTTACACATTGAGATAATTAGATGAATAAACACCTCAGACACCAGTTACACAGGGCGATAAGTAGATGAATAAACACCTCAGACAGTAGTCACACATTGAGATAATTAGATGAATAAACACCTCAGACAACAGTTACACAGAGCGATAATTAGATTACTAAACACCTCAGACAGCAGCTACACAGAGCAATAATTAGATGAATAAACACCTCAGACAGCAGTTACTCAGAGCAATAATTAGATGAATAAACACCTCAGACAGCAGTTACACAGAGCATTAATTAGATTACTAAACACCTCAGACAGCAGTTACAAAGAGCAATAATTAGATGAATAAACACCTAAGACAGCAGTTACATGGAGCGATAATTAGATGAAGAAACAACTCAGACAGTAGTTACACAGAGCGATAATTAGATGAACAAACACCTCAGACAGCAGTCACACATACCAATAATTAGATGAATAAACTCCTCAGACAGCAGTTACACATTGAGATAACTAGATGAATAAACACCTCAGACAGCAGTTACTCAGAGCAATAATTAGATGAATAAACACCTCAGACAGCAGTCACACATATCACTAATTAGATGAATAAACTCCTCAGACAGCAGTTACTCAGAGCAATAATTAGATGAATAAACACCTCAGACATCAGTTACTCAGAGCAATAATTAGATGAATAAACACCTCAGACAGCAGTTACACATTGAGATAATTAAATGAATAAACACCTCAGACAGCAGCTACACAGAGAGATAATTAGATGAATAAACACCACAGACAGCAGTTACACATTGAGATAATTAGATGACTACACCTGTCAGACACCAGATACACAGAGCAATAATCAGATGAATAAACACCTCAGACACCAGTTACAGACATCGATAATTAGATGAATAAACACCTCAGACAACAGTTACACAGGGCGATAAATAGATGAATAAACACCTCAGACAGCAGTTACACATTGAGATAATTAGATGAATAAACACCTCAGACACCAGTTACACAGGGCGATAAATAGATGAATAAACACCTCAGACAGCAGTTACACATTGAGATAATTAGATGAATAAACGCCTCAGACACCAGTTACACAGAGCAATAATTATATGAATAAACACCTCAGACAGCAGTTACACAGAGCAATAATCAGATGAAAAAACACCTCAGACAGCCGTAACACAGAGCGATAATTAGGTGAATAAACACCTCAGACAGCTGTTACTCAGAGCAATAATTAGATGACTAAACAGCTCAGACAGCAGTTACACATTGAGATAATTAGATGAATAAATACCTCAGACACCAGTTACACATTGAGATAATTAGATGAATAAACACCTCAGACACCAGTTACACAGGGCGATAAATAGATGAATAAACACGTCAGACAGCAGTTACACATTGAAAAAATTAAATGAATAAACACCTCAGACAACAGTTACACAGAGCGATAATTAGATGAATAAACACCTCAGACAACAGTTACACAGAGCGATAATTAGATTAATTAACACCTCTGATAGCAGTTACACAGAGCAATAATTAGAGGAATAAACACCTCAGACAGCAGTCACACAAATCAATAATTAGATGAATAAACAACTCAGACAGCAGATACACAGAGCAAATAAATACCTCAGACAGCAGTTACACAGAGCGATAATTAGATGAGTAAACACTTCTTTGAAGATCGGTTTGTGCATGACGGTTGCAAGGGTAGAGACAGAAGTCTAAAATACCCGGTGCCTCATTTATGAGGTGTTGCCATAGGGCAGCGCTGCAGACCTTCTCGCCGCGCTACCCTACGCCAAAAGAAAAGGCCAGGAATGCTCTGTATCTATGAGATACGGTGCATTTGTGTTCTTCTCCCCTGTGCTGGCCCCAAATGGGCTGCCGTGCGCCAACACAGGCACCTTTGAACTATGGTGCAAGGGTGCCTGCGTTGCGGGGATGATTTGTTTTGTGCAGGAAGGGAAACCTTCCTTCACAAAAACAATCACAAGAGGCATTTTCCTCTTTCTAAGTATGCAGCAGAATGCAGCACACATAGGAAAACGAAAAACAAGAAGAAATGAAGAAATTTCTCCTCTTTGTGCCTCCCTTATACCTCCCCAGGGTGCTGCCTCAGATTTACGATTTCTTGTAAATCTGGGGCAGTGTCAAAAAGCCATGGATGCTGCCGGGAACGTCCCCAGCAACACCCGTTGCATGCCCCTTTAATGCAGAAAACTGTGTTAAAGGTAACAATTTTTATGAGCCTTGACCCTTCTCTGTGCTTTTGAACAATATTTATGAGGCCGCATTAAGGCAAAAAAAGTGGCTTACTGCTGCCTGATAAATATTGAGCAGTATCCTGCGCCATGGAACTGCACAAAAAGTGCCGTTCTGGCGGTGCAAGGGGCCTCATAAATGAGGCATTAAGATCCTTCCAAGCTGTGGTGATGGCCTGGTGACACTAGGACCTTGTTGGACCGGCTTTGTTATTACAGACGTTGGGGGCATCGGAAATGGAGATGATCTTGGTAAACAATCTGGTCTGAGACTTACCCCCCTTCTGAACTGGCAGTACTGGGTTTATACAAAAATAGAAATTTATATTGGGGCTACCACTCTTGAGATTTAGGAATGTTCGTGTTATAGTGGCTGTGACTACCCCATATATCTCCTTCAAAAGAAGAAATCTTTCTAGTGCTACAAATATATCCCTGTTTGTCCTACAGATTTTATATATATATGTAACCTTGGTATGGTCCTGTAGAAGGTGGCAAAGTCAATGTAATTCCACCGAAATATGCGTTGACTGCTGTTGTACCCACTTCGGTGACACTACACCAGACAGAGAGAAAAGAACAGACTCCACCGGGGTGTGTGTGGTTTGTGTGGTTTCTAGGGACTGATGGTCGTGGATTGTGTGGTATTTGGTGCGAATGGTGTATCAAAGAAGAGTGTGGAATACAAGGGATTTTTTTAGAAATGATAATAATCAGCAATTTTTCTACCACAGATGGAATTTTTGATAAATGGTGTGTCAATATGTATACTTTGGTAAAATATATGCGATAATATGTAAATGATAAAATCTAAGTTGTAAGAAGAAAAGTTTAAAAGAAAGCATGGTATGTAATATGAATAAAAAATAAATAAAAAATCATGAAATATGACAAAAAACTATAGAGTATGAACTGGTTTTGTTTCTGTGGGATTTAATCCTTTTTGACATTCTATACAGGCTAGGAGGACCTTTTTCTATTGTATTTTGTTCTCCTTTCTCCTCAGTCCATAGCCCGATTCTATTTTTTTGTTCCTCTTGGGGGACCCTTCTGTTTTTTAAGCACGATCATTAGATAAATAAAAACCTCAAACAGCAGTTACACAGGTTGATAATTAGATAAATAAACACCTTACAAAGCTGCTACACAGAGGGATAATTAAATGAAATAGCATCTAAGTCAACAGTTTCACAGGGCAATAATTAGATGAACAAACACCAAAGAGAGCGGTTACACAGGATGACTATGAGATGAATAAACAGTTCAGGCAGCAGTTACACAGAGTGAAAATTAGATGAATAAACACCTTGGACAGCAGTTACACAGAGTGATAATTATATGAACAAACAACTCAGACAGCAGCTAAACTGAGTGATAATTAGATGAGTAAACACCTCAGACAACAGCAACACAGAGCGATAATTAGATGAGTAAATTCTTCATACAGAAGTTATAAAGAATGAAAATTAGATGAATACACATCTCAGACAGCAGTCACACAGAGTAATGAATAAATGAATAAACACCTCAGACAGATATTACAAAAAGCGATAATTAGATGAATACACATGTCAGACAACAATTACACACAGCAATAATTAGATGAATAAACACCTCAGATAGCAATTACATAGGGTGGTAATTATAGAATAAACTTCTCAAACTGCAGTTACAGCGAGCTATCATTAGATGAATAAACACCTCAGACAGCAGTTACACATTGAGATAATTAGATGAATAAATACCTCAGACACCAGTTACATAGAGTGATAAGTAAGTGAATAAACACCTCAGACAGCAGTAACACATTGAGATAATTAGATGAATAAACAGCTCAGACAACAGTTACACAGGGCGATAAATAGATGAATAAACACCTCAGACAGCAGTTACACATTGAGATAATTAGATGAATATACCTGTCAGACACCAGTTACACAGAGCAATAATCGGATGAATGAATACCTCAGACAGCAGCTACACAGAGCGATAATTAGATGAATAAACACCTCAGACAGCAGTTACACATTGAGATAATTACATGAATACACCTGTCAGACACCAGATACACAGAGCAATAATCAGATGAATAAACACCTCAGACAGCAGTTACAGACATCGATAATTAGATGATTAAACACCTCAGACAACAGTTACACAGGGCGATAAATGGATGAATAAACACCTCAGACAGCAGTTACACATTGAGATAATTAGATGAATAAACGCCTCAGACAGCAGTTACACAGAGCGATAATTAGATGAATAAACACCTCAGACAGCAGTTACACATTGAGATAATTAGATGAATAAACGCCTCAGACAGCAGTTACACAGAGCAATAATTATATGAATAAACACCTCAGACAGCAGTTACACAGAGCGATAATTAGATGAATAAACACCTCAGACAGCAGTTACTCAGAGCAATAATTAGATGACTAAACACCTCAGACAGCAGTTACACTTTGAGATAATTAGATGAATAAATACCTCAGACACCAGTTACATAGAGTGATAATTAGATGAATACACACCTCAGACAGCAGTTACACATTGAGATAATTAGATGAATAAATACCTCAGACACCAGTTACATAGAGTGATAATTAGATGAATACACACCTCAGACAGCAGTTACACATTGAGATAATTAGATGAATAAATACCTCAGACACCAGTTACATAGAGTGATAATTAGATGAATAAACACCTCAGACAACAATTACACAGAGCGATAATTAGATTACTAAACACCTCAGACAGCAGTTACACAGAGCAATAATTAGATGAATAAACACCTCAGACAGCAGTTACATGGAGCGATAATTAGATGAAGAAACAACTCAGACAGCAGTTACTCAGAGCAATAATTAGATGAGTAAAAACCTCAGACAGCAGTTACACATTGAGATAATTAGATGAATAAACACCTAAGACACCAGTTACACAGGGCGATAAATACATGAATAAACACGTCAGACAGCAGTTACACATTGAGAAAATTAAATAAATAAACCCCTCAGACAACAGTTACACAGAGCGATAATTAGATGAATAAACACCTCAGACAACAGTTACACAGAGCGATAATAAGATGAATAAACACCTCAGACAACAGTTACACAGAGCGATAATTAGATGAATAAACGCCTCAGACAACAGTTACACAGAGTGATAATTAGATGAATAAACACCTCAGAAAACAGTTACACAGAGCAATAATTAGAGGAATAAACACCTCAGACAACAGTTACACAGAGCGATAATAAGATTACTAAACACCTCAGACATCAGTTACACATGGCGATAATTAGATGAACAAACACCTCAGACAGCAGTCACACATACCAATAATTAGATGAATAAATTCCTCAGACAGCAGTTACTCAGAGCAATAATTAGATTACTAAACACCTCAGACAACAGTTACACATTGAGATAATTAGATCAAGAGAGCCTCCTTCAAAAACCGCCTAGACAACAACGCACACAACAGCAAAGAGCTCTTCAACATCGTGAAAGAACTCTCCAACCCCAACTCCAGATCCAACGACATCCCACCCTCGCAAGAACTGTGCGACTCACTGGCCACCTTCTTCCACCGCAAGATCACAGACATCCACGACAGCTTCAACACTGCGACCGCCCCTGCAACCACCGAGACCTCCACCTCCACCCCCACGACCACCACTCGCCCCAACCGCCTGACCTCCTGGACCAGCATCGACCACAACGACACCATCAAGATCATGAACTCCGTACACTCCGGATCCCCGGCTGACCCATGCCCACACCACATCTTCAACAGGGCCAGCACCGTCATCGCACCCCACCTCCGGAAAGCCATCAACATCTCCCTCGAGACAGCTACCTTCCCAAAGGACTGGAAGCACGCCGAAATCAACGCCCTACTGAAAAAACCCACGGCCGACCCCAAGGACCTCAAAAACATCCGACCCATCTCCCTGCTCCCATTCCCAGCGAAGGTCATCGAGAAGGCCGTCAACATACAACTGACCAGGTTCCTCGAGGAAAACAGCATTCTGGACCCGTCCCAGTCCGGATTCCGCCGCAACCACAGCACCGAGACAGCCCTCCTAGCCGCCACCGACGACATCAGAACCCTGCTAGACAACGGTGAAACTGCGGCCCTCATCCTCCTGGACCTGTCAGCCGCCTTCGACACGGTCTGCCACCACATCCTCTGTACACGCCTCCACGACGCTGGGATACAAGAGAAAGCCCTGGACTGGACCACCTCCTTCCTCTCCGACAGAACACAGAGCGTCCGCCTCCCCCCTTCCGCTCTACAGCCACCGAGATCATCTGCGGCGTACCCCAGGGCTCATCCCTCAGCCCCACGCTGTTCAACATCTACATGGCCCCGCTCGCCCACATCGCCCGACTGCACAACCTCAACATCATCTCCTACGCCGACGACACCCAGCTGATCCTCTCCCTCACCAAAGACCCTCACACAGCCAAAACCAACCTCCACGAGGGAATGACGGCCGTCGCCGACTGGATGAGAAACAGCCGGCTGAAGCTGAACTCAGACAAGACGGAGGTCCTCATCCTCGGATCCACCCCCTCGGCATGGGATGACTCCTGGTGGCCTACCTCGCTAGGAATGGCTCCCAAGCTCACCGACCACGCACGCAACCTAGGGGTCATCCTCGATTCCACCCTCTCCATGACCAAGCAGGTCAACGCCGTCTCCTCCTCCTGCTTCAACACCCTCCGCATGCTTCGCAGGATCTACAAGTGGATCCCCACCGAAACTAGAAAGACGGTCACCCAGGCCCTCGTCAGCAGCAGACTGGATTACGGAAACGCCCTCTACGCAGGAGCCTCGGCGAAACTCCTCAAACGGCTCCAACGCATCCAGAACGCATCCGCACGTCTGATCCTCGACATCCCGCGCCGCAGCCACATCACACCCCACCTGAAAGACCTACACTGGCTCCCCGTCAACAAGAGGATAACCTTCAAGCTCCTCACCCACGCACACAAAGCACTCCACAACACTGGACCAACGTACCTCAACTGCCGCCTCAGCTTCTACACCCCCACCCGCCAGCTCCGCTCCGCCGACCACGCCCTCGCCACTGTCCCCCGCATCCGAAGAGCAACCACCGGCGGCAGATCCTTCTCCCACCTCGCCGCCAAGACATGGAACACCCTCCCCCTCCACCTACGGCGGACGCAGGACCTACTGACCTTCAGGAGACTCCTCAAGCCCTGGCTATTCAAACAGTAGCAGCATCCACCCCTCCCCTCAGCGCCTTGAAACCCTCACAGGTAAGTAGCGCGCTTTACAAATAGATTGATTGATTGATACAAAAATAGAAATTTATATCGGGGCTACCACTCTTGACATTTAGGAATGTTCGTGTTATAGTGGCTGTGACTACCCCATATATCTCCTTGAATAGAAGAAATCTTTCTAGTCCTACAAATATATCCCTGTTTGTCCTACTGATTTTATTATCTACTGGCGGTCGCCAGTAGATAGTTATAGTTAAGACCTATTTTCCATAGGAAATCTGCAACATTCTATTTGCAATAACGTTGGCGCCGGTTGACGAATCTTCGCGAAAGCTTCCAACTTGTTGGGGCGCTCCGGTCCGCTCCTATCCTGAAAGTCTCTGGGTGATTTGTAAGCCTGGGCGTAGTTCGCGAAGTAGCGCTACGCGAAGCTACGCAAAGTGCAGTTCGCACTACGCGAGCTACGCGTAGCACTACGCGAACTGCGTAGTGCACTGTTCGCAATGATTGCACAGTGCCGGATGCTTGTCCGCACTGTGCAATCATTGAAAACGGCATCTTGCACAATGCGAGCTGTCTTTTACAGCCGCTCGAGTAGATTTTTACTCGAGCAGCAGCTTTCTCAACGCGGACTGGTAGTTTCTCACCGCGAGCGGTCGCGAGCATACGCGACCACTCGCAATGAGAAACCTGACCTTCCCGCGTTGAGAATCTCGCCGGGAGGTTTATTTTCCACACTCGCGATCGGCAACTTGATGTTGCTGATCGCGAACGAGGAAAAAGTCTCGCCCGGATGTCATTTTGCTTGCTCGCGGTCGCCAACTTGACGTTGAGGACTGCGAGCAAGCAAAAAATGACCGCTGCACTACGCTACGCTACGCTACACGTGTTTGCACTGTGCTACGTGCAATTCGCGTTGTGCGAAGTAGCGCAAACTTCCCAAACTACGCGAGCGTAGCGTAATGCTTTGCCCAGGGTTAGTGATTTGTCAAGCGGGGGCCGAGAAAAAAGGGGGGTCCCAAAACGCGTTTTCCCCATTCATTTTTCCATAGGAACCTTTAGTCGCAGCTACAGCCCGAACTGCTGAACGTAATTACACCAAATTTGGCAAAGAGGTAGCCCTTGGTTCAGTGTCGTGCCTTTTGCTTAAATGGTGTAAATCCGTTCAGTAGTTCCTGAGAAAATCAAAAATAAAGTCACATATATATCTATGGCCGAGTAGGGTCCGCGTACCCTCCCGATCACGAGCTGCATGCTAATTGGCTGTCAAGTGGCTGTCAACACTCCAAATCAGGAAGTGTTGGCAGCCATTTTATCCCTCGGTAGAACCGAGGGACAGAAACAAGTGCGCAAAGTGCAAAAAGGGGGCAGGGTAGAAACACCCTGACCCCCTAGGTCTGCTCAGGGGGTCCCACAAGGACCCCCTGGGCAGAAAAAAGCATTTTTTTTTTTTGAACGGCGGCATGCGCTTAGGGTGCGCGGATCCCACCGAGAAAAAAAAAAAAGAAACAAGTGCGCAAAACGCACAAAGGGGTCAGGGTAGAAACACCCTGATTCCCTAGGTCTGCTCAGGGGGTCCCACAAGGACCCCCTGGGCAGAAAAAAGCATTTTTAAAAAAAGAGAAATCGGCGGGATGCGCTTAGGGTGCGCGGATGGGCCAAGTCCTGGGGGCATGCAGGGGGTTATTTATAATATGTGGGGGGGCCTCTAAGGCCCCCCCAAGCCCCGGGGACCGCCACCCCCCGGGGCTTTAAAAATAAATGGTGCGGGAGGGCTCTTGGCCCTCCCGCAGCCCCGGGGACCGCCACCCCCCGGGGCTTCTTTTTTAAAAATTTTATGACCTGTGTGGGGGGGCTCCAGTCCCCCCACACGCCCCGGGGACCGCCACCTCCCCGGGGCACTAACAAATTTAAAATGGGGGTCCGTTTTGGACCCCCGAAGCCCCGGGGACCACCACCTCCCCGGGGCTGTGCAATTCAAGGGAGGGGGGCCGCGCGGCCCCCCTCCTGGAGCCTGTGATGGCCCTGGGGACCGCCACCCCCCAGGGCCGGCTCCTGCAGTGTCCCGGGGTGCCTACCCCCGGGACACTGTAGTTTGCTATGGAAGGACGGGAGCCTCGCGGCTCCCGTCCTGCCATAGCAAACTGCTTTGGTTTTTGGAAGAGAGAGCAGGAAACCTGCTCTCTCTTCCAAAAACCAAAGATGATTGCTTTTCCACACGGGGAGCTGCATCTTAGCAGCTCCCCATGTGGAAAAGCAATGCCGGCTCCCGAGGGACGCGGGGAGCCGGCGGGACCGTGGGGGGATTGGGGACCCCCCACAGTCCCCAGCGGAGAGGGCCATCCCCGGGGGATGGGGTCCCCGGGGCAAGTAGTGGCCAGGGAGGGGGGCCACGCGGCCCCCCTCCCCCCAAAAAATAATAAAAAATAAAAAAATAAAAAAAATAAAGGCCTGCCCCGGGGGATGGGGTCCCCGGGGCAAAAGGAGGCCTGAGGAGGGGGGCCATGCAGCCCCCCTCCATGAAAATTTTTTAAAAAATAAGGTGGCAATGACCCGGGGGATGGGGTCCCCGGGTCGAAATTGGCCACGGGAGGGGGGCCCACGCAGTCCCCTTCCCGTACCTTTTTGTAAAAAAAAAATAAAAGGGGGTCAGGCCCTGGGGGATGGGGTCCCCAGGGCCCAAAATAATTACAAAGAGGGGGGGCACACAGCCCTCTTTTAAAAAAAAAATCCCCCCCAAAAAATCCGGCAACGCGCCGGAGCCCACGCCCCCTTCTTCTCAGCACTCTGCAAACGCGCCCCCTGGCGCGTTTGCAGAGGGGGAACAAATTCCCCTTGAATACTGGGGGTCCCTGGGGGCCAACTAGCCCACCAGGATCCTCCAGTATGCTCCAGGGGGCTGCGTTGCAGAGAGGTGTTCTGAGGCCACGCCCCTTTTTACACCTCTCTGCAACGCAGCTCTGTGGCGCTTAATGGAGGTAGCTGGTGGGCTTGTTGCACCCCAGGGACCCTCAGGATTCAAGGGGAGTTAATCCCCGACTTAAAACGTGCCACGGGGCGCGTTTGCACAGTGGTGAAGGGAGGGGGCGGGGCCTGAGGTAACATGTGTGCAAACAGGCCCCGTGGCACGTTTTAAGATGGGGAATTAAATCCCCTTCAATCCTGAGGGTCCCTGGGGGCCAACTAGCCCACCAGGTACCTCCAGTAAGCGCCACGGAGCTGCGTTGCAGAGTGTTGTAAAAAGGGGCATGGCCTCTGAACACCTCTCTGCAATGCAGCTCTCTGGCGCATACTGGAGGTATCTGGTGGGCTAGTTGGCCCCTAGGGACCCTCGGGATTGAGGAGGAATTAATTCTCCAACTTAAAACGCGCCACAGGGCGTGTTTGCAGACATGTCACCTCAGGCCCCACCCCCTTCCTTCACCATTGTGCAAATATTCCTCTAAAATCAGCCGAACTACGAATTCCGATTTACTCACCTGTTATCAGGAGAGACCTCAGTGCTGCATCTTTGAGCCCAGTATTGATCCTGAAAAGTAATTTTAACCGTACTTACCAGTAACTTGAATTTCCTTCCATAGGCTAACATTGACTGGTTTCACTTGGAAATTCTTCTAAGTGTGGAGTTTTGGAACTTTATAATATTCCTCTAAAATCAGCCGAAATACGAATTCCGATTTACTCACCTGTTATCAGGAGAGACCTCAGTGCTGCATCTTTCAGCCCAGTACTGATCCTGAAAAGTAATTTTAACCGTACTTACCAGTAACTTGAATTTCCTTCCATAGGCTAACATTGACTGGTTTCACTTGGAAATTCTTCTAAGTGTGGAGTTTTGGAACTTTATAATATTCCTCTAAAATCAGCCGAACTACGAATTCCTATTTACTCACCTGTTATCAGGAGAGAACCCAGTGCTGCATCTTTTAGCCCAGCACTGACCTTGAAAAGTAATTCTAACCGTACTTACCAGTAAATTGAATTTCCTTCCATAGGATAACATTGCCTGCTTTTTGCAGAAAAAGTTTCTGTCAATTTTTGAAACATACAAATATTCCTCTAAAATCAGCAGAACTACGAATTCCGATTTACTCACCTGTTATCAGGAGAGACCTCAGTGCTGCATCTTTGAGCCCAGTACTGATCCTGAAAAGTAATTTTAACCGTACTTACCAGTAACTTGAATTTCCTTCCATAGGCTAACATTGACTGGTTTCACTTGGAAATTCTTCTAAGTGTGGAGTTTTGGAACGTTATAATATTCCTCTAAAATCAGCCGAACTACGAATTCCGATTTACTCACCTGTTATCAGGAGAGAACTCAGTGCTGCATCTTTTAGCCCAGCACTGACCCTGAAAAGTAATTATATCCGTATTTATCCATTGTCTGGTTTCCAGCAGAAAAGTTTCAAAGTGTCAATTTTCACAAACTACAAATATTCCTTAAAAATCGCCTGTCTGACTTAAACGCATTCTTTCAACTGTTTACAGGAGATGCACCAGTGTTGGATCCAAGATCCACCACTGAGTAAGAAAAAGTATCGATAACACTACTTACCTGCTAAGTGAATTTCCTCCCATAGGATAACATTGGTGATTCTATGTGAAAAAGTTTCTAAGTGTCAACTTTTAAAATACAATAATATTCCCTAAAAATCACTACTGTAACTAAAATGCTTTTACTCAACTGTTTACAGGAGATGTCCCAGGACTGAATCTAGGATCCAGTCCTGTGGTTAGAAAAGTAATCCATAAAGTAACTAATTGCATTTAACTTGAAATTCACATTGAGCTCAATGTTGCATTGTGTTTGAAATTGTGTTGCCCATTGCAACAACTGTAACTACTGTACTTAAAAGTCTATTGCCTATTTGCAAAGTATTTAAACTAAAGTAAATCATTCTGAGAAAGTATATTTTGTAATGTAATGTATAATGTAATTACAATGTAATTTAAAAAATAAAATATCTAAAAATAAATAGTTTAAAAAAATGCAGTAAATCAGTATCAAAAAAATAAATATAACAATTAATACATTTAAAAATTGTCATTTACAAAACCTTTGAAATTTACTGAAAAAAACCATAGGTTTCGGACATGTTATAGTTAGGAATTAACATTTAAAAAACCAATGAAATTCACTGAAAAAACCATAGGTTTCAGGCACGTTATAGTTAGAAATTAGCATTTAAAAAACCTTACAAATTCACTGAAAAAACCATAGGTTTTAGGGACAGTTATAGTTAGTTGGACATTGCACTCGTACAAAACCCGTGAAATTCCCCCGTTATAGTTAGTTCAGGTAACTATAACTCGCGCCCCACAATGCACTTCTGATGACGTCACATATTACATCACTCATGACATGGTCAGTGACATCACTGATGACATCACTGATGACATCTCAAATGACATCACTGATGACATCACTGATGACATCATCCATGTGATAATTTGATGCATCTTCTCACACCCTAATATAACTTTTGATACACCCACTGTAAATTACAGACTGACATTGTCAAAACCATAGACACTCCAACACCAATTACTATATACAAACTCACTGATTCTTAGGTCTACACACATCTACTCACTCACCCGTACAGTCACTCATACTTATAGTCACTCAGTACAGGACTATTATATGCACTCATACACCTATATAAACACTCACACACTGCCACTCATCCATAGAGGTACTCACACACCTAGTCAGTCATGCAAAAAATTAAGCACACACCCATTTACTCATCTATATAGTTATACACACACCAGCTCACTTACTCATACAAATACTAGCACATTCTTACGCTCTTATACAATCACTGATACAAGCACACACTCATCCATACAGTCACTCTCACAATCACACACTCTTGCTTATAGCTATTTATATACTCCAACACACATATATACTGCCTTTCACATATGTAGTTACTCACACATGTACCACTGGGACATACATTCACTCACTAACACACTCTTACACACACTTACCCACCCATACAGTCTATCACAGATGGACTCTTGAAACCATCCACCCAGTGAATCACCCACTCACACATCTATGCACAGAGTCGCACACACCCCACCCACACAAACACTCAGGCACCCATACAGATACTCAGACAACCAATCAATAACTCATATAGACACTCATGTAGCTATTCACAAACCCATGCAGCCACTTACACAGCAACAGACAGACGGATACAGACATTCACCCAGTTTAGTCACTAACCCATGCATTCAGTAAGATACGTTTAATCACTCACTTATAGAGTTAGTCACGCACCTACTAAATCATCCATTCAGACACTTATACACCCACTCATTCTTCAATATGCCTTTCCCTATATATATTAAACATATTTAAACTTTACAGAAACACACAGTCACTGGATGATGTCATCAGTGATGTCATTTGAGATGTCATCAGTGATGTCATCAGTGATGTCACTGACCATGTCATGAGTGATGTAATATGTGACGTCATCAGGAGTGCATTGCGGGGGCACGAGTTATAGTTACCTGAACTAACTATAACGGGGGAATTTCACGGGTTTTGTACGAGTGCAATGTCCAACTAACTATAACTGTCCCTAAAACCTATGGTTTTTTCAGTGAATTTGTAAGGTTTTTTAAATGCTAATTTCTAACTATAACGTGCCTGAAACCTATGGTTTTTTCAGTGAATATATATATATGTAACCTTGGTATGGTCCTGTAGAAGGTGGTAAAGTCAATGTAAATCCACCGAAATATGCGTTGACTGCTGTTGTACCCACTTCGGTGACACTACACCAGACAGAGAGAAAAGAACAGACTCCACAGGGGTGTGTGTGGTTTGCGTGGTTTCTAGGGACTGATGGTCGTGGATTGTGTGGTATTTGGTGCGAATGGTGTATCAAACAAGAGTGTGGAATAGAAGGGATTTTTTAGAAATGATAATAATCAGCAATTTTTCTACAACAGATGGAATTTTTGATAAATGGTGTGTCAATATGTATACTTTGGTAAAATATATGCGATAATATGTAAATGATAAAATCTAAGTTGTAAGAAGAAAAGTTTAAAAGAAAGTATGGTATGTAATATGAATAAAAAATAAATAAAAAATTATGAAATATGACAAAAAACTATAGAGTATGAACTGGTTTTGTTTCTGTGGGATTTAATCCTTTTTGACATTCTATACAGGCTAGGAGGACCTTTTTATATTGTATTTTGTTCTCCTTTCTCCTCAGTCTATAGCCCGATTCAATTTTTTGTTCTTCTTGGGGGAACCTTCTGTTTTTTAAGCACGATCATTAGATAAATAAAAACCTCAAACAACAGTTAAAAAAGGGCAATAATTAGATGAATAAACACCTCAGAAAGCAGCTACACAGAGGGATAACTAAATGGATGAACACCTCAGACACCAGTTACACAGAGCAATAATCAGATGAATGAACACCTCAGACAGCAGCTACACAGAGCGATAATTAGATGAATAAATACCACAGACAGCAGTTACACACAGTAATAATTAGATGAATAAACACCTCAGACAGCAGTTATACAGAGCGATAATTAGATGAATAAACACCTCAGACAGCACTTACACAGGGTGATAATTAGATGAATAAACACCTCAGACAGCAGTTACACAGGGTGATAATTAGATTACTAAACACCTCAGACAGCAGTTACACAGAGTAATAATTTGATGAATAAAGACATCAGACAGCAGTTGCACACAGCAATAATTAATTGAATAAACAACTCAGAGAGCAGTTACGCAAAGCGATAATTAGATGAATAAACACCTCAGATAGCAGCGACATAGAGCAAATAAACACCTCAGACAGCAGTTACACACGGCGATAATTAGATGAATAAACACATCTGACAGCAGTTACACAGAGCGATAATTAAATGAATAAACACTTCAGACAGCAGTTACACAGAGCGATAATTAAATGAATAAACACTTCAGACAGCAGCTATTAAGGGCTATAATTAGATGAATAAACACCTCAGACAGCATATACAAATGGCAATAATTAGATGAATAAATTCCTCAGACAGCAGTTGACTGGGGAAATAACTAGATGAATAAACTCCTCAGAAAGTAGTTACAAATGGCAATAATTAGATGAATAAACACCTCAGACAGCATTTACACACAGCGATAATTAGATGAATAAACACCTCAGACAGCAGTTATACAGAGTGATAATTAGATGAATAAATACCACAGACAACAGTTACACACGGTAATATTTAGATGAATAAACACCTCAGACAGCAGTTATACCGAGCAATAATTAGATGAATAAACTCCACAGACAGCAGTTACACACGGTGATAATTAGATGAATAAACACCTCAGTCAGCAGTTACACAGGGTGATAATTAGATGAACAAACACCAAAGAGAGCGGTTACACAGAATGACTATGAGATGAATAAACAGCTCAGACAGCAGTTACACAGAGTGAAAATTAGATGAATAAACACCTTGGACAGCAGTTACACAGAGTGATAATTATATGAACAAACAACTCAGACAGCAGCTAAACTGAGTGATAATTAGATGAGTAAACACCTCAGACAGCAGCAACACAGATCGATAATTAGATGAGTAAATTCCTCATACAGAAGTTATAAAGAATGAAAATTAGATGAATACACATCTCAGACAGCAGTTACACAGAGTAATGAATAAATGAATAAACACCTCAGACAGATGTTACAAAAAGCAATAATTAGATGAATTCACATGTCAGACAACAATTACACACAGCGATAATTAGATGAATAAACACCTCAGATAGCAATTAAATAGGGTGGTAATTATTGCTTAATCTTCTCAAACTGCAGTTACATCGAGCTATCATTAGATGAATTAACAGCTCAGACAGAAGTTACACAGAGCAATAATTAGATGAATAAACACCTCAGACAGCAGTTACACATTGAGATAATTAGATGAATAAATACCTCAGACACCAGTTACATAGAGTGATAAGTAGATGAATAAACACCTCAGACAGCAGTTACACATTGAGATAATTAGATGAATAAACACCTCAGACAACAGTTACACAGGGCGATAAATAGATGAATAAACACCTCAGACAGCAGTTACACATTGAGATAATTAGATGAATAAACTCCTCAGACAGCAGTTACTCAGAGCAATAATTTGATGAATAAACACCTCAGACAGCAGTTACTCAGAGCAATAATTAGATGAATAAACACCTCAGACAGCAGTTACTCAGAGCAATAATTAGATGAATAAACACCTCAGACAGCAGTTACACATTGAGATAATTAGATGACTACACCTGTCAGACACCAGTTACACAGAGCAATAATCGGATGAATGAACACCTCAGACAGCAGCTACACAGAGCGATAATTAGATGAATAAACACCTCAGACAGCAGTTACAGACATCGATAATTAGATGAATAAACACCTCAGACAGCAGTTACACATTGAGATAATTAAATGAATACACCTGTCAGACACCAGATACACAGAGCAATAATCAGATGAATATACACCTCAGACAGCACTTACAGACATCGATAATTAGATGAATAAACACCTTAGACAACAGTTACACAGGGCGATAAATAGATGAATAAACACCTCAGACAGCAGTTACACATTGAGATAATTAGATGAATAAACGCCTCAGACACCAGTTACACAGAGCAATAATTATATGAATAAACACCTCAGACAGCAGTTACACAGAACAATAATCAGATGAATAAACACCTCAGACAGCAGTTACTCAGAGGAATAATTAGATGACTAAACACCTCAGACAGCAGTTACACATTGAGATAATTAGATGAATAAATACCTCAGACACCAGTTACATAGAGTGATAAGTAGATGATTAAACACCTCAGACAGCAGTTACACATTGAGATAATTAGATGAATAAACACCTCAGACACCAGTTACACAGGGCGATAAATAGATGAATAAACACGTCAGACAGCAGTTACACATTGAAAAAATTAAATGAATAAACACCTCAGACAACAGTTACACAGAGCGATAATTAGATGAATAAACACCTCAGACAACAGTTACACAGAGCGATAATTAGATGAATTAACACCTCTGATAGCAGTTACACAGAGCAATAATTAGAGGAATAAACACCTCAGACAGCAGATATACAGAGCAAATAAATACCTCAGACAGCAGTTACACAGAGCGATAATTAGATGAGTAAACACTTCTTTGAAGATCGGTTTGTGCATGACGGTTGCAAGGGTAGAGACAGAAGTCTAAAATACCCGGTTTCTCATTTATGAGGAGTTGCCGTAGGGTAGCGCCGCAGGCCTTCTCGCTGCGCTACCCTATGCCAAAAGAAAAGGCCAGGAATGCGCTGTATCTATGAGATACAGTGCATTTGTGTTCTTCTCCCCTGTGCTGGCCCCAAATGGGCTGCCGTGCGCCAACACAGGCACCTTTGAACCATGGTACAAGGGTGCCTGCATTGCGGGGATGATTTTTTTTGTGCAGGAAGGGAAACCTTCCTTCACAAAAACAATCACAAGAGGCATTTTCCTCTTTCTAAGTATGCAGCAGAATGCAGCACACATAGGAAAAGGCAAAACAAGAAGAAATGAAGACATTTCTCCTCTTTGTGCCTCCCTTATGCCTCCCCAGGGTGCTGCCTCAGATATACGATTTCTTGTAAATCTGGGGCAGTGTCAAAAAGCCATGGATGCTGCCGGGAACGTCCGCAGCAACACCCGTTGCATGCCCCTTTAATGCAGAAAACTGTGTTAAAGATAACAATTTTTATGAGCCTTGACCCTTCTCTGTGCTTTTGAACAATATTTATGAGGCCGCATTAAGGCAAAAAAAGTGGCTTACTGCTGCCTGATAAATATTGAGCAGTCTCCAGCGCCACGGAACTGCACAAAAAGTGCCGTTCTGGCAGTGCAAGGGGCCTCATAAATGAGGCATTAAGATCCTTCCAAGCTGTGGTGATGGCCTGGTGACACTAGGACCTTGTTGGACCGGCTTTGTTATTACAGACGTTGGGGGCATCGGAAATGGAGATGATCTTGGTAAACAATCTGGTCTGAGACTTACCCCCCTTCTGAACTGGCAGTACTGGGTTTATACAAAAATAGAAATTTATATTGGGGCTACCACTCTTGAGATTTAGGAATGTTCGTGTTATAGTGGCTGTGACTACCCCATATATCTCCTTGAAAAGAAGAAATCTTTCTAGTGCTACAAATATATCCCTGTTTGTCCTACTGATTTTATATATATATGTAACCTTGGTATGGTCCTGTAGAAGGTGGCAAAGTCAATGTAAATCCACCGAAATATGCGTTGACTGCTGTTGTACCCACTTCGGTGACACTACACCAGACAGAGAGAAAAGAACAGACTCCACCGGGGTGTGTGTGGTTTGTGTGGTTTCTAGGGACTGATGGTCGTGGATTGTGTGGTATTTGGTGCGAATGGTGTATCAAAGAAGAGTGTGGAATAGAAGGGATTTTTTTAGAAATGATAATAATCAGCAATTTTTCTACAACAGATGGAATTTTTGATAAATGGTGTGTCAATATGTATACTTTGGTAAAATATATGCGATAATTTGTAAATGATAAAATCTAAGTTGTAAGAAGAAAAGTTTAAAAGAAAGCATAGTATGTAATACGAATAAAAAATAAATAAAAAACATTAAATATGACAAAAAACTATAGAGTATGAACTGGTTTTGTTTCTGTGGGATTTAATCCTTTTTGACATTCTATACAGGCTAGGAGGACCTTTTTCTATTGTATTTTGTTCTCCTTTCTCCTCAGTCCATAGCCCGATTTAATTTTTTTGTTCCTCTTGGGGTACCCTTCTGTTTTTTAAGCATGATCATTAGATAAATAAAAACCTCAAACAGCAGTTACACAGGCTGATAATTAGATAAATAAAAACCTTAGAAAGCTGCTACACAGAGGGATAATTAAATGAAATAGCATCTAAGTCAACAGTTTCACAGGGCAATAATTAGATGAACAAACACCAAAGAGAGCGGTTACACAAGATGACTATGAGATGAATAAACAGCTCAGCAGCAGTTACACAGAGTGAAAATTAGATGAATAAACACCTTGGACAGCAGTTACACAGAGTGATAATTATATGAACAAACAACTCAGACAGCAGCTAAACTGAGTGATAATTAGATGAGTAAACACCTCAGACAGCAGCAACACAGAGCGATAATTAGATGAGTAAATTCCTCATACAGAAGTTATAAAGAATGAAAATTAGATGAATACACATCTCAGACAGCAGTCACACAGAGTAATGAATAAACACCTCCGACAGATATTACAAAAAGCGATAATTAGATGAATAAACGTCAGACAACAATTACACACAGCAATAATTAGATGAATAAACACCTCAGATAACAATTACATAGGGTGGTAATTATAGAATAAACTTCTCAAGCTGCAGTTACATCAAGAAATCATTAGATGAATTAACAGCTCAGACAGAAGTTACACAGAACAATAATTAGATGAATAAACACCTCAGACAGCAGTTACACATTGAGATAATTAGATGAAAAAATACCTCAGACACCAGTTACATAGAGTGATAAGTAGATGAATAAACACCTCAGACAGCAGTTACACATTGAGATAATTAGATGAATAAACACCTCAGACAACAGTTACACAGGGCAATAAATAGATGAATAAACACCTCAGACAGCAGTTACACATTGAGATACTTAGATGAATAAACTCCTCAGACAGCAGTTACTCAGAGCAATAATTTGATGAATAAACACCTCAGACAGCAGTTACTCAGAGCAATAATTAGATGAATAAACACCTCAGACAGCAGTTACTCAGATCAATAATTAGATGAATAAACACCTCAGACAGCAGTTACACATTGAGATAATTAGATGACTACACCTGTCAGACACCAGTTACACAGAGCAATAATCGGATGAATGAATACCTCAGACAGCAGCTACACAGAGCGATAATTAGATGAATAAACACCTCAGACAGCAGTTACACATTGAGATAATTAGATGAATACACCTGTCAGACACCAGATACACAGAGCAATAATCAGATGAATAAACACCTCAGACAACAGTTACAGACATCGATAATTAGATGAATAAACACCTCAGACAACAGTTACACAGGGCGATAAATGGATGAATAAACACCTCAGACAGCAGTTACACATTGAGATAATTAGATGAATAAACGCCTCAGACAGCAGTTACACAGAGCAATAAATATATGAATAAACACCTCAGACAGCAGTTACAAGGAGCAATAATCAGATGAATAAACTCCTCAGACAGCAGTAACACAGAGCAATAATTAGATGAATAAACACCTCAGACAGCAGTTACTCAGAGCAATAATTAGATGACTAGACACCTCAGACAGCAGTTACACATTGAGATAATTAGATGAATAAATACCTCAGACACCAGTTACATAGAGTGATAAGTAGATGAATAAACACCTCAGACAGCAGTTACACATTGAGATAATTAGATGAATAAATACCTCAGACACCAGTTACACAGGGCGATAATTAGATTACTAAACACCTCAGACAGTTACACAGAGCAATAATTAGATGAATAAACACCTCAGACAGCAGTTACATGGAGCGATAATTAGATGAAGAAACAACTCAGACAGCAGTTACTCAGAGCAATAATTAGATGAATAAACACCTCAGACAGCACTTACACATTGAGATAATTAGATTAATAAATACCTAAGACACCAGTTACACAGGGCGATAAATACATGAATAAACATGTCAGACAGCAGTTACACATTGAGAAAATTAAATAAATAAACCCCTCAGACAACAGTTACACAGAGCGATAATTAGATGAATAAACACCTCAGACAACAGTTACACAGAGCGATAATAAGATGAATAAACACCTCAGACAACAGTTACACAGAGCGATAATTAGATGAATAAACGCCTCAGACAACAGTTACACAGAGCGATAATTAGATGAATAAACAGCTCAAATAGCAGTTACACAGAGCAATAATTAGATGAATAAATACCTCAGACAACACTTACACAGAGCGATAATTAGATGAATAAACACCTCAGAAAACAGTTACACAGAGCGATAATTAGATTACTAAACACCTCAGACAGCAGTTACATGGAGCGATAATTAGATTACTAAAAAACTCAGACAGCAGTTACACATGGCGATAATTAGATGAACAAACACCTCAGACAGCAGTCACACATACCAATAATTAGATGAATAAACTCCTCAGACAGCAGTTACACATTGAGATAACTAGATGAATAAACACCTCAGACAGCAGTTACTCAGAGCAATAATTAGATGAATAAACACCTCTGATAGCAGTTACACAGAGCGATAATTAGATGACTACACCTGTCAGACACCAGTTACACAGAGCGATAATTAGATGAATAAACACCTCAGACAACAGTTACTCAGAGCAATAATTAGATGAATACACACCTCAGACAGCAGTTACACATTGAGATAATTAGATGAATAAATACCTCAGGCACCAGTTACATAGAGTGATAAGTAGATGAATAAACACCTCAGACAGCAGTTACACATTGAGATAATTAGATGAATAAACACCTCAGACAACAGTTACACAGAGCGATAATTAGATTACTAAACACATCAGACAGCAGTTACACAGAGCAATAATTAGATGAATAAACACCTCAGACAGCAGTTACATGAAGCGATAATTAGATGAAGAAATAACTCAGACAGCAGTTACTCAGAGCAATAATTAGATGAATAAACACCTCAGACAGCAGTTACACATTGAGATAATTAGATGAATAAACACCTCAGACACCAGTTACACATAGCGATAATTAGATGAATAAACACCTCAGACAGCAGTTACATGAAGCGATAATTAGATGAAGAAACAACTCAGACAGCAGTTACTCAGAGCAATAATTAGATGAATAAACACCTCAGACAGCAGTTACACATTGAGATAATTAGATGAATAAACACCTCAGACAACAGTTACATAGAGTGATAATTAGATGAATAAACACCTCAGACAACAGTTACACAGAGTGATAATTAGATGAATAAACACCTCTGATAGCAGTTACACAGAGCAATACTTAGAGGAATAAACACCTCAGACAGCTGTTACACAAATCAATAATTAGATGAATAAACATCTCGGACAGCAGATACACCGAGCAAATAAATACCTCAGACAGCAGTTACACAGAGCGATAATTAGATGAGTAAACACATCTTTGAAGATCGGTTTGTGCATGCCGGTTGCAAGGGTAGAGACAGAAGTCTAAAATACCCGGTGCCTCATTTATGAGGTGTTGCCATAGCGCAGCTCTGCAGGCCTTCTCGCTGCGCTACCCTATGCCAAAAGAAAAGGCAAGGAATGCGCCTTATCTATGAGATACGGTGCATTTGTGTTCTTCTCCCCTGTGCTGGCCCCTAATGGGCTGCCGTGCGCCAACACAGGCACCTTTGAACCATGGTGCAAGGGTGCCTGCATTGCGGGGATGATTATTTTTGTGCAGGAAGGGAAACCTTCCTTCACAAAAACAATCACAAGAGGCATTTTCCTCTTTCTAAGTATGCAGCAGAATGCAGCACACATAGGAAAAGGAAAAACAAGAAGAAATGTAGAAATTTCTCCTCTTTATGACTCCCTTATACCTCCCCAGGGTGCTGCCTCAGATTTACGATTTCTTGTAAATGTGGGGCAGTGTCAAAAGCCATGGATGCTGCCGAGAACGTCCCCAGCAACACCCGTTGCATGTCCCTTTAATGCAGAAAACTGTGTTAAAGGTTACAATTTTTATGAGCCTTGACCCTTTTCTGTGCTTTTGAACAATATTTATGAGGCCGCATTAAGGCAAAAAAAGTGGCTTACTGCTGCCTGATAAATATTGAGCAGTATCCTGCGCCATGGAACTGCACAAAAAGTGACGTTCTGGCGGTGCAAGGGGCCTCATAAATGAGGCATTAAGATGCTTCCAAGCTGTGATGATGGCCTGGTGACACTAGGACCTTGTTGGACCGGCTTTGTTATTACCTGATGTTGGGGGGATCAGAAATGGAGATGATCTTGGTAAACAATTTGGTCTGAGACTTACCCCCCTTCTGAACTGGCAGTACTGGGTTTATACAAAAATAGAAATTTATATCGGGGCTACCACTCTTGAGATTTAGGAATGTTCGTGTTATAGTGGCTGTGACTACCCCATATATCTCCTTGAATAGAAGAAATTTTCTAGTCCTACAAATATATCCCTGTTTGTCCTACTGATTTTATATATATATTCACTGAAAAAACCATAGGTTTCAGGCACGTTATAGTTAGAAATTAGCATTTAAAAAACCTTAGAAATTCACTGAAAAAACCATAGGTTTCAGGGGCGTTATAGTTAGTTGGACATTTCACTCGTACAAAACCATAGAAATTCCCCCGTTATAGTTAGTTCAGCTAACTATAACTCCATGTGCTCCATAATGCACTGCTGATGACGTCACATATTACATCACTCATGACATGGTCAGTGACATCACTCATGACATCACTGATGACATCTCAAATGACATCACTGATGACATCACTGATGACATCATCCTTGTGATAGAGTGGCAGACCTCCTCTCACCCTAATATAACCTTTGATACACACACTCAAAAATACAAACTAACATTTTCAAAATAATGGACATACCAATACCAGTTACAACACACCTATTCAGTAATTCCAAGATCTACACACACATCCACTCATTCACCAACAGTCCCTATACAGTCACTCATACATGTACTCACTCATCATATGTACTCATACACCTATACATCCTGTTACACACCGCCACTCATCCATAGAGTTACTCACCCACATAGTCACAAATTCAAACAAAGTATCAAACATCCATTTACTTGCATATACAGTTATACACACACTACCACACTTACTTCTACAGAAACTTACACATACTTACTCTCTTAAACAATCACTTATAGAAACACCTACTTATTTGTACAGGAACTCTTCCAATCTCTCACTCTCACATATACTCACTTATATACACCAATACTCACATATACTAGTTTAAAACATATGTAGTTACTCATAAAGACACTATTGAGACAGTCATTCACTCACTAACACACCCATACACATACTCATCCACCTATACAGTCCTGCACACAAGCTGTCTTCAACACATACAAACAGTGAGTCACTCATTCATGCATCTATGCACTAAGTAATACCCCCACCGAACCATACAGACACTCAGACACTCATACTGATACTCAAAAAACCAACTAATAACCCATATAGACACTCATGTAGCTACTCACCAACCCATGCAGCCACTTATACACAAAGTGAGAGACTGATACAGATATTTTCATATTTAAACATTACTTACTAACCCATGTATTCACTAAGATACACTTAGTCAGTTATACAATCAATTTTACCAAAAAAAATCATCCATTTAGACACTTATATACCCATTTATTCTTCCATCGACCTTGAGATATACATATATAAAACATATTTAATTTTCAGAAAAACACACATTCACTGGATGATGTCATCAGTGATGTCATCAGTGATGTCATTTGAGATGTCATCAGTGATGTCATCAGTGATGTCACTGACCATGTCATGAGTGATGTAATATGTGACGTCATCAGCAGTGCATTGCAGGCGCGCGAGTTATAGTTAGCTGAACTAACTATAACGGGGGAATTTCTATGGTTTTGTTCGAGTGAAATGTCCAACTAACTATAACGCCCCTGAAACCTATGGTTTTTTCAGTGAATTTCTAAGGTTTTTTAAATGCTAATTTCTAACTATAACGTGCCTGAAACCTAGGTTTTTTCAGTGAATTTCTAAGGTTTTTTAAATGCTAATTTCTAACTATAACGTGCCTGAAACCTATGGTTTTTTCAGTGAATATATATATATATTTATTATACTATGTATACATGTGAAAATGTCTCAGTCCCCTGTTTGCCTCGGTGGCACGGAAAAAATGGGTGGAACTGACGTCAGCATGCCGACGAGGTTCTCTTATGGCTCCGATGACGTCATACGGTGTCGCGAGCGGAGCCGTGCTATTATGACGTCCTCGTTGACGTGGGAGAGCTAGGAAAGAATTTCCGTGGAATGCTGGTGCAGGGGATATTCACCTAAGTGTTCAGGCTAGTCCTTTGGGAGCAACTGTTTATGTTGCCACTCCAGAAACCGAAACCAGTGATCCGAGGGCAGAGGCCCTGCAGATGGCACACGAGGTGGGGTGCCCAGTCGTGTGCACCGGCGGGGCAGCAAAGTGACAAGCACCACAACCCACAAAAAGGTAATGAGGGCACTGAATAACACAGGATCTTCTCTTTGTATCAGGCAGGAACAACGAAGTTAAAATGCCCTAGTACCAAAATGTATAATTAGTGATACAACGGTCTTCAAGAGGACCTGCAATGCCGCTTCTGCCTCCCGTACCCTGGAGGTGGCACATGGGTCACGCAGTATGGTCATACTGCGGTGGGACGCACACTCGTTGACCTCTCATGGCACTGCTCCACACTTCAGGGAGGACACTTTCCATTAGCTATGTTTTCTGATGACATGTCGCGCCAGCCCCGTCCAACAACAGAACTCCTTTAGATCCAAACAGACTCTTCCACTCTCTCACCGGAAGTGAAACCAGGCCACGCGGACACTTTCACAATACAACAGCCGGGAATGCACTTTTCGGTAAAAAAACCACATTCCTTCCTCCTAATTAATCAAATAAACGTCTCACTGAAGAACAGGGGCCAGCTTCGATGGGTAAACAGCCGTTACAACAACTTTTTTACTTTGCGATACCATTACAATGCATGCATTACCACGCATGCGTTGTACATCACGAAGTCATTACTACGCATTTTTTTAGAACGCATGGTCATTTACCACGCATGCCTTTACAACGAATGGTGTTGTAAAGGTATGTATGGTAAATGACCATGCGTTCTAAAAAACATGTAGACGATCCATGTCGTTGTAAGGAAACAGAGGCTGTTCCGTTTCCTCACAACGATGTGCACCGCCCCTCAGAGACGACGTGAAGCAGGAACCACGAGGAGAGAGGAACCACGAGGAGTGAGAGGTAAGGGGGATTGGGCATGGGGTGGGGGTTTCTTTTCTAGGGTTTAGGGTAGTGCAGTGGTGTTTGGGTGGTGTAGGGGGTCGTGCTGGGGGTAGTGTTTTAGGGTTTAGGGTAGTGCAGTGGTGTTTGGGTAGTGTAGGGGGTCGTGCTGGGGGTAGTGTTTTAGGGCTTAGGGTAGTGCAGTAGTGTAGGGGGTCGTGCTGGGGGTAGTTTTTAGGCTTTAGGGTAGTGCAGTGGTGTATGGGTAGTGTAGGGTGTCGTGCTGGGTTAGTGTTTTAGGGTTTAGGGTAGTGCAGTGGTGTTTGAGTAGTGTAGGGGGTCATGCTGGTGGTAGTGTTTTAGGGTTTAGGGTAGTGCAGTTGTGTTTGTGTAGTGTAGGGGGTCATGCTGGGGGTAGTGTTTTATGGTTTAGGGTAGTGCAGTGGTGTTTGGGTAGTGTAGGGGGTCGTGCTGGGGGTAGATTTCGGGTTTAGGGTAGTGCAGTGGTGTTTGGGTAGTGTAGGGAGTCGTGCTGGGGGTAGTGTTTTAGGGTTTAGGGTAGTGCAGTGGTGTTTGTGTAGTGTAGGGGGTTGTGCTGGGGGTAGTGTTTTAGGGTTTATGTTAGTGCAGTGGTGTTTGGGTAGTGTAGGGGTAGTGCTGGGGTAGTGTTTTAGGGTTTAGGGTAGTGCAGTGGTGTTTGTGTAGTGTAGGGGGTAGTGTTTTAGGGTTTAGGGTAGTGCAGTAGTGTAGGGGGTCGTGCTGGGGGTAGTGTTTTAGGCTTTAGGGTAGTGCAGTGGTGTATGGGTAGTGTAGGGGGTCATGCTGGGTTAGTGTTTTAGGGTTTAGGGTAGTGCAGTGGTGTTTGAGTAGTGTAGGGGGTCATGCTGGTGGTAGTGTTTTAGGGTTTAGGGTAGTGCAGTGGTGTTTGTGTAGTGTAGGGGGTCATGCTGGGGGTAGTGTTTTATGGTTTAGGGTAGTGCAGTGGTGTTTGGGTAGTGTAGGGGGTCGTGCTGGGGGTAGATTTAGGGTTTAGGGTAGTGCAGTTGTGTTTGGGTAGTGTAGGGAGTCGTGCTGGGGGTAGTGTTTTAGGGTTTAGGGTAGTGCAGAGGTGTTTGTGTAGTGTAGGGGGTTGTGCTGGGGGTAGTGTTTTAGGGTTTATGTTAGTGCAGTGGTGTTTGGGTAGTGTAGGGGGTAGTGTTTTAGGGTTTAGGGTAGTGCAGTGGTGTTTGTGTAGTGTAGGGGGTAGTGCTGGGGGTAGTGTTTTAGGGTTTAGGGTAGTGCAGTAGTGTAGGGGGTTGTGCTGGGGGTAGTGTTTTAGGCTTTAGGGTAGTGCAGTGGTGTATGGGTAGTGTAGGGGGTCGTGCTGGGTTAGTGTTTTAGGGTTTAGGGAAGTGCAGTGGTATTTGAGTAGTGTAGGGGGTCATGCTGGTGGTAGTGTTTTAGGGTTTAGGGTAGTGCAGTGGTGTTTGTGTAGTGTAGGGGGTCATGATGGGGGTATTGTTTTATGGTTTAGGGTAGTGCAGTGGTGTTTGGGTAGTGTAGGGGGTCGTGCTGGGGGTAGATTTAGGGTTTAGGGTAGTGCAGTGGTGTTTGGGTAGTGTAGGGAGTCGTGCTGGGGGTAGTGTTTTAGGGTTTAGGGTAGTGCAGTGGTGTTTGTGTAGTGTAGGGGGTTGTGCTGGGGTAGTGTTTTAGGGTTTATGTTAGTGCAGTGGTGTTTGGGTAGTGTAGGGGGTAGTGCTGGGGTAGTGTTTTAGGGTTTAGGGTAGTGCAGTGGTGTTTGTGTAGTGTAGGGGGTAGTGCTGGGGGTAGTGTTTTAGGGTTTAGAGTAGTGCAGTAGTGTAGGGGTCGTGCTGGGGGTAGTGTTTTAGGCTTTAGGGTAGTGCAGTGGTGTATGGGTAGTGTAGGGGGTCGTGCTGGGTTAGTGTTTTAGGGTTTAGGGTAGTGTAGTGGTGTTTGAGTAGTATAGGGGGTCATGCTGGTGGTAGTGTTTTAGGGTTTAGGGTAGTGCAGTGGTGTTTGTTTAGTGTAGGGGGTCATGCTGGGGGTAGTGTTTTATGGTTTAGGGTAGTGCAGTGGTGTTTGGGTAGTGTAGGGGGTCGTGCTGGGGGTAGATTTAGGGTTTAGGGTAGTGCAGTGGTGTTTGGGTAGTGTAGGGAGTCATGCTGGGGGTAGTGTTTTAGGGTTTAGGGTAGTGCAGTGGTGTTTGTGTAGTGTAGGGGGTTGTGCTGGGGGTAGTGTTTTATGGTTTAGGGTAGTGCAGTGGTGTTTGGGTAGTGTAGGGGGTAGTGCTGGGGTAGTGTTTTAGGGTTTAGGGTAGTGCAGTGGTGTTTGTGTAGTGTAGGGGGTAGTGCTGGGGGTAGTGTTTTAAGGTTTAGGGTAGTGCAGTGGTGTTTGGGTAGTGTAGGGGTTCATGCTGGGGGTAGTGTTTTAGGGTTTAGGGTATGGCAGTGGTGTTTGGGTAGTGTAGGGGGTCCTGCTGGGGGTCGATTTAGGGTTTAGGGTAGTGCAGTGGTGTTTGTGTTGTGAGGGGGTCTTGCTGGGGGTAGTGTTTTAGGGTTTAGAGTAATGCAGTGGTGTTTGTATAGTGTAGGGGGTTTAGGGTAGTGCAGTGGTGTTTGTGTAGTGTAGGGGTCATGCTGTGGGTAGTGTTTTAGGGTTTAGGGTAGTGCAGTTGTGTTTGTGTAGTGTACGGGGTCATGTTTTAGGGTATAGGGTAGTGCAGTGGTGTTTGGGTAGTGTAGGGGGTCATGCTGGGGTTAGTGTTTTAGGGTTTAGGGTAGTGCAGTGGTGTTTGGGTAGTGTAGGGGGTCGTGCTGGGGGTAGTGTTTTAGGGTTTAGGGTAGTGCAGTGGTGTTTGGGTAGTATAGGGGGTCGTGCTGGGGGTAGTGTTTTAGGGCTTAGGGTAGTGCAGTAGTGTAGGGGGTCATGCTGGGGGTAGTGTTTTAGGCTTTAGGGTAGTGCAGTGGTGTATGGGTAGTGTAGGGTGTCGTGCTGGGTTAGTGTTTTAGGGTTTAGGGTAGTGCAGTGGTGTTTGAGTAGTGTAGGGGGTCATGCTGGTGGTAGTGTTTTAGGGTTTAGGGTAGTGCAGTGGTGTTTGTGTAGTGTAGGGGGTCATGCTGGGGGTAGTGTTTTATGGTTTAGGGTAGTGCAGTGGTGTTTGGGTAGTGTAGGGGGTCGTGCTGGGGGTAGATTTAGGGTTTAGGGTAGTGCAGTGGTGTTTGGGTAGTGTAGGGAGTCGTGCTGGGGGTAGTGTTTTAGGGTTTAGGGTAGTGCAGTGGTGTTTGTGTAGTGTAGGGGGTTGTGCTGGGGGTAGTGTTTTAGGGTTTATGTTAGTGCAGTGGTGTTTGGGTAGTGTAGGTGTAGTGCTGGGGTAGTGTTTTAGGGTTTAGGGTAGTGCAGTGGTGTTTGTGTAGTGTAGGGGGTAGTGCTGGGGGTAGTGTTTTAGGGTTTATGGTAGTGCAGTAGTGTAGGGGGTCGTGCTGGGGGTAGTGTTTTAGGCTTTAGGGTAGTGCAGAGGTGTATGGGTAGTGTAGGGGGTCATGCTGGGTTAGTGTTTTAGGGTTTAGGGTAGTGCAGTGGTGTTTGAGTAGTGTAGGGGGTCATGCTGGTGGTAGTGTTTTAGGGTTTAGGGTAGTGCAGTGGTGTTTGTGTAGTGTAGGGGGTCGTGCTGGGGGTAGTGTTTTATGGTTTAGGGTAGTGCAGTGGTGTTTGGGTAGTGTTGGGGCTCGTGCTGGGGGTAGATTTAGGGTTTAGGGTAGTGCAGAGGTGTTTGTGTAGTGTAGGGGGTCATGCTGGGGGTAGTGTTTTAGGGTTTATGTTAGTGCAGTGGTGTTTGGGTAGTGTAGGGGGTAGTGTTTTAGGGTTTAGGGTAGTGCAGTGGTGTTTGTGTAGTGTAGGGGGTAGTGCTGGGGGTAGTGTTTTAGGGTTTAGGGTAGTGCAGTAGTGTAGGGGGTTGTGCTGGGGGTAGTGTTTTAGGCTTTAGGGTAGTGCAGTGGTGTATGGGTAGTGTAGGGGGTCGTGCTGGGTTAGTGTTTTAGGGTTTAGGGAAGTGCAGTGGTGTTTGAGTAGTGTAGGGGGTCATGCTGGTGGTAGTGTTTTAGGGTTTAGGGTAGTGCAGTGGTGTTTGTGTAGTGTAGGGGGTCATGATGGGGGTAGTGTTTTATGGTTTAGGGTAGTGCAGTGGTGTTTGGGTAGTGTAGGGGGTCGTGCTGGGGGTAGATTTAGGGTTTAGGGTAGTGCAGTGGTGTTTGGGTAGTGTAGGGAGTCGTGCTGGGGGTAGTGTTTTAGGGTTTAGGGTAGTGCAGTGGTGTTTGTGTAGTGTAGGGGGTTGTGCTGGGGGTAGTGTTTTAGGGTTTATGTTAGTGCAGTGGTGTTTGGGTAGTGTAGGGGGTAGTGCTGGGGTAGTGTTTTAGGGTTTAGGGTAGTGCAGTGGTGTTTGTGTAGTATAGGGGGTAGTGCTGGGGGTAGTGTTTTAGGGTTTAGAGTAGTGCAGTAGTGTAGGGGTCGTGCTGGGGGTAGTGTTTTAGGCTTTAGGGTAGTGCAGTGGTGTATGGGTAGTGTAGGGGGTCGTGCTGGGTTAGTGTTTTAGGGTTTAGGGTAGTGTAGTGGTGTTTGAGTAGTATAGGGGGTCATGCTGGTGGTAGTGTTTTAGGGTTTAGGGTAGTGCAGTGGTGTTTGTTTAGTGTAGGGGGTCATGCTGGGGGTAGTGTTTTATGGTTTAGGGTAGTGCAGTGGTGTTTGGGTAGTGTAGGGGGTCGTGCTGGGGGTAGATTTAGGGTTTAGGGTAGTGCAGTGGTGTTTGGGTAGTGTAGGGAGTCATGCTGGGGGTAGTGTTTTAGGGTTTAGGGTAGTGCAGTGGTGTTTGTGTAGTGTAGGGGGTTGTGCTGGGGGTAGTGTTTTATGGTTTAGGGTAGTGCAGTGGTGTTTGGGTAGTGTAGGGGGTAGTGCTGGGGTAGTGTTTTAGGGTTTAGGGTAGTGCAGTGGTGTTTGTGTAGTGTAGGGGGTAGTGCTGGGGGTAGTGTTTTAAGGTTTAGGGTAGTGCAGTGGTGTTTGGGTAGTGTAGGGGTTCATGCTGGGGGTAGTGTTTTAGGGTTTAGGGTATGGCAGTGGTGTTTGGGTAGTGTAGGGGGTCCTGCTGGGGGTCGATTTAGGGTTTAGGGTAGTGCAGTGGTGTTTGTGTTGTGAGGGGGTCTTGCTGGGGGTAGTGTTTTAGGGTTTAGAGTAATGCAGTGGTGTTTGTATAGTGTAGGGGGGTTTAGGGTAGTGCAGTGGTGTTTGTGTAGTGTAGGGGGTCATGCTGTGGGTAGTGTTTTAGGGTTTAGGGTAGTGCAGTTGTGTTTGTGTAGTGTACGGGGTCGTGTTTTAGGGTATAGGGTAGTGCAGTGGTGTTTGGGTAGTGTAGGGGGTCATGCTGGGGTTAGTGTTTTAGGGTTTAGGGTAGTGCAGTGGTGTTTGGGTAGTGTAGGGGGTCGTGCTGGGGGTAGTGTTTTAGGGTTTAGTGTAGTGCAGTGGTGTTTAGGTAGTGTAGGGAGTCATGCTGGGGGTAGTGTTTTAGGGTTTAGGGTAGTGCAGTGGTGTTTGTGTAGTGTAGGGGGTCATGCTGGGGTTAGTGTTTTAGGGTTTAGGGTAGTGCAATGGTGTTTGTGTAGTGTAGGGGGTAGTGTTTTAGGGTTTAGGGTAGTGCAGTGGTGTTTGTGTACTGTAGGGGGTCGTGCTGGGTTCTAGTGTTTTAGAGTTTCGGGTAGTGCAGTGGTATTTGTGTAGTAGTATATAACTTTATTCGGTTATTGCAACCATCAAAGTATCAACCAACATCCTATACGTCAAATGACCAATGACACAACAAATATATGTACAATAACAACAATAATAGCAGCAGTATGTCCATATTTAAAGTGCATAGTGCCTCAAATTACGTTACAATTGTAAATACAATAATAGCAGCAATAGGTCCATAATTAAAGTGCATAGTGCTTCAGAGTTGGGTACAATAACAGCAGCAATAATATCATAGTTGTTAAAAGACAATGATTTCATTAGCACTGTACATATGATCCAACAACAGACAGTACCTAAAGGTTACACCTAACAGAACAATACAAAATAAAACAATTCATCAATAAAAGTAAGCAATAAAATACATCCTTAATCCTTACACTGATCTAACTTTAAAATTGCATTGCGCTTATACCAGACTGCCTCTAAAAATTTGCTAACAGCTACAACTATTCTAGGGGAGAGATTAGTTTTTAGAATCCGTAATGCTATTTGATAATGTACAAGTCCCATTTCCCGGCAAATCGGAATAATCCACCTTCTACGAGGGGACAAATACTCTGGACAAAAAAATAGCAAATGTGATTCATTTTCATCACATTGTTTACACATTGGGCAAGTCAATTCTGACTGTGCAGGATTCCATTTATGTGTGAATGATCTTATAGGCAAGGTCCCTAAGCGAAACCGTATAAAAAGGCTTTTAGGGAAAGCAAAAGGTATAAAATCCATATAATCTTCCAATAATGGAGTAGATTTAAAATAAAAAAAACTGTTGGTCAGAGATCCTACATAATTTTTCCTTAGTGCACATTCATTAATAAAATTCCAATAAGTAGTTTTAAGAAGATGCTGATCGACTTTCTTAAGTTTAGTAGGGTCATCCCAAAATCTACGGAGACCTAATATTCTCACCCACGAAAACACGTGTTTAAACCATGGGAGCGATCGAGCACCTGGTATATTTAAAACATCTGTCAGGGATTCTCTGTAATCAACTAGCTCCGGTGTACACCAAAGACGAACCCAGTAGATCAAGACTTTCAAAGCCACTAAGTCTGATATTCTTTTTAATCCTAGATCTAAATACAATGGAATAAGAGGTGTGCTCTGGGGTAGACATAGCATTTTCCTAACAAAACTGTTTTCTACCAGTGCAAGAGGCTTAGCATCAACATAGCCCCACACTTCAGCTCCATAAGGAGCAGCCCCCTGCGCCTTTGCGCGGTAAATCTCCATAACCGGGGCTACCACGTGAGATACCGTTCTCTTTTGTGTTCTCAGAATGGCATTTGACCTGTGCTCAATAAGAAGTTTACTTTTCATGATCTGATCTAACCACTTAAAATTATCCATAAATCGTACTCCCAAATAATCAAAGTTTTCAACCCTCTCAAGGACGTCTTTTCCAACCCGAATAGTCGGATTACCTTTCTTGACCCCTTTGCCTAGAATCATAAATTTTGTTTTATTAACATTAAGCTCAAGTCCCCTCTCATTACAGAACCCTAAAAATTTATTAACCAGGATCTGGAGACCCATAGGGGACTTTGAGATGAGTAGGGAGTCATCCGCAAAGAGCAATATTGGTATCTTCCTGCCGTTTAACATAGGAGAGTAATTTACACAGTTTTCCAAGACATTAACCACATCATTTAAATAAAGGGAAAATAAAGTGGGGGCAAGGACACAGCCTTGCCTAACCCCCCGTTCGATAGGAATACAATCGGTTAATTCTCCATTTGGTCCCCAGCGTACTTGAGCATAGTTGTTTTCGTGTAATTTACTCAATAAATATACAAGATTGCTGGGAACACCCATATTAGTAAGAACCTGCCACAAATTCGATCGGGGAATAAGATCAAAGGCAGCTCTAAGATCAATAAAAGCCACATACAGCACACCCTTACGTAAAAGCACAGTCTTCCAGTACAATAATGTAAATCTAAAAATCTGATCAACAGTACTAATTTTACTTCTAAAACCTGCTTGGAAGGGGAAAGTATTTCTTTTTCTTCCATCCATTCAATTAATTTGTTCAGGATTTGGCGACTAAAAACTTTTTGTGCGTTATCTAACAAACTAATTGGCCTATAATTAGCTGGGTTATTAGCATCACCCTTTTTAAAAATAGTTATTATCTCAGCCCCCTCCATGAATCAGGGATCGCTCCCCCGGCGGAGATAGCATTCGATAGAAGATTAAAATAGCTTGACCAGATTAACGGCTCTGACTTAAAAAGATCACCCGGGATTTTGTCAGGTCCCGGTGCTTTGGCCATTTTAAGAGACTGTATTGCACGGATTGTCTCTTCAAGACTGAATTTGACAGGGTTACTATAATGTTCATGCACTATGTGTGGCAAGATAGCGTCCTCCACTAAATTAGTACCATTGTCAATATCATCCGACTTCCTTAGCGAATACAATGATGAAAAATGAGCTACCCAGTTGTCAGGTGGTATATTAAAACTTGGGTACTTTACTCCTTCGGAGTGTCTCTGGGCGACCAATTTCCAAAACGATCTACTTTCCTTGGTTTTAGTGGCTGCAAGTAGATCCTACCAAAACTTATCTTCCCAATCTCTTCTAGCCTTTCTAAGCTGTGTTTTATAAAAACCTCTAGCGGAACGAATTTTACCTCTGTCACCCTCATCAATAGCTATCTTTAATAAATTCTTCGCTACTTTACAAGCAGGATTAAACCAGTCGTGATACTTAAAGTATGCCGACTTCGTAGTAGTCACCTCTCTATAGAATATCTTTTGAAGACCATCGAACAACTGCATATGGACTGATAAAATAGGTATTCCTGCTGAATCTATCCCCTCGTAAGGGTCAAAAGAGGTAATAAACTGTTTATAAACTTTTGAATAAACATCCGGGTTAGCCATAACTTCCGGCCATCTAACAGCACGTCGATTATTGGTAGCCAATGCTACAGGAACGTTTGTAAAAATAGCAGCACACCCAGAAACCAAAAGCTCTCCCGCAAGTACCACTTCGAGAGAGTTATGATCACTATCAGACCTAACGTTAACTTTCATATCGGCTAATAGGGGCCACAATCTCACATCAATCAATACATAATCAATTATACTGGCACACATACCTCTCTTAAATGTTGGTGCACACAGGGGATCAGAGGTAGTATGACCATTTAGGGTTCTAAGACCTCTACCAATGACCAGTGAAACTATCTGTAAAGCACATGATGTGAAATTTTTCCTCAGGGGCACCTGCAATGTAGGAATTCCCCATTGCTCATCTTCCTCCACAGTAGTCTCAGATAAAAAGGAGCAGGGTTCAAAACCGGTGTTAAAATCTCCCGCCACTATAATTCTTGTATCCGGGGATAATTTATCCAATATAGTGTGCAATAATGCTAAAGTCATAGACGTATCAATAGATCGAATTGGCCTTACATAAATATTAAAAATTGCCAAAGAGAGACCAGACGATAGGGTGACTAAAGTTCCCATTAAATCTAAACAGTCTATTTCTATAGTAGTGACAGAGCTAAAGCGACCATTCTTGATCAAAGTTAAAAGTCCACCACTAGCTCTACCAAACTGAAGGGCTGGCTTGGCGTCTACACTAAAGGATGCATAACCATCTATATAAGTTTTCTCTATAGCCCAAGTTTCCTGCAGTAGACATACATCATACCTCGCAATATATCTTATCCAGTCATGATAACATAGTTTCTGGCCGATACCTGCAATATTCCAAGACAATAGATTTAAATTCTGGGAGTTATTGGACTCATCAGCTATATGAATATCAATACTAGGCTCTATCATACCCTGAGATCTAATATAGTCATCCAAGGGTCGCAGTGTAATAAGTTCACCACTCTCCAGCTTCCTACATGACCTATCCACCATATCATGTGAAACAGCTTCAGTATTAGAGCCACCCAAAGAAGACGTTTGTTCAATAACATGATTTAAGCCACACACAATCTTTCCCACCCCTACTTGGCTCATTACCCCAGGGCTATTGCTTCCCAAGCTGGTATTTACGCACATAGGTCTTACATACAGTCAATCTAATGCATTCATGGGAGATTGTAAAGGAAAGGTGCAAGTATTAGGGATATCAGATGATCTAGCATAGCTCTCATTCGGTTGCCCCATCTGAGCCCACTGCAATGGGGAAGTTGCTTTTAGTTGTATACCAGTTTGTTTTCCCCCAACATAGTCACAAGTACACAAAGCAAAATTAATTAAATTTTCAGCTAAAAAATTGGTACATAGAACAATATGGATATGATCAAACTGCGAGAGTGGAGTTGAACGTCTCTTTGCAAATAAAATATCAGATCTAATTATAGATAGACAATTCCGCTCATGTCTCAACCAGTAGATCGCCTTATTAATCAGTACCTCTGTATCTTCCCTGACACCTGAATTCAGCTTAGGAACCTGTACCATATAAATGGACCTATTACGTTTACCCTTATCCCTAGGTAGTTGATGGTCAAACTTCAGGGATAAATTCCTTGCAGAAGAACAAGGAGCAGAGCCAGTTGGTAAAATAAAAGATGGTGATGGAAAGAACACGGATGAAGCAAAAGATTGTGGTCGCCCTCTAAAGAAGGGAGGCTCAGACACTAACATTTGATTAGAAGACCACTTGGGTAAAAGTGCAGAGGGATTCATAAGCACAGAGTTGGAATTCGTGGCCAAGGGAAATGAGTCCTTTGGCTGGTTCTGTATTATAGATTCCGAATTATTGTTATTATTAAAGGAACTGGGACCAGTGAGGGCCTCCGTGCAATGTTTCCCATTGTTCCTTCCATACACAGAGTCAATAGCCAGCCTTACATCACTACCCACTCCAGAAGGAGAAATCATTTTACTTGGTGAAAGCCCAGAATTCATACAGCTACAACTACAACTACACACAAACTTAGATTTGAAAGACAAGACGTTTGATGACAATATTCTCAATTGGGTACAAAGCTCAGTCATTTTACTAAACAGCATATCATTGTCCACTAGAAAATTCTTCATAGCTGTATGTGCACCTTGCGGTCCTGGCAAAGAGGTAGTAGCCTGAGCTATAGAATCCAAGAGCTCAACTCCTTCAGGTACATCCAAAGGGGCAATTGGGCCATACCGGTTGGAACAGGGGATATTGGGAATTACAGCAATTGTTGGGTATAAAGAACATGGGATCTCAGTCAATTGGTCAGCAAGAATTATATCAGGAGACTTAGAAGATACAGACGCCTGATCCACGACGGGAACAAGCTCATTAGACTGGCATTCATAATCAGAGGATCTTAGTGAGCAGGGGTTCTCAGACAAAGATATGGCCGGGTTGATACCCCCACATGCAATTGATTTTTTAAACATTGCCGGAACCTTCGCCAATTTGACCTTATTTTTATTATTACCTGTTGTAAGCAACTGTTCCACTTCGTTAATTAATGTATCAATGTCCGCCAAAGTGGTTTGTTCTTGAGCAATACCCTCAGGCCTAGCCCCTCGTTTATTTACTCCAGATTTCTTTGGTTTTTTAATACTGTGCTCATGGTTAACAACATCCCCTGCCTTCTGTTTTCCCATTTTTAGCAACCGGACACCAAGTTCTACAATCCTCTCCAACAGTACCTTGTCCTTGTCCAGTAGATTTACCGGGAGGTGTCACAGCCCAGTATCAGTCGATCTCAGACGGACGCAGACCAGCCGCGGAACAGCGCGCTGAGGATGCTGATCAGTGGAGTCCCCTCCTGGGGAGAAGAGCGGAAAATGCCTAAAGACGCTCGCAATCCCCCCTGTCAAGGCGCTATGGTCTGCCAGTAGACAGTCACACCACCCATGGGTACGAACGCCCGAGGGACAACAGTACCTGTAACGGGGTCCTTGATCGTAGTTCAAAGAAAGGTGGCCCAGCCCTGCCTCTACCTGGCGATGACGGGCAAGGACGGGCCCGCCCTTGGCCCGGGCTTTGCCCGGGCGAGCCCGCGCGCGTCCCGCGCCGCGGAGGTGACTCGCGCTTTTTATCGCGTTTTTCGGCAGCGGTACTCCTCCCCTCCAGGGAAGGATCCTGGGACAGGTAGTCCCCAACAACAGCGGTGGCAATGAACAGAAATCACTAGTGTAGGGGGTAGATTTAGGGTTTAGGGTAGTGCAGTGGTGTTTGGGTAGTGTAGGGGGTCGTGCTGGGGGTAGTGTTTTTGAGTTTAGGGTAGTGCAGTTGTGTTTGGGTAGTGAAGGGGGTCGTGCTGGGGGTAGTGTTTTAGGGTTTAGGGTAGTGCAGTGGTGTTTGGGTAGTGTAGGGGTCAACCAACATGAATTTGTCCTTGTGTGATGTAACCAATGCTCATGTAAAGCACTCCAATACCTGACCAGTCTGCACTATATAAAACTGCAAAAAAACAAAAAATAAAAGTGTTTTGCACACTTCTGTCATTGGGCTATACGTGGGCTACCTCTGGGTGATATTTGTGCTACATTTGGGCTCTTTTTCCTCTGGTGGCCATCTTGGGAGACTTATTTGTTATGAAGTTTCCAAATTTCCTCATTTACTACAGTCTCCTCAGTAGGAAATGCTTTCAGTTTTTACTTTGATTCCATCAAGAAGGCATTCAGATGTGTCACACATTTGCCATAAATTCAGAATGTTAGCACTCTAGTTGTTCATTAGATCACTGTAGTAAAGCTACTGCTCACCAAGGAGTTAACTGGAAGTCTACTGCTGGTATTGAAAGTGATTGTTTCAGTCTGCATGTCAGAATTTTCTAATGAAATAGAAGAGGATTTGAGATCTCACTTAAAACATGCCCTAAATTTTCTTTTTGCAGCACTAACCATAATTTCTATGGCAAAATGAACCCCCTCATTTTGTTCCTTTTTAAATTAAATGTTTTAAGTGTTACCAGTTTATTCCAATCAAGATGGCTTCAGGTGTGCCATACTTTTGTCATAAGTAAGGCTGTTAGCACTCTAGTTGTTCTTTAGAACACTCTGGGAAGCTGCAGTAGAACACAAAGGAATCAACTGACAGTCTCTGCCATTGTTGGATGTACATGTTTTACTGAGAATGTCAGACTTCATTCTCACATGACTAAGAAAGATAATGTGAATTTACAGAAAATATGCTCTCATTTTAGCTTCTGGAGCACCTTCCAAAACTGTATGGGACAAGCATGTGAAAATAGTTTTCTCTCAAACATGATTCATGATATCCCAGCAGAAGGTTTTTCACAGGGTAAAATCACCTTAGAACACACCACAATTCCTGAAATTAGTATGGTACCATCAACAAATGAATTCTAATGTAACTAAAGTCTGTTATCACCCTTTATAGTTCTCCTTTTGGTAACCCTCAAAATCTTCGATTCACTACAATGCATTTCAATGGGGTACCATCATTTATATTGGTCCCAAGATGGCTGCCAGCAATTCCAGGATGAAGTGCTGACAGCCAATCAGATCTCACGATGACATGTGTGGTTAGGCTCCGCCCAGATATATATGTGTTTTTACTTTTGATTTTCTCAGCAACTACTGAACGGATTTACACCATTTAACAAAAGGGTTCTTTCTGAACCAAGAACTACCTCTTTGCCAAATTTGGTGTAATTCCGTTCAGCAGTTCGGGCTGTAGCCTTGCATAAAGTTTCCTATGGGAAATTGATTTTTGACTCTTATTTTTTTTATTTCTCCGCAACTACTGAGCGGATTTACACCATTTAACAAAAAGGTTCTTTCTGAACCAAGAACTACCTCTTTGCCAAATTTGGTGTAATTCCGTTCAGCAGTTCGAGCTGTAGCCGCGGCTAAAGTTTCCTAAGGGAAAATGAATGGGGAAAACATGTTTTGGGACCCCCCTTTTTTCTCGGCCCCCACTTGACGAATCACCCCGAAACTTTCAGGGTAGGAGCGGACCGGAGCGCGCTATAAAGTTTGACAATTTCGCGAAGATTCGTCAACCGACGCAAGAGTTATTTCAAATAGAATGTTGCGGATTTCCTATGGAAAATAGGTCCTAACTATAACTATCTACTGGCGACCGCCAGTAGATAATGTAACCTTGGTATGGTCCTGTAGAAGGTGGTAAAGTCAATGTAAATCCACCGAAATATGCGTTGACTGCTGTTGTACCCACTTCGGTGACACTACACCAGACAGAGAGAAAAGAACAGACTCCACCGGGGTGTGTGTGGTTTCTATGGTTTCTCCGGACAGATGGTCATGGATTGTGTGGTATTTGATGCGAATTGTGTATCAAACAAGAGTGTGGAATAGAAGGGATTTTTTAGAAATGATAATAATTAACCCTGGGCGTAGTTCGCGAAATAGCGCTTCGCGAAGCTACGCAAAGTGAAGTTCGCACTACGCGAACTGCGTAGTGCGTGTTCGCAATGATTACACAGTGCCGGATGCTTGTCCGCACTGTGCAATCGTGAAAACGGCATCTTGCACAGTGCGAGCTGTCTTTTACTGCCGCTCGAGTAGATTTTTACTCGGCGGCAGCTTTCTCAACGCGGACTGGTAGTTTCTCATCGCGAGCGGTCGCGAGCATACGCGACTCACTCGCAATGAGAAACCTGACCTCCCGCGTTGAGAATCTCGCCGGGAGGTTTATTTTCCACGCTCGCGATCGGCAACTTGTGTTGCTGATCGCGAACGAGAAAAAGTCTCGCCGGGATGTCATTTTGCTTGCTCGCGGTCGCCAACTTGACGTTGAGGACCGCGAGCAAGCAAAAAATGACCGCTGCACTACGCTACGCGTGTTTGCACTGTGCTACGTGCAATTCGCGTTGTGCGAAGTAGCGCAAACTTCGCAAACTACGCGAGCGTAGCGTAGTTTTCCGCCCAGGCCTAATAATAATCAGCAATTTTTCTACAACAGATGGAATTTTTGATAAATGGTGTGTCAATATGTATACTTTGGTAAAATATATGCGATAATATGTAAATGATAAAATCTAAGTTGTAAGAAGAAAAGTTTAAAAGAAAGCATGGTATGTAATATGAATAAAAAATAAATAAAAAATCATTAAATATGACACAAAACTATAGAGTATGAACTGGTTTTGTTTCTGTGGGATTTAATCCTTTTTGACATTCTATACAGGCTAGGAGGACCTTTTTATATTGTATTTTGTTCTCCTTTCTCCTCAGTCTATAGCCCGATTCAATGTTTTGTTCTTCTTGGGGGAACCTTCTGTTTTTTAAGCACGATCATTAGATAAATAAAAACCTCAAACAACAGTTAAAAAAGGGCAATAATTAAATGAATAAACACCTCAGGAAGCAGCTACACAGAGGGATAACTAAATGAATGAACACCTCAGACACCAGTTACACAGAGCAATAATCAGATGAATGAACACCTCAGACAGCAGCTACACAGAGCGATAATTAGATGAATAAATACCACAGACAGCAGTTACACACAGTAATAATTAGATGAATAAACACCTCAGACAGCAGTTACACAGAGCGATAATTAGATGAATAAACACCTCAGACAGCAGTTACACAGGGTGATAATTAGATGAATAAACACCTCAGACAGCAGTTACACAGGGTGATAATTAGTATACTAAACACCTCAGACAGCAGTTACACAGAGTAATAATTTGATGAATAAAGACATCAGACAGCAGTTGAACACAGCAATAATTAATCGAATGAACAACTCAGAGAGCAGTTACGCAAAGCGATAATTAGATGAATAAACACCTCAGATAGCAGCTACATAGAGCAAATAAACACCTGAGACAGCAGTTACACACGGCGATAATTAGATGAATAAACACATCTGACAGCAGTTACACAGAGCGATAATTAAATGAATAAACACTTCAGACAGCAGTTACACATGGCGAAAATTAGATAAAATACCAGACAGCAGCTATAAAGGGCTATAATTAGATGAATAAACACCTCAGACAGCAGTTACACACAGCGATAATTAGATGAATAAACTCCTCAGACAGCATATACAAATGGCAATAATTAGATGAATAAATTCCTCAGACAGCAGTTGACTGGGGAAATAACTAGATGAATAAACTCCTCAGAAAGTAGTTACAAATGGCAATAATTAGATGAATAAACACCTCAGACAGCATTTACACACAGCGATAATTAGATGAATAAACACCTCAGACAGCAGTTATACAGAGCGATAATTAGATGAATAAATACCACAGACAGCAGTTACACACAGTAATAATTAGGTGAATAAACACCTCAGACAGCATTTACACAGAGCGATAATTAGATGAATAAACACCTCAGACAGCAGTTACACAGGGTGATAATTAGATTACTAAACACCTCAGACAGCAGTTACACAAAGCAATAATTTGATGAATAAAGACATCAGACAGCAGTTGCACACAGCAATAATTAATTGAATAAACAACTCAGCAGTTACACAAAGTGATAATTAGATGAATAAACACCTCAGATAGAAGCTACATAGAGCAAATAAACACCTGAGACAGCAGTTACACACGGCGATAATTAGATGAATAAACACATCTGACAGCAGTTACACAGAGTGATAATTAGATGAATAAACACCTCAGACAGCAGTTATACAGAGCAATAATTAGATGAATAAACTCCACAGACAGCAGTTACACACGGTGATAATTAGATGAATAAACACCTCAGACAGCAGTTACACAGAGCGATAATTAGATGAATAAACACCTCAGACAGCAGTTACACAGGGTGATAATTAGATTACTAAACACCTCAGACAGCAGTTACACAAAGCAATAATTTGATGAATAAAGACATCAGACAGCAGTTGCACACAACAATAATTAATTGAATAAACAACTCAGCAGTTACGCAAAGTGATAATTAGATGAATAAACACCTCAGATAGAAGCTACATAGAGCAAATAAACACCTGAAACAGCAGTTACACACGGCGATAATTAGATGAATAAACACATCTGACAGCAGTTACACAGAGTGATAATTAGATGACTAAACACTTCAGACAGCAGCTACACATGGTGATAATTATATGAAATAACACACCAGACAGCAGCTACAAAGGGCTATAATTAGATGAATAAACAACTCAGACAGAAGTTACACACAGCGATAATTAGATGAATAAACTCCTCAGACAGCATATACAAATGGCAATAATTAGATGAATAAATTCCTCAGACAGCAGTTGACTGGGGAAATAACTAGATGAATAAACTCCTCAGAAAGTAGTTACAAATGGCAATAATTAGATGAATAAACACCTCAGACAGCATTTACACACAGCGATAATTAGATGAATAAACACCTCAGACAGCAGTTATACAGAGCGATAATTAGATGAATAAATACCACAGACAGCAGTTACACACAGTAATAATTAGGTGAATAAACACCTCAGACAGCATTTACACAGAGCGATAATTAGATGAATAAACACCTCAGACAGCAGTTACACAGGGTGATAATTAGATTACTAAACACCTCAGACAGCAGTTACACAAAGCAATAATTTGATGAATAAAGACATCAGACAGCAGTTGCACACAGCAATAATTAATTGAATAAACAACTCAGCAGTTACACAAAGTGATAATTAGATGAATAAACACCTCAGATAGAAGCTACATAGAGCAAATAAACACCTGAGACAGCAGTTACACAGGCGATAATTAGATGAATAAACACATCTGACAGCAGTTACACAGAGTGATAATTAGATGAATAAACACCTCAGACAGCAGTTATACAGAGCAATAATTAGATGAATAAACTCCACAGACAGCAGTTACACACGGTGATAATTAGATGAATAAACACCTCAGACAGCAGTTACACAGAGCGATAATTAGATGAATAAACACCTCAGACAGCAGTTACACAGGGTGATAATTAGATTACTAAACACCTCAGACAGCAGTTACACAAAGCAATAATTTGATGAATAAAGACATCAGACAGCAGTTGCACACAACAATAATTAATTGAATAAACAACTCAGCAGTTACGCAAAGTGATAATTAGATGAATAAACACCTCAGATAGAAGCTACATAGAGCAAATAAACACCTGAAACAGCAGTTACACACGGCGATAATTAGATGAATAAACACATCTGACAGCAGTTACACAGAGTGATAATTAGATGACTAAACACTTCAGACAGCAGCTACACATGGTGATAATTATATGAAATAACACACCAGACAGCAGCTACAAAGGGCTATAATTAGATGAATAAAACCTCAGACAGAAGTTACAAAGGGCAATAGTTAGATGAATAAACACCTCAGATAACAGTTACACACGACGATTATTAGATGAATAAACACCTCTGAAAGCAGCTACAAAGGGCAATAATTAGATGAATAAACACCTCAGACAGCAGTTACACATGGTGATAATAAGATGAATAAGCACCTCTGAAAGCAGTTACACAGAGCAATAATTTGATAAATAAACACCTCAGATAGCAGCAACACAGAGCGAATAAACACCTCAGATAACAGTTACACATGACGATTATTAGATGAATAAACACCTCAGATAGCAGTTACACAGAGCGATAATTAGATGAAGAAACACCTCAGACAGCAGTTACACACGGCGATTATTAGATGAATAAACACCTTAGACAGCAGTTACACAGAGCGATAATTAGGTGAATAAACCCCTTAGACAGCAGTTACACAGAGCGATAATTAGATGAATAAACACATCAAACAGCATTTACATAGGGCGTTAATTAGATGGATAAACACCTGTTACACCAGTTACACAGGGAGATAATTAGATGAATTAACACGACAGTCAGCAGTTACACAGGGCGATAATTACTAATAAACACCTTAGACAGCAGTTACACAGGGAGATAATTAGATGAATAAATACCGCAGACTGCAGTTACACAGAGCGTTAATTACAGGAATAAACACGTCAGACAGCAGTTGCACAGGGAGATAATTAGATGAATTAACACGACAGTCAGCAGTTACACAGGGTGATAATTAGATGAATAAACACCTCAGACAGCCTTTACACATGGTGATAATTAGATGAATAAACACCTCCGACAGCAGTTACACAGAGCAAGAATTAGATGAATAAACACCTCAGACAGCTGTTACACATTGAGATAATTATATGAATAAACAACTCTGATAGCAGTTACACGGAGCAATAATTAGAGGAATAAACACTGCAGACAGCAGTTATACAAATTAATAATTAGATGAATAAACATCTCAGACAGCAGATACACAGAGCAAATAAATACCTCAGACAACATTTACACAGAGGGATAATTAGATGAGTAAACACCTCAGAGAATATCGGTTTGTGCATGCCGGTTGCAAGGGTGGAGACAGAAGTCTGAAATACCCGGTGCCTCATTTCTGAGGTGTTTTTTGGGAACACAGGCCACAGTTGATTGAAGAAAGGAGTTTTATTGAAGAAGTAGAGTAACGAGCCCCAGAGGCCAACCTCTGAGCTCCACAGCCAAGCTTCTCTGCTGGACTCTACAATCCAGATTCCAGCAGTAGAACTTTGTTGCTAGGAGATGGTAAGAATCACAGATAAAATGTAATTGAAACATAACACATCTCCTCTTTTAATAAAAACAAAAAAAAAACAAGAATAACATTTAACAATAATATAAGTGGTACATTTTATATGGAAAGCAAGAATAAAATAAATGAATCTTATTTGCACATGCAATCTTCCAGTTTCTTTGGTCTCATTTTCAGACGCTCACTAGGAACTCTTCTAAAGACCTCAGTGGAATTGTTGACACCTTCTGTATTTTTTTTAACCAATATTTTGCTTCAGCATCATTACATTTGACAACTTTACAAATATTCCACCATTTACCATCAGATACTTTAATCAAATTACCCTCAACCTTCAGAATCTTCTTAGGTTCAGACAACTTGGAATTCCCCCTTTTCACAATGTTACCTGAACACACTCTCACAAAATCACCTTCAGCAAACACTCTAATACATTTTCCAATTTTGCTGTTATATCTTAGTTGATAACTGTCTTGATATTTAGCAACCTTGGAACGTACATCTTCCTCCTTTATATCTTTCCTACCACTCCTACCCATCCATGCTGGGACAGCTGCAGTACAGGGAACTCTACCTTTAAGAAGACAAAAGGAGTCTCCCCAGTTACAGAATTTGGAGTGGTTCTGTAGTTCCATAACATTTTCCTCACTTTTGTTCTCCAACACATATTCATCGATACGGCCAATTGAACGTTCTCTCCTAAGACTCGGTTGAAGTGCTCAACCAAACCATTTCCCCTGGGATGATAAACCAGAGTTTTCAAATGCTTGATACCCCACCTCTTGAGAAAATCACTGAATTCTTGCGAAGTGAACTGCGGGCCATTATCTGTCAGAATTTCAGCAGGGCATCCTTCCCTCCTAAAAACTTCTTCACAAAATGCAATGACATCACTGGTTTCGACTTCGCTAACAAATCCGACTTCCGGCCACTTTTAGTAATAATCAATCATTACAAAAGCATACTTCTCAGATGTTCCTAAACCTTCAAACGGTCCACATATGTCAATGGCTAGTCTTTCCCATGCCTTTTCAGGAAATCTCGTGGGTGTTATAGGAGAATCTCTCAATGCATGAGATTTATCACTACACGTGCAAGATATGCATTCCCTCACAAACCTCTCTTTGTCTCAATCCATGTTTGGCCACCAAAAATCCATTCTGGCCTTCCTTTTGACTGCAGACATTCCTCCATGACCTTCATGTAACAAACCACTAACTTTAATCTCAATGAATCAGGTACAACTAACTTGTCGCACCTTCTAATCACACCATTTATGACAGATAATTCTTCCCATACATCTTTGTACATTAAAATCTCACTGTCCAGCTTCCATCCAAATGCTGTGGGCAAGGTTTTGATCACTTTAACTAAGGTAGAATCAGCAGAAATAGCCTCCTTCCATTAATCTTCACTGATGGCCTGACACATATCTACAATGTTTGTTATCATCCAGTCTTCATCTTCACTGGTATGTTCAATTTTATCATTCACTGGTAATTGCGACAAACAATCTGCATTCACATTTTTCACTTCAGGTACATATTTTAAATCAAATGAAAATTCTTGCAAAGGATATATCCACTTGGCAATGCGTGGGATAGCTCTACCTGCACCTGTAGTGGTGAATATGTCCAGCAATGGCCTGTGATCTGTACGAAGTTCAAATTTAGTGCCCCACACATAAACACGGAAATGTTGTATGCCCCACCAACAGGCCAGAGCTTCTTTTTCAATAGTAGATTATGACATTTCCGCACCCTTTAGTGTGTGTAATGCAAAGCAATAACCCTCTCCTTGCCATCACACTCTTGCATAAGTACGGCTCCTAAGCCATAAACACTGGCATCTGTTACAATTATGGACTTGTCTTGAGAATTAAATGACTTCAAGGCGGTAGCGTTAGCTACAGCCTACTTTACAACCTCAAATGCTGTTTGGCACTCCCTTGACCAATGAAAAATGACTCCCTTCTTCATGAGTTCACGTAAGGGATGTACTATTTCAGAAAAATGGTGTACAAATTTGGCATAATAATCGGCTAAACCGAGAATCGATCTTAACTGATCCTTGTCCTGTGGCAAGGGAGCTTTTTCCAGGTCTTCTACCAAATTTAACTTCGGTTTCATTCCATTGTAAGACAATGTGTGTCCAAATAATCTACCTCTCGTTGACAAAATTTACATTTCTGCAAGCTAATGGTGAGACCCGCTACCTCAAGCTTAGTAAGTACCTCTCTCAAAATATCATCATGTTGATTTTCACTCATACCACATATTAAGACGTCATCTTGGAATACCAGTACATTCTTTACATCCTTCAAATTTTTTTGCATAATTGTATGAAACACAGCAGATGCCGAGGCTAGCCCAAAAGGCATTCTGATTAATTGAAATGCCCCTTCAGGTGTGATGAAGGACGTTAAGTGCTTCGATTCGGGTTGTAAACATACTTGGTGGTAAGCACTAGATAGATCTAAAGTAGTAAAATACTTACCACCAGCAACACTAGACAACATTTCATTTATGCAAGGTAAAGGATACCTGTCAACCCAAATACAGTCATTCAAGTCTCTCAAATCCACACACATGCGGATTTTGCCATTGGGTTTGTGTGCGATAACAATTGGACTTAACCAATCGGATGCTTCTATTGGTTCTATTATTTTCTCCTTGCATAATCTCTGTAGCTCATCTTTCAACTTTCCTCTTAATGCCATAGGAACATTATGTACCTTGTGTACTTTCGGTTTAGCATCCTTCATCAATACAATCTGATGTTCAAATCCTTTAAGGCATCCTAGTTCTTCCTTAAATAAATTAGGAAAATCCTCAACCCATTTATTGTCTTTATGAAAATCTGTCAACAAAACTTGTAAAGGATGATTTGGGTTGAGAATAATGCCTAAGTTTTTCTGTTCCTTCCACCCCAACAAACACTTTCCAGTTTCTACCACATATATTTTTGCTATAGTATTTCGTACTTTAAATTGCACATTAGCGGTGAAATTTCCCAAAACTAGTAATTTCATCCCACAATACCCTTGTGGTTCGACATCAGTTGGAATCAATTTAGTGGATCCCAATTCTTGCCATTTTTGCTTATCTATCAAAGTAAAAGGGTAACAAGAGTCTGCCCACATTTGTACATCCATATTATTTATAGTTATTACACACTTGGGAGGAATATACACTTCCGATTGACTGTCTTGCAAGGTATTCGCATCTCCGACAACCATTACTTCTATGTCACAGTCATTCCTAATATGTACTTCGTCCATAGAATGCATTACCATGGAATTATCTATAGTATTTACCGATTTCTTTTGTTTAAAAAATTCATTTGCTTTACACACTCTTGAAAAATGACCTATTTTTCTGCATTTATAACAGCGGCTCTTAGCAGCAGGACAATGAATGGCATCGGCATTGTGCCTATAGCTACCGCATCTGTAACAAGACTTTTTATAGTTATCTTCTTGTTTTCTCACAATATTTTTGTTGTCCTCACTCTCTGTCTTAGCAGCTTTCTTAGTATTGGAATTCAACACACATACTTTATTTGAATCCACTTCACATTTAGTGTTATTTTCAGTTAATTCTTTTACGTATTGTGAAGTATTTTCAATGCGTCTAGCAATTTTTATAGACTTGTCTAAAGAAGGATCTTTCAAATCTAACAATTTTTCTTGAATTTTCTTATTATTGGTTCTATTTATAAGTTGATCCCTAATAATTTCATCTCTTATGTCTTTAAACTTGCATGTTATTGCTAACCTCCTTAGAGGAGCCACATACTGCTCACTTTTTTCTCCTTGTTTTTGGGAACGTGGAAAAAACGTATGCCTTTCTACAACTATACTTAACTTCTTCCCATAGTTGTCAGCTAACGCTGTTAAGGCACTTTCATATACATCATCTCCGTCATCGTCTGAAGAATCAAATCAACACTTCTAACACTAGGATGAAAACTAGGTAACATGCTTAAACCTCTTCTTCCTTCCACTCCTAGACTAAGTTTCAAAATAGCTAATTTCCTCCTGGCAATAAACACATCCCCTCCAATTGCTTCTAAATATGTGATGAAAGTTTCTTTCCAATCCTCCCATTCCATGCAGGGAGGACCTGGATCCTGCAGGAATGTTGGTGGAGGAGGAATGGATTGTGTAGCCATTACAATTTAAAATACTTAAAACTTACACTCTAGATTCTTAACAATAGAGAGAATTCCCAGTGTATACACTTTATGATAATTTACCAATGTATA